>JALGBA010000837.1:0-225233 GCA_023970755.1 Azemiops feae
GGCTTCTAATAATGTAATAATAATAATAAAGTCATTCTGATGACTTTCCCCCCAAATAACCAACATAGTCTTTCATATCTTGTGAAAGCCTGACTTTTTTGCCCTCTTTGGGGTAAGGTTTATTTTCTTGTGTGGCTGCTATTCCTGCCTTGTCCACCGGAGGGCACTGCTTTCTGTCCCATAGCATTAGCATTTAGGCCGTCATAAGCCTTTCAAACTCGGTTTAAGTGTTTTGAAGCAGGTTTCCATCTTCTGTGCCTGTTCTGCAGCCCTTGGGCCTCCCATTGCTCTATTATGATTAATATTAAGGCTTCTAATAATGTAATAATAATAATAAAGTCATTCTGATGACTTTGCCCGCCAAATAACCAACATAGTCTTTCATATCTTGGGAAAGCCTGACTTTTTTGCCCCCTTTGGGGTAAGGTTTGTTTTGTTGTGTGGCTGCTATTCCTGCCTTGTCCATTGGAGGGCACTGCTTTCTGTCCCATAGCATTAGCATTTAGGCAATCATAGGCCTTTTAAACTCGGTTTAAGTGTTTTGAAGCAGGTTTCCTTCTTCTGTGCCTGTTCTGCAGCCCTTGGGCCTCCCATTGCTCTATTACAATTAATATTAAGGCTTCTAATAATGTAATAATAATAATAAAGTCATTCTGATAACTTTGTCCCCCAAATAACCAACATAGTCTTTCATATCTTGGGAAAGCCTGACTTTTTTGCCCCCTTTGGGGTAAGGTTTATTTCCTTGTGTGGCTGCTATTCCTGCCTTGTCCACCGGAGGGCACTGCTTTCTGTCCCATAGCATTAGCATTTAGGCCGTCATAAGCCTTTTAAACTCAGTTTAAATGTTTTGAAGCAGGTTTCCTTCTTCTGTGCCTGTTCTGCAGCCCTTGGGCCTCCCATTGCTCTATTATGATTAATATTAAGGCTTCTAATAATGTAATAATAATAATAAAGTCATTCTGATGACTTTCCCCCCAAATAACCAACATAGACTTTCATATCTTGGGAAAGCCTGACTTTTTTGCCCTCTTTGGGATAAGGTTTATTTTCTTGTGTGCCTGCTATTCCTGCCTTGTCCACCGGAGGGCACTGCTTTCTGTCCCATAGCATTAGCATTCAGGCCGTCATAAGCCTTTCAAACTCGGTTTAAGTGTTTTGAAGCAGGTTTCCTTCTTCTGTGCCTGTTCTGCAGCCCTTGGGCCTCCCATTGCTCTATTATAATTAATATTAAGGCTTCTAATAATGTAATAATAATAATAAAGTCATTCTGATGACTTTGCCCCCCAAATAACCAACATAGTCTTTCATATCTTGGGAAAGCCTGACTTTTTTGCCCTATTTGGGGTAAGGTTTATTTCCTTGTGTGGCTGCTATTCCTGCCTTGTCCACCGGAGGTCACTGCTTTCTGTCCCATAGCATTAGCATTTAGGCCGTCATAAGCCTTTTAAACTCGGTTCAAGTGTTTTGAAGAAGGTTTCCTTCTTCTGTGCCTGTTCTGCAGCCCTTGGGCCTCCCATTGCTCTATTATGATTAATATTAAGGCTTCTAATAATGTAATAATAATAATAAAGTCATTCTGATAACTTTGTCCCCCAAATAACCAACATAGACTTTCATATCTTGGGAAAGCCTGACTTTTTTGCCCTCTTTGGGATAAGGTTTATTTTCTTGTGTGGCTGCTATTCCTGCCTTGTCCACCGGAGGGCACTGCTTTCTGTCCCATAGCATTAGCATTTAGGCCGTCATAAGCCTTTTAAACTCAGTTTAAATGTTTTGAAGCAGGTTTCCTTCTTCTGTGCCTGTTCTGCAGCCCTTGGGCCTCCCATTGCTCTATTATGATTAATATTAAGGCTTCTAATAATGTAATAATAATAATAAAGTCATTCTGATGACTTTCCCCCCAAATAACCAACATAGACTTTCATATCTTGGGAAAGCCTGACTTTTTTGCCCTCTTTGGGATAAGGTTTATTTTCTTGTGTGCCTGCTATTCCTGCCTTGTCCACCGGAGGGCACTGCTTTCTGTCCCATAGCATTAGCATTCAGGCCGTCATAAGCCTTTCAAACTCGGTTTAAGTGTTTTGAAGCAGGTTTCCTTCTTCTGTGCCTGTTCTGCAGCCCTTGGGCCTCCCATTGCTCTATTATAATTAATATTAAGGCTTCTAATAATGTAATAATAATAATAAAGTCATTCTGATGACTTTGCCCCCCAAATAACCAACATAGTCTTTCATATCTTGGGAAAGCCTGACTTTTTTGCCCCCTTTGGGGTAAGGTTTATTTCCTTGTGTGGCTGCTATTCCTGCCTTGTCCACCGGAGGGCACTGCTTTCTGTCCCATAGCATTAGCATTTAGGCCGTCATAAGCCTTTTAAACTCGGTTCAAGTGTTTTGAAGCAGGTTTCCTTCTTCTGTGCCTGTTCTGCAGCCCTTGGGCCTCCCATTGCTCTATTATGATTAATATTAAGGCTTCTAATAATGTAATAATAATAATAAAGTCATTCTGATGACTTTGCCCCCCAAATAACCAACATAGTCTTTCATATCTTGGGAAAGCCTGACTTTTTTACCCTCTTTGTGCTAAGATTTATTTTCTTGTGCGGCTGCTATTCCTGCCTTGTCCACCGGAGGGCACTGCTTTCTGTCCCATAGCATTAGCATTTAGGCCGTCATAAGCCTTTTAAACTCGGTTTAAGTGTTTTGAAGCAGGTTCCCTTCTTCTGTGCCTGTTCTGCACCCCTTGGGCCTCCCGTTGCTCTATTATGATTAATATTAAGGCTTCTAATAATGTAATAATAATAATAAACTCATTCTGATGACTTTCCCCCCAAATAACCAAAATAGTCTTTCATATCTTGTGAAAGCCTGACTTTTTTGCCCTCTTTGTGGTAAGGTTTATTTTCTTGTTTGGCTGCTATTCCTGCCTTGTCCACCGGAGGGCACTGCTTTCTGTCCCATAGCATTAGCATTCAGGCCGTCATAAGCCTTTCAAACTCGGTTTAAGTGTTTTGAAGCAGGTTTCCTTCTTCTGTGCCTGTTCTGCAGCCCTTGGGCCTCCCGTTGCTCTATTATGATTAATATTAAGGCTTCTAATAATGTAATTATAATAATAAAGTCATTCTGATGACTTTGCCCCCCAAATAACCAACATAGTCTTTCATACCTTGGGAAAGCCTGACTTTTTGGCCCCTTTGGCGGTCAGGTTATTTCTGTGCGGATGCTATTCGCCTTGTCCATCGGAGGGCACTGCTTTCTGTCCCATCGCATTAGCATTTAGGCCATAATAGGCCTTTTTAAACTAGGCTTTAAGTGTTTTGAAGCAGGTTTACCTTCTTCTGTGCCTGTTAGGCAGCCCTTGGGCCTCCAATTGTCTAATTCAAATTAATATGAAGGCTTCTAATAATTAATAATAATAATAAAAGTCCTTCTGATGGACTTTGCCACCCAAATAACCAACAGTCTTCATATCTGGGAAAGCCTGACTTTTGCCCCCTTTGAGTAAGGTGTATTCCTTGTGTGGCTGCTATTCCTGCCTGGTCCCGGAGGGCACTGCTTTCTGTCAATAGCATTAGCATTCAGGCCGTCATAAGCCTTTCAAACTCGGTTTAAGTGTTTTGAAGCAGGTTTCCTTCTTCTGTGCCTGTTCTGCAGCCCTTGGGCCTCCCGTTGCTCTATTATGATTAATATTAAGGCTTCTAATAATGTAATAATAATAATAAAGTCATTCTGATGACTTTGCCCCCCAAATAACCAACATAGTCTTTCATATCTTGGGAAAGCCTGACTTTTTTGCCCCCTTTGGGGTAAGGTTTATTTCCTTGTGTGGCTGCTATTCCTGCCTTGTCCACCGGAGGGCACTGCTTTCTGTCCCATAGCATTAGCATTTAGGCCGTCATAAGCCTTTTAAACTCAGTTTAAATGTTTTGAAGCAGGTTTCCTTCTTCTGTGCCTGTTCTGCAGCCCTTGGGCCTCCCATTGCTCTATTATGATTAATATTAAGGCTTCTAATAATGTAATAATAATAATAAAGTCATTCTGATGACTTTCCCCCCAAATAACGAACATAGTCTTTCATATCTTGTGAAAGCCTGACTTTTTTGCCCCCTTTGGGGTAAGGTTTATTTCCTTGTGTGGCTGCTATTCCTGCCTTGTCCATCGGAGGGCACTGCTTTCTGTCCCATAGCATTAGCATTTAGGCCATCATAGGCCTTTTAAACTCGGTTTAAGTGTTTTGAAGCAGGTTTCCTTCTTCTGTGCCTGTTCTGCAGCCCTTGGGCCTCCCATTGCTCTATTACAATTAATATTAAGGCTTCTAATAATGTAATAATAATAATAAAGTCATTCTGATGACTTTGCCCCCCAAATAACCAACATAGTCTTTCATATCTTGGGAAAGCCTGACTTTTTTGCCCTCTTTGGGGTAAGGTTTATTTCCTTGTGTGGCTGCTATTCCTGCCTTGTCCACCGGAGGGCACTGCTTTCTGTCCCATAGCATTAGCATTTAGGCCGTCATAAGCCTTTTAAACTCGGTTTAAGTGTTTTGAAGCAGGTTTCCTTCTTCTGTGCCTGTTCTGCAGCCCTTGGGCCTCCCATTGCTCTATTATGATTAATATTAAGGCTTCTAATAATGTAATAATAATAATAAAGTCATTCTGATGACTTTCCCCCCAAATAACCAACATAGACTTTCATATCTTGGGAAAGCCTGACTTTTTTGCCCTCTTTGGGATAAGGTTTATTTTCTTGTGTGCCTGCTATTCCTGCCTTGTCCACCGGAGGGCACTGCTTTCTGTCCCATAGCATTAGCATTCAGGCCGTCATAAGCCTTTCAAACTCGGTTTAAGTGTTTTGAAGCAGGTTTCCTTCTTCTGTGCCTGTTCTGCAGCCCTTGGGCCTCCCATTGCTCTATTATAATTAATATTAAGGCTTCTAATAATGTAATAATAATAATAAACTCATTCTGATGACTTTGCCCCCCAAATAACCAACATTGTCTTTCATATCTTGGGAAAGCCTGACTTTTTTACCCTCTTTGTGGTAAGATTTATTTTCTTGTGTGGCTGCTATTCCTGCCTTGTCCACCGGAGGGCACTGCTTTCTGTCCCATAGCATTAGCATTTAGGCCGTCATAAGCCTTTTAAACTCGGTTTAAGTGTTTTGAAGCAGGTTCCCTTCTTCTGTGCCTGTTCTGCACCCCTTGGGCCTCCCGTTGCTCTATTATGATTAATATTAAGGCTTCTAATAATGTAATAATAATAATAAACTCATTCTGATGACTTTCCCCCCAAATAACCAACATAGTCTTTCATATCTTGTGAAAGCCTGACTTTTTTGCCCTCTTTGTGGTAAGGTTTATTTTCTTGTTTGACTGCTATTCCTGCCTTGTCCACCGGAGGGCACTGCTTTCTGTCCCATAGCATTAGCATTCAGGCCGTCATAAGCCTTTCAAACTCGGTTTAAGTGTTTTGAAGCAGGTTTCCTTCTTCTGTGCCTGTTCTGCAGCCCTTGGGCCTCCCATTGCTCTATTATGATTAATATTAAGGCTTCTAATAATGTAATAATAATAATAAAGTCATTCTGATAACTTTGTCCCCCAAATAACCAACATAGTCTTTCATATCTTGTGAAAGCCTGACTTTTTTGCCCCATTTGGGGTAAGGTTTATTTTCTTGTGTGGCTGCTATTCCTGCCTTGTCCACCAGAGGGCACTGCTTTCTGTCCCATAGCATTAGCATTCAGGCCGTCATAAGCCTTTTAAACTCGGTTTAAGTGTTTTGAAGCAGGTTTCCTTCTTCTGTGCCTGTTCTGCAGCCCTTGGGCCTCCCATTGCTCTATTATGATTAATATTAAGGCTTCTAATAATGTAATAATAATAATAAAGTCATTCTGATAACTTTGTCCCCCAAATAACCAACATAGTCTTTCATATCTTGGGAAAGCCTGACTTTTTTGCCCTCTTTGGGATAAGGTTTATTTTGTTGTGTGCCTGCTATTCCTGCCTTGTCCACCGGAGGGCACTGCTTTCTGTCCCATAGCATTAGCATCTAGGCCGTCATAAGCCTTTCAAACTCGGTTTAAGTGTTTTGAAGCAGGTTTACTTCTTCTGTGCCTGTTCTGCAGCCCTTGGGCCTCCCATTGCTCTATTATAATTAATATTAAGGCTTCTAATAATGTAATAATAATAATAAAGTCATTCTGATGACTTTGCCCCCCAAATAACCAACATAGTCTTTCATACCTTGGGAAAGCCTGACTTTTTTGCCCCCTTTGGGGTAAGGTTTATTTTCTTGTGTGGCTGCTATTGCTGCCTTGTCCACCGGAGGGCACTGCTTTCTGTCCCATAGCATTAGCATTCAGGCCGTCATAAGCCTTTTAAACTCGGTTTAAGTGTTTTGAAGCAGGTTTCCTTCTTCTGTGCCTGTTCTGCAGCCCTTGGGCCTCCCATTGCTCTATTATGATTAATATTAAGGCTTCTAATAATGTAATAATAATAATAAAGTCATTCTGATGACTTTCCCCCCAAATAACCAACATAGTCTTTCATATCTTGGGAAAGCCTGACTTTTTTGCCCCCTTTGGGGTAAGGTTTATTTTCTTGTGTGTCTGCTATTCCTGCCTTGTCCACCGGAGGGCACTGCTTTCTGTCCCATAGAATTAGCATTCAGGCCGTCATAAGCCTTTTAAACTCGGTTTAAGTGTTTTGAAGCAGGTTTCCTTCTTCTGTGCCTGTTCTGCAGCCCTTGGGCCTCCCATTGCTCTATTATAATTAATATTAAGGCTTCTAATAATGTAATAATAATAATAAAGTCATTCTGATGACTTTGCCCCCCAAATAACCAACATAGTCTTTCATATCTTGGGAAAGCCTGACTTTTTTGCCCTCTTTTGGGTAAGGAAAGACTAGGGCCTGAGGTTTGACCAATTTTGGGGTTAGAATAGAGTTAGGTGAAGCTAAGGCTGCATTGTGATGACTTTGCCCCCAAAATAACAAACATAGTCTTTCATATCTTGGGAAAGCCTGACTTTTTTGCCCTCTTTGGGGTAAGGTTTATTTCCTTGTGTGGCTGCTATTCCTGCTTTGTCCACCGGAGGGCATTGCTTTCTGTCCCATAGCATTAGCATTTAGGCCATCATAGGCCTTTTAAACTCGGTTTAAGTGTTTTGAAGCAGGTTTCCTTCTTCTGTGCCTCTTCTGCAGCCCTTGGGCCTCCCGTTGCCCTATTTTATCTCTTTACCTCTATGTTCCCAATTTGGCGTCTTGTTTTTCTCCCTCTGAAATGGAAAGGGTACAAAGAGACCCAGCCTCCCAGTCTCTCGTACCGTCAGAACCACCGGAATCCAGCCGCCTCCTTAGGGACAGGAAGTCGGCCATGCCGAGATGGTCGTTCTGAATAGAAGTGGAAGGACGGCCACGGAAACGGAGAGGAAGTTGGCCATGCCGGGGAGGTCGGTGGGTAGGGCAGTGGATGACTACTGCACATGTCTGACAGGAAGTCGGCCATGCCGAGAAGGTCTCTGAGAGAAGGCTGGAGAGGAGGAATCCAGCGTCCATGAGGTGAAGGCCATATGCGGCTCATCTCCTTAAGAGGCGTAAAGAGTTCCGGTGGTTTGTTGCTACGCGGCACTTCGGGGCTTCGCCGAATCAGGGGCGAGGCGTTGTCATCATGTTGTACTCCACGTTTTTTTTCCTAAACAATAAAACAGTATTGTGTAAAACAGTATTTTTATCTGCTGTCATCTTTTCTTTTTATCAAGGGGGGAAACTACTGCTTTCTGTCCTTTACTATATGCTAGACAGCTAGGAATAAGGTATTTTGGCTTGGTTTAAGATATTTTAATAAGTTTCCTACGGTGGCTGTTCTGCAGCCCCAGCTCCTCTTGGACCAATATTAATTTTTATAACAAAACTGTTAATAAAGCAGATAATGAATAACAATGCTAAAACGCTCTAAAAAAGGCTTTTTTCTTTTCTTTTTGTGTCTGCTATTCCCCTATTCTGTCCCTTAGCGCTGCAGTCATCGTAGGCCTTTTTGATGGCCTCAATACTATTGCTAAGGGACAGAAAACTGTGCCATCCTGTGGTCAGAGCATGTATAGCAGCCACAAAAAGAAATAAACCTTTTAATGGCATTTTAAGATTGTTATTCTGCATCTATTCAAGCCATCATCATAGGGCTTTTTAACTCAATTTAAGGCTTCTTCTCTGCCTGTTCTGCAGCCCCTGGGCCTCCCGTTGCCCTATTAATATTAATAACAAGGCTTCTAATAATAAAGATACAGAATAATAACAAAATTCCATTGAAAATGTGTATTTCCTTTTGTGGTTGCTATTCCTACCTTGCCCACAGGAGGGCACTGTTTTTGGTCCCTTAGCATTAGCATTCAAGCCTGTTCTGCAGCCCGTGGGGGACGGAAAACTGTGCACTCCTGTGGTCAAAGCAGGAATAGCAGCCACAAAAATAAATAAACCTTTTCAATAGCCCTGTTTTCGGTCCCTTAGCATTAGCATTCAAGCCTTCATAGGCCTTTTTAACTCAATTTAAGGCTTTTGAAGCAGGTTTCCTTCTTCTCTGCCTGTTCTGCAGCCCCTGGGCCTCCTGTTGCCCTATTAATATTAATAACAAGGCTTCTATGGAACAATAATTTTGAAATCCATTAAAAAAGGGTTACAAGTAGTCCTCAACTTAGGACCACAATTCCTTTTGCTAAGTGAGACATTTGTTAAATGAATTTTGCCCCATTTTACAATCTTTCTTGCCACAGTTGTTAGGTGAATCACTGCAGTTATTGAGTCACACTGTTATTAATTGAATCTGGCTTCCCCATTTGCTTTTCAGAAGGTTGCAGAAGGGGATCACATCAACCCAGGACGCTGCAACGGTCATAAATCTGGACCGGTTGCCCAGCAGGACTCGGGACTGATGGTGGTGAGGCCACAAAAGGCCTCACTAGAGGGGGCGTATCAAGCACACGCGGGAACTACGGAAGGACGGAAGATGGGCCTCCATTCTGAGAATGGCCAGCCCCCCAAGGCTTCAACAGAGAGTTGCCCCCAGTGTGCAGGTCAACACCCCACCCTTTGCCTGCCTGCTTCTCCCCTTTTTTCCCTTCCATCCTTCCATCTATTTTCGTACAATCTAACAAAGAGGACGAGGGGTGACAGGATAGCAGTCTTCCAATATCTAAGGGGCTGTCACAGAGAAGAGGGGGGTCAACCTCAGGTCTCCAAAGGACCTGAGGTTAGGATAAGAAGGGATGGGTGGAAGCTTATTAAAGAGAACTAAGGAGAAATTTTGTGACAGTGAGGACAATTAATCAGTGCAATGGCTCGCTTTCAGAAGTTGTGGGTGCTTGATCACTGGAGGTTTTTAAGAAGAGATTCGACAGCCATTTGTTGGGAAAGCTATTAGAAGGGGGTTGGACTAGAAGACCTCCAAGATCCCTTCCAACTTCATTGTTGTACGTTCTAAGTAGGAGAAATGCTTTGCAGGAGTTGGCTGCCTGTCCAGGGCCCAGAAGGGGCTGAGCTGAAGCCCCGGGGGCTTCTCCAAGAGGCTGCCTTGCAAATCCTGGGGCGCACTGGGGGCCCCAGCCTGTCCCTTTGAGAATGGAGCTCTGTCCTTGGCTCTGGGGGGTGGCAGGGAGCAGCAGCAGCAGCTGGGATCTCCCCAGTGGCCTTTTCCGGGAAGCCGGATTAATGGCTAACTGGGAGCCCGCCCGCCCTCCTGTGACCAAGGGCACCCCGGGCCCTGCTGGTCATTGCCGTCCCGCCATGGCGCCCATTGCTGTCCTCCTGGCTTGGCTTTTGCTGGCTTCGCCCTCCTGGGCTCGGAGGCCCAAACCCTCCAAGAGACCCATCGACAACATCAGCGCCCAGGAACAGTTTGATCCCGCCCGGGTGAGCGGGGGAAGGGGGGGTCTCGTTCGGTGGGTGCTCTGAGGGGCAAGGAGCCCTCAGAGTCTGCCCTGCGCTGGGCGAAAGGGGGCCTGGGAGCAGCCACCCTCTCTTATTGCTGCCAACCAGCCTTATTTTTATCGCTGCATTTCGGAAGGGCCTCTCCTCCTACCCCCCCCCTTCCAGGGATCTAGCAGACATCCTAGGCTGCAAGCCCATAATCCTGATCCCCTCATAGAGCAGTGCTTGTTAGGCCGTTCCTTATCTCAGCTCCACTCTCCCTGCCAAACTCTGGACAAAGGCAGCCACAGTGCGGGAGGCGGCTCCCTCGATAAGAGGAAGCTTCCCCGGGAGAAGAACTCATGCAATATGCATCTTCCTGGCTTTTGTTATAATAAAATCTTAAATCAGAGCATGCCCATTTTGTTTACTCAGTTTCACGTTTTTTCTATCACTGTTCACTCCAGAGGAGTCAACATGCTATCTTGTTTCGGTAAATAAAAGAATAAAGGATTTATTTTAAAATAGCTAATGCCTGTGGCATTTTAAAAATACAATTCGCTGAACCGGATCTTAGGCTTAAGTTTTGCAACTGTGCCACATTTTAAGTGTGGCTTGGGGCTGGAGGGGAGAAAGTTGCAGAAATGATGCAAGGAAACCCAGCCCGCAGCCTCTAATCCACTGGGGGTCAATGTGGTGTGTGTGTGTGTGTGAGACAAGATGGACGTCTCCTCCTTTCCTAGTTTGCAGGGAAGTGGTTCCTGGTGGGGGTGGCCTCTGATTGTCTTTACCTGCGTGAAAATGGCTACCGTGTGGAAGCCACCAACGTGGTTGTGTCGGTGACCGACAGCAGCTCGCTGCTCTTTAGCACCTTCCGGCCTCTGTGAGTGTTTCGGGAACCTGGTCTCAGGATGGGCCATGGGGGGGTTGCTCAGCCTAACCATGTCTCCAGCAAGGCCCTCCCTAGTTCACAGGCAGGGAGGGGGGGAACCAATCCAGTCTTGCAGGAGTCTGTTCCGCAACTGTCCCAACTTTGGTCATTTTGGACCGACATAGTCTCTTCGTCTGTCTGTCCTGCCTTGGTGGGCTGACGCCACCTTCATCTCTGCAGGGAGGGGATTTGCTGGAACATCAAGCAGAGCTATTTTGCCGGCAAGACCCCAGGGCGGTTCCTCTTGAAAGGTGAGAGGCAGGAAAGGAGAAGGCTTCCTCTCCCCAGGCTCTGTGGCTCTCCTGTGGCCCTCGCAGGACAAGCTGAGCCTTGATCTCCCTGTGGTCCCTCCTCCAGGCCGCGCTGTCCCAGTGGACGTGGTGGTGGGGGAGACAGACTACAGCAGCTACGCCATCTTGTACTTCCAGAAGAAACGCAAGATCTCAGCCAAACTTTACGGTGTGAATGAAAGCTGCAGCCTTACGTTGGTGGGCTTTGCTGACCCGGGACTGGGAGGAGACCCAGGGAACGCAAACCTTTGGGGGAGGGGGGGACAGTGCCCGCTGGGAGTCGTGTTGCCAGGAGGCCGCCGTGCAGCCTCCCTGGGACAGCCTCCTCCCTTTCAGGGTGGGCACATCCTGAGGAGGGGGCCTGGGCTATCTCTGAAGGAGCTCTTTTCTCCGGGCGATGCGTGCTGGAGCCAGCCTGTTCCGTAGGGAAGTTGGCCAGCAAAAGCTCTTGAGCTGCTTGAGGGGAGGGGAGGACGACTTGGGGGGGGTCCTCTAATGCTTCTCTCGTTTGCAAAACCTCCGGAAGGACGAACGGCACAGCTGACAAACGTCGCCCTGAAGAAGTTCGAAACTGCCATGACCGCCGTTGGCATCACCGATGACCACATCTTTTATTACCCCGTCTACGGTGGGCGCAGCTCTTTGCACTTGTGAGGGAAGGTTGGCACTCCCTGGGCCGTGCAAGACTGAGGCAGCTCCTGGGCGGCAGCAGAGTGCTTCCCCTTGTTCCTAAACGTCCAGCTGGGCCAAGCAAAGGGACTCTTTGGGTCCGTCTGTCGCAGGCCTTCGAAAGCCGTTCCACCCAAGCAGTGCCCGGTCCGGGGCAAGCCGGTGGCGCTGGTGCTTGTGAGCAGATGAGTTGAATCCGCTAGAGTCGCTAATCTGACTTTCTCCTCCATGTCGGCTCTGCTCTGCAGGATTTTGTAGCACGGCTGACCAATTCCACATCCTTGACGGTGAGTTGCCGGCTTCGGTGCCTCCTCGGCCGAACTCTCCAGGCCCAGGACCCGAACACAGGGCAGGCTTTGCTTCCTCCGCTGGCTGGTGGGCAATGGGTACAAAGCCATGCTGGGGGGCTGCAGGAGGGTAAGCAGTGGCCTTTCGGGGCAGATCCTCCCACCCCCCTGTATTTTCCCTTTCTGCTTTCCAGAAACGAAATACACAGGATAGCAGGAGTCATGAGCGACCCGACGCTCCACCTGTGTCAAGACAGCCTGTGTGGACACTCAAGAAACAGGATAATTCCAGGCCTTTCCTTCTCTTTGTTCCCATGAAAATAAAACAAGAAAACCCATTCTGACGTTACTGATATTTGCAAAAAAAGGGATGTTAGCTAAAAAGCAGGCTTGAGCTGCTTGCTGAAAGGTAGAACAGGGCCTATAATGAGCTCCCCCCCCGTCCCTGTGGCTGCCTGAACCCTCCCCAAGCCTAAGAAGCCTTCTGGCGGGAGGGGGCCCTTAAGAGGGCCGGGGGGGGCAGGCGGTTGGGCTGTAAGTGGTGGAACAAACTCTGGGCTCAGCTGCTCTCCTGTCTCATGCCCCCCAAAGGTTTCTCCCCCCCCCAGGGACCACCAGGCTGTGTGCACCTGGGCATTGTTTTCTCCCAGAGTTCCTGCCCCCCCCAGTGCCAAAGAGCCCCCCACCCCCACTCAGCTGCCCTGCCTTCACGGCTGGACTGTTCTCGGCCTCTTCGGCTTTTGCTGAGAAGGCAGTTCTGGAAAGCGCTGGCTGCCCCCCCCCCCCCCCGTCCAGTCTGTTCTCTTGGCGGCTGGCTTGTTTTGCTGTTCCAGCTGCAGGAAGCCTCTGCACATGCTGTTTATCCAGCACCCCCAGCCATGTCCCTCGGACCCCCCCCCCGGGCCTGGCTCTGGCAAGACCCCCTCTGGCTCCAAAGGGGCGGGCAGCCTCGATCTGCGTCCGAAGGCAATGGTTCTCTTGCTGGCTGGGAAGGAGGAGGCTGGGCCAAGCAGCTGCCTCCCCTCCGGACAACAGCTGGCCTTCCTTTGGCCAGGCTGAGCTGCCTTGAGGCAGGGGTAGCTGCTGCTGGACCCAGATGCTCCTCCAGCCTCGGTCAGCTCCCTAATAGGGTGGCTATTCCCTGTCTGTCTCCCCAAGCATGGCCCCTCTGCTCTGCAGCTCCACTGCGCCGTCCTGCCCCCCATCCAGCTGTGCCTGAGAATGGGCCCGACTCTGCGTCCAGTCTGGCGGCTGCCGGAATCTCTTTTGCCCTCTTTCGGACTTAATTAGGAAGCCGAGTGAGGGCTGAGAATGCATACTATTTATTTATTTATTTATTTATTAAACAGCCATCCGGCCTCTCCTCCAGGGACTCCAGACCATTCCCCCCCCCCAACTGCCCACGCAACAGCCCCCCCCCACAAGGGTTTTAAGCTTTCTTGGCATTGCAGAATGGACAATGGGGCTGGACCGTCCAGCTGATCCAGGGCTGCCATTCTTCTTGCCAACCACAATCAACACACCAGACAGTGTCTGCCACAAAATGCCCCCCCCCCCCAAGGAAGCAGCCAGGCGGGCTTGGCATCAGGGTGAGGGTCAGCCAAGCTCTGGGTGCTGTGGGCAGGCGGTCCTCCCGTGGCCTCCTTCCATTCTCCCCTGTGCCAGGTCGAGTGAGGCACTCCTGCACTTTACAAAGCAGGGCAAAGAGAGCCAGAGAGGGAGGGGGCGTCCCTCTGCACACAGCCTGGGTGATGATGGGGGGTGGGGATGGAGGCAGGCTCCTCCGCCTCCCAGCGGGGGTCTCCTTGATGGGCCTGCGGGCGAATGCTCGCACAGCTGGGCCCCACAGAGCACAGCAGAGGGCCCAGCTGCCTGTTCGGTTTCCATGCCTTCGGCTTGCATCATTCTGCCGGAGGGGGCCGGGGGAAGCAGGGGCCGGCCTCCAGCACAGGGTTGCCCCTTGGCCTGATGCTGGGCTGGCCAGTATATATAGCCGGCTGCCCTGGTTTCTGGCTGACCGTTCCTGGGGAAGCCTTTGCAGAGACGCCACACCAGGCAGAGCCACGGAACGCCGACTTCAGCATGTGGGCCCAGCCAGCTGCCCTTTTGGCCCTGCTTTGCCTGCTGCAGGTGGGGGCCGAGATGCCCCTGCAGGCTGACTTCCAGCAAGAGCAGGTAACGGAAGTGCCAACGTGGCGCAAAAATCTCAGTGGGCTCCTCAGCTGAGCTGGTGGGTGGGAAGACTCAGAGTCCTTTGGCAGTGTGTGTTTGTCTGTGTGTGTGTGTGTGTGTGTGCACAGAATATGGAGGAAAAGCCCCCCTCACTTGTCCACACTCTTTGCAAAGGGCTGAGCTGCAGAAGGGGAGGAAGGGAATCGGAGGCTGTAATTGAAGCACACACACACACACACACACACACACTTTAAAAGCTCTGCTTTTTCTGCTGCTACTGACATTCTCAAACCTGGAAGGAACCCAGCTGCCTTCTGTCCATCAGGAGAAATAAACTTTGGGGTCCGGAGTGGCCGAGAGGTCCAACTGGCCCCAGTCAAACTTCCTCATGTGTTCTCTTCTCCCGAATGCCCTCCTGGCTGGGGTTGTCTGAGCCCTGGAGAGGGTGCTGGGGGGGGGGCTCAAGGGGTGCCATGTGGGGAGGCCTGACCCTCCCCCCCCTCAGTTCACAGGCACCTGGTACAGCATCGGCCTGGCCTCCAACTCCCGGTGGTTCAAAGAGAAAAGGCAGGTGATCAAGATGTGCACCACGGTCGTCACCCCCACGGAAGACGGGAACCTGGACATCGCCTCCACCTACCCCAAGTAAGGAGGCTCCGCTGCAAGGCCTCACTGGGGTGGGGGGGGTCACTGCTCTTCTGGAGGGGGGAGACTCAGGGCCGGCGGCCCCTGTGCCAGAGCAGTGAGCTGCCCAGATGAGTTGGCGCTTTGCCCCTGAGCCAGCCCTGCTGTGGCCGCCTCCTTGCCTGACCACTGCCTCTCTTCCTGCCAGGCTTGACCAGTGCGAGAC
This sequence comes from Azemiops feae, assembly GCA_023970755.1. Classification (NCBI taxonomy): domain Eukaryota; kingdom Metazoa; phylum Chordata; class Lepidosauria; order Squamata; family Viperidae; genus Azemiops; species Azemiops feae. Next base: position 15,097 of record JALGBA010000837.1, read on the forward strand.
CAAGAGGACCCGTTTCTTCCGGACGGACGAGCCCGGCCGCTTCACCTACACCAGCCCTTGTATGTGGGAGCCCCTCTGCCACCCGCCTGAAGACCCCTGCCCTCTTTCTCACTCTTCCTGCTCAGCTCTGTCCAAAAGGGGCTGGTCAAACAGTCTGGATTGCCAGCAGGAGGAAACGGGTTTGCAGCCCCCGGTCCAACTTCCACCATTTTCTGGCCAGAGGGATTAGCCCCCTCCTTCCTATCCTGCCCCGAGCCCCCAGGAGGGGGGAAGAAGGCTGGAGGAGCAGAAAGGCAGCAAGGGAGCCCATGGAGCAGCCTTCTTGCCCACCAGGCAGATGCTGATGGCAGCGGTGCCCCCCAGCCCATCCCCCCTCCCCAGCTGCTTGCTTTGCCCCTCTTCCTCATCCCTGCCCTCCCCTTCTCCTATTCATTCAGGGCAGCGCCGGATGCGTTGGGCACCCATTCCCATCAGCCCCAGCCCCATGATGGGACTCCTGGGAAGGGTAGTCTGGAAGCCCTGGGGGCACGGAGGGAGGAGCTGAGCCGGATCCCCCCTAGGGAGGGCAATGTGGCCTAAGGGGAGGGGTCCCCCAACCCTTGCCCCCCCGTGCGCCCTGGCTACGGGCCCTTCTCCCCTCGCCTGCTCCTCTTTCAGGGTCCGGAAGCGCCCACAACATCCGGGTGCTGGAGACCAACTACGACGAGTTCGCGCTGCTGGGGGACACCATCACCAAGGGGGCCGACACCTTCACCATGGTCACCCTGTACGGTAGGTGCAGCCAGCGCCTCCCCGGCCCTTCTCCAGGCGGGCACTGCCAGGGAAGGCGGCTGCGGGGCAGTGCGAGGGGCCCTCACCCGCTCTGCTCTCTGGTGCCAGGGAGGCAGAAGCAGCTGCGCCCGGAGCTGCTGGCGAAGTTCACCCAGACGGCCTCGGGGGAGGGCCTTGCCCAGGAAGATGTCCTCATCCTGCCCCAGACTGGTGAGAGCGCCCGGCGGGCAGGCTTTGCAGGGAGGGCCGGGGCCGGGCTGGCATCGCGCGGTGGGTGGCAGGTGCAGGGGTCTCCTCGGGGGGCCACAGCGGCTGATCCCTTTTCCTGTCTTCCTTCCGGGCAGATCTGTGCGTGGGAGAAACTGCCTAGGTGAGTAGCTGCTCTTCTGGCGTTCGCTTGCCAGGAAGTATCCAAGAATGTAATTTGTCACTTTTTAACTTGTTTTATTTTTCTTCTTCTTTCCTCTTTACATTAGTTGGCATTTTAATGTTTCTTTTGAAAAATAATAAAGATATTGTATTTTTTTTTTTAAAAAAGCAGAAAGTATCCAAGGACTCTTGAAATAACTTTCTCTTCCTTTTTCCTCTGCAGCTACTCGCCCGGCTTCCGCCTCCAAGGAGGGGGGCGAAGGCCCTTTTCTCCCCGCAGTGCTGGAATTCTCCGTGTGGCCTCCTTTCCCCTCCAGCCCAGCACCCCTCCTGCCTCTCGCCTCAAATGGCAGCCTTTGTCCTGGCCTGGAAATATTAATAAGAGCAATAATAAAATAAAACGTAACACAGACCGGTGTCGCTGCTGCTGCCTTGCGGTGGGGAGGTGGGAGGTGGGATCAGGGCTGGGGTCTTTTGGGCCCGAGGGAGGTTTTAATGTCTGAGATTCCACCAAATCTCTTCTTGCACCACTTTAAAAAGTTCTCTAAAAATGCAACTTTGCTCTCGCTGACCCTTTCTCTTCCTCTGCTCCTCTCAAAGGGTCAGATCCTGTTTGGCCTTCCTGGGCTGGCTGACTGATGTCTCAGCAGCCGGACAAGGCTCCCCCCTGCACACTCCCCTTTCAAAGCCAACCCCTTTGTGTGCGCACACACACACACACAAACACACACACACAGATAGACACAGACAGTGCCCCTGCTTTCTGTAGCCTTTTGCCTAGCAAAGAATTCTGCAGCACTTTTTCTTCACCTGCCCAAGCGGGAGGTGGGTTTTTTCCAGTGTGTGTGTGTGTGTGTGTGTGTGTGAGAGAGAGAGATATGCAGCGTTGTTCTTTCTTGGTGCCTGGCATTGAAGGAAGCCCCTCTCCATTCCGAGGGAATTAGAGGGGATTTAGATAAAAGGGAGGTTGGGTTGCAGGCTGTGCTTCCTCCTCCTCCTCCCTGGGGTGGGTCAGCTGCAGCACCTCTTATCCCTTAATGCCCTGTTACCAGACACCAGTTGCCCAAAGCGTTGCGTAAGCCCCGCTTCCTGTCAAGTGCCAGGGAGGGGTATAAATCTCTGCCTCTTCTGCCACCCTACCGGCACATGAGGAGCACCAAGACAGACCCACCAGCATGAAGGCCACCCTGCTCAGCCTTGCCATGTTCTGCATGTTTGGTGTCCAGGCCAACGTGGAAGTGGATCCAAATTTCGACCTTAAAAGGGTACCGGTTGCAGGGAAGGGGGGGGGGCTTGGGGATCTCTGAGCCACTTCCAGGGCTGCAGATGTGGGCGAGAGCTTGCAAGCCCATCTCCTAAACTGCAGCCTTTGTGCACACATCTGGCTGTGGACCTCCTGCATAAACATTCTGTGGTCCTCAGCCAAACTGTCCCTCCATATTCAAGCGCAGTCTACCTCAGCAACATCAATGTCAGGGTTTTACAGTTTCACTGTGGTCCGTTCTCTGCCCTCTCTCTGTCGGGCAGGAGCAGCAGCCATTCCCGGGGCAAAACGTATAGGCCCAACTGCCTCAGGAGGGGGAGGGCTGGGGGGGAGGGGGCTGGCCTGCCAGTCTAATCCACAAGGGCCTTTGCAGTTTGCAGGGAAGTGGCACGTCCTGGCACTCGCCTCCACCGATCCGATGCTTCAGAGCCTGAAGGACATCATCACGACACCGGCCGCCCGAATCGTCCCCTTACCAAATGGCAATCTGGAAATAGAAACTTACTACCTATTGTAAATACCTTTTGCGGTTGGGCCCCTCCTTGATCCTGTCCCCCCAATAGTACCGCCCTCTTTCCCTGACAGACTTGGGGGGGCGGGGGGCCACGCAGGTTCACCCAGCCCTGATTTAAGGCAAGTGCAGCAAACACCCTCCGGATTCCTGGTGGTGCCCCAGGTCTAAATCTCCTGAGGGCAACTGGAATCCGCTCCCCCCCCCGCAAGATGGGGGCGAATGATAGCCACGCAACGCAGGCCCAGAGAGGGTGACTCTTTTGCCAACCAGAAACAGCCCCCCCACTTTGCTTCTCTTTGCTGCTTCCAAGGGGAGAAAATTGCGAAGGGATGAAGAGCACCTATATGAAGACTGAGCAACCGGGACACTTCACCATAAGTGACGGTACGGAGGGAGACCCCTTGGATGGACCCCGAACCAGGGCTTTCTTTCTTCAAAAGAGGTGTTAGAGAAGATGAGTGTGATTCTGAGCATGTGGAGAGTGCCCCGTTTGATTTTCCAGAGAGTGTGGATGGGTGGTGGGTGGGGACAAGGGCCCGGAGGAAGGGGGGCTACTGACTGGGGCTCCGGCTGCTTCCCCCTCTGCAGAGAAGGGCAAGAAGGACCTGAGGGTGATGGCCAGCGATGCCAACTTCGCCATCGTCTACGTCCAGCGGGAGATGAAGGAGATGCCGCCCAGCAGGAGTCTCCAGCTTTACAGTGGGTGCAAAGGGCCCTCCTGCTTCTTGAACCCAGGGTCAGGGGGAGCCCAGGAGGCAGGCCACAAGCCAAAGCAGCCTCAGCCTGCCCAGCGAGGGGGACTGTGGACGATGGGTGTGGGGATGGCTGCCTATTTCAACCTGGGCTCATTTTCTTGCTCCAATTGCTTGCCGGTCCATCAACCTTGCTCCCTTCTGCAGGAGTGCTGAGCAAACCTTGAACTCAGATCTCCAACATTGCTTCCCTGTCCAAACATTGTGGGGATGTGTGTGTTCCTTTCAGTGGCTCCTCCTCCAGCAGGCAGTTTGAGGATGGCTCCTCAGAGCCTCCCACCTTCAGTGCCTGAGTGAATAACTCTCCTCCCCTTTTCCCGTGCAGGCAAAGACCTGAAGGGAAGTGAGAACATGGACAAATTCAAGGCCTATTGCCAGAAGATGGGGTTGATGGGCGAGCTGGTGGTCCCGCCCTTGTCCGGTGAGCGGAGGGTCCCTTTTTCCTTTTGTGGGTGTCGAACCCACAGGACACCTGGGAGCCCCAGAGAAGGCGGAAGAGGGCAGCTGGGGAGCAGCAGGAAATCGTAGCTAAGGGACTCGTGAGCCCCGCAGGGGGGCAGGGGAGCCGTTGCAGGCCCCCAGCACTCTCCCCCCTGGCTGAGAAGGAGCTTCTGCCCTCCTACCTTTTAGGGGTCCCTAAATCCTGACCAGTGTATTTTTTCTGCATTGCAGATAAATGTTTCAAGCAAATCAGGTGAGTGGGGTGCCTTGCAAAGGGTTGAAATGGGGCACAGGGGGGAGGGTGTTAGGGAATTGCCTTTATTATGGAGGCACGGGGGGAGGGGCTGCCTTCCAGCTGTTTGTGTGCCTCTAAACTGCCCTTGCTGAACAAGGGTGCTGGTGGGTGCTGTAAAATTTCCAGCTGCTGCGAGTTAAATTCATCCCTGGTCCAGTATCTTGCTCCAAGCCGACAGAGTAGTTTGGTAAAGTTTGTGTGGATGGCTCTGAAGAGAAATGTGGAAGAAGAGCGACTTTGGGGTACGGACTCTGTTCCCCATTTTGTGGTTACCTCTTTCTGCTCTTTTATTTTGCAGCGGCTGAAGAGAACCAGCCTAACCCAACTCCAGCCAAAGACTCTCCTGTTCCTGACGCTTCAGCCTTGAAGCCACAATTGCTGGCTTCCCACCTCTTAACTCCCCCCCCCCGTCATTTGCCTTGCCCACTTTCCTTTTCCTTCTGTGGAATAAATAGATTACAACTTCTCCTTCTCCTTACGATGTTTTTTGTGGGGCCCCTGGGGAAGGTGCAAAGTTAAAGTTAAAACAATAGCAAACTGAAAAGGATAAACTCCTGGTTATGTCGTCTTCTTTGTGATCCAGCAGCCTTATAAACCACAGAAGTCACCGCATGTAATATTTTCAGATACAAGCTTTTGTTTTTACAACGCACATCAAAACGGGATCTTCTTAGAAGGAATTTCTGAATTAGAACCAAGTCCAGCCCTAAAACTGCTCCCTAATTAGAGATGTTTCTCATTTAAATGCTGCCTGCTCAAACCTTCTCTGTCTGTGGAGCTGCTGTGCTTCTCGTGAGCATTAAAACTCTGTTGCTGTAGTTATTATTCTTATTATTCTTATTTCACCTTTGCCTCAGCTGGAGGGCGTTCAGGACGTTTCCTTTGCTCTGTGTGCCTCACTCTTGCTGCGAGGAAACGGAGGGAGCCGCAGGGCCCAGAGAAGAGAGGGCTTGGTGTCAGCTGCCTTTGGCCAACCTCAGCCCTGACCTGGAGGTGTGGGGGGGTGAGAAGGCTGGGCTTTCCTGGCTGGAGGCCACCCAAAACCCTCCAGGCTCCTTGGGCAGGCAGAGCAATGGCCCTTTGTGCTGGCTGAGATAAGAATCACCCTTTGTGCTGGGCCCACTTAGAGAGGATGCCGGCCGGCCGGCCGGCCGTTGCGGGTGGGAGTGACGTCCCAGCGCTATAAAAGCCGCTGACCTTCGGGAACCAGCTTCCCTAAGTGTCTCCACTTGGCTGAGCAGGGACCAAGCACCTGGGCAGGATGAGGCTGCTTTGGCTGTCTGCCTTGGGACTCGCCTTCCTCTGCCTTCCTGCTGCCGCCTCTGACGACTTCAACCCATGCGCTCCTGGGCAGGTAACTGAGCTGGGCGGCCTCTCCAGGCGGCCAAAGAGCCCCCAATAAGCCGGGCAGGAGGCAGGTTGTCCAGCGGGGCTGCCTTGGTCCAACTGCCCTGGCACGCCCCCCGGGGCTGACTAACCAGCCTTTTCCCTCAGCTTCTAGGGCAGTGGTTCGTTCTCGGCATAGGCTCCAACTGTGACTGGATGGTGCAGTTTGTGACTAAGGAGATCATGACTGCCAACATAAGCAGTCAGAAGGAGGGAAGCTTCACAGTCGCTACCAACCTCATGACGTAGGTTCCCGCAGCCCCCACTGTGTGGGCGGGAGGATGGGCACTTGTGCCTGGGAGAGCGGTGGGGATGCTGGATTTCAGGGAGGGGGGCAGATGTCCTCACCAACTTTGCCAGAGGCTGAGCCTTGCCAGCCTGTTCTGGGATGTCTGCACAGGGGATCTCGGTGGGGATAAAAAGCAGCATTTTCTGAGAGGATTAGCAGGAAGAAGCAGAGCCCCCTCCCCAGTTGAAGGGGGTCTGAGTGAGAGTCTGCTGATGCTGCTCTCGGCATATTCCCTCCGTGAAGCCTTTTCTGGCCAAGAGCCGTGCCGTGCCCTGGGGCTGATTCTGACTTGTTCCGTTGCTCAATTCTGCAGGGACTATGGATCCATGGACGTGGAGATGACCTATACGAAACAGGAAAACGGGAAATACTTGCACAAAAGCGGTTGGTATGAGTTGGAGGTGTTCCTCTCTGGCCAGAGGGCATCTAGCCCGGTCAGTTTCTCTGGGGAAAGGCGGTCCCACGGGGAGACTCGTGATGGTCTCCCAAAGTGGAAGCGTCTGAGCTACCTCTAGCCAGTGAGAGAAGCGAACCTTTCAAGCTGTCCATTTAGGACTGAATCAGCCAACATTTGTTTGTAATAAATTAATCAATTCACACTGATGCACCGTTTACATGAGTGGCTCCTGTGTTAAATGGAGGTTAATAATAGAATAAAACATTGGCTTAGCTTTTAAGAATGTACTTAGAAGGAGATGATTTCAGGACAGGATGAATCTGGTTTAAGCTTTCTGCAACAGCCTGGCCCCACCGCTAACTTGGGGTGGCCTCCTTCTGCTCTTCCTGCCAGAGTGGGGGGACAAAACCATAGAGAGGAGGAAGACGGATTGCCAGACCTATGCCATGACCTGTATCAAAGACGTGAAGGACAATGATGGCAAATTTTGCAAGCTTGTGTCACTCTATGGCAAGTATCCTGCACACCCCACCCCTTGCGCCAAGCGGGAAAGCAAAACGGCCCAAGATTTATTTCTTCATTCGCACATCCCTTTTCTGGCCAGTGGAGATTTTGGATTACAAAGGAGGCTGTCACTCTGTGAGGCTCCTTGTGCAAAAGGAAAAGGACAGGAGAGAAGAGGGACGATGCCCAGGTGCACCCCCCTTCACCTGTCCCTTTTGGGAAGCCAGGTGGGGGACTCGCACTGAGCAGTCAAAGGGTTTGAGATCAATGCCACCGATGTGTGACCCCCCTGGGGGGTGTCGATCCTCCCCCCCGATGGGGAGACATGGGTGGCCATGAGGTCAGCCACGTCACAGCATTCCCTGGAGTGACACAAGAGTGTCACAGGTTCCGGGTTTGTGTTTCTGGTTCCACCTGCTGAAAGAAATCGACACCCAGCCTATGGGGCAACTCTGGGCTTCTCCTTCCAGCCCAACCCAGGCCCAGCTGCTCCTGAGCACAGGGAGCCCCCCTGGGCCATAACGGGCCCACGCTGGTCACGTGTCGCTCTGGGTGAACTCCTCCTTCAGGGCTCTCTTCTGACGGAAAAGGTGGCCCATCGGTGTCCACCCTACGTGAAGGGCTTTCTCCCCACAGAGATCTGCGGGGGGAGACCCAAGAAGCCTCTTCCCCTCAGGCCTGCCTCTTCTTCCTTTCTGCAGGCAGGGCGACGTCTGTGCCCCAGTCCGTGCGGCAGGCCTTCATAGACTTCGGCGTGGAAGTGCAGATAGACAGAGAGCAGATATTCCTCTTCGCCAGGAAAGGTAAGATGCCAAGGTGGGCTTCGGTCAAAGGTGGGCGGGGGGGGGGAGAGAAGCAAAGAAAGAAGCACTTGGACTCTTTCACTCCACATGGGAAAAGCTTGTCCTGATCATTTACAGCATCGCCCCCAGGGAAGGATGGACTGGCAGTTTTGGCCAGGGTCTTTTACGTCCTTCCTTGCTCAGTCAGATGCCACATGGGCTGATAACTAAAGGGCCACTGGAGGCTCTCGGGAGGGGCTTGAAGGGGAAGTATCTGGGGGGAGAGAGGGGAGGGGGGTCATTTGAGGGAACGGCAAAAGGCAGGCCAGAGCCCTCTTTGGCATTTCCACTTGGGGCACCCACAAATAGTCGACATCCGTGCAGCTCCCAAAGGGCAAAGCCCTTCCTGGCTCTTGATTGGACCCAGAGGCAGCCAGACCATTTCCCCCCGTTTTCCGGACCTTTCTTTGTAAAGGCTGCCCGAATTCACGGGGGGGGGGGGAGCTGAGTCCACACACACCACTAATGTTCGGTGCAGCCACTTCCACAGAGAAGGAAGGTGGTGGTGGGGCTCAAGTTCCTTCGGTGCAAACAAAATCCAGCTCTAGCTTAGGAGCAAACCCCTCCCATGCCCCTCCAGGGGTGGGGTGGGGTGGGGTGGGAGGCTTTGCTGTCCCCACTGCCCTCTTGGCATCTTGTGAGTTCGTTGCTGGAAATTAGAAGCAGGCAGTAACTGAGCCGCCCACCTGGCTTTGTGTCCGCAGATGCCGCTGCAAAGTCCACCTAGCCGAGTCTCCCAGTGAAGACCTTGACGCCAGAGGGACCCTTTCCGGGGAGAGCATCCTGGCTGGGGACAGAGACATCGTTGTCCTCGCTCCAGGTCTGGATCCCTTTGGCCGTGGCAGATGGGGGCTTTGGGACACCCAGAAGACCCCATGCAGAGGGACCCCCTTCCGGCTCCTGGCTGCTTTCCTTGGAGTGACCAGTGTGGAAGCATCGGAAGCTCCACCCCAACAGCTACTCTCTGCAATTTTGTTTTTGCTAAAACCTAAACTTCCCGGATGTGCTCTTAATAAATAGTTTCATAAGTGCACCTCTTTTCTGGCATGTGTGTGTGTATGTGTGTGTGCTGTTATGTCACTTTTCTCACTTCTGGGGGAATCCCCAAAGTGAGCCCAAGAATGGGGCAAGACAAGAAGCAACGGATGGAAGCTTATGAAGGAGAGAAGCAACCTAGAACTAAGGAGAAACTTCCTGACAGGGAGAACAATTAACCAGTGGAACAGCTTTGCCTTCAGAAGTTGTGGGTGCTCCATCCCTGTAGGTTTTCAAGAAGAGACTGGACAGCCACCTGTCTGGAATGGTATAGGGCAGGGGTAGGCAACCTTGGCTCTTTTATGACTCGTGGACTTCAACTCCCAGAATTCCTGAGCAAGCCATGCTGAGGGGAAAGGGAGAGGTTTCCAAGCTGAGCCATGCTGGCTCAGGAATTCTGGGAGTTGAAGTCCACGAGTCATAAAAGAGCCAAGGTTGCCTACCCCTGGTATAGGGTCTCCTGCTTGAGCAGGGGGCTGGACTAGAAGACCTCCCAGGTCCCTTCCAGCTCTGGTATTCTATGTTCCTTACTTTCCCCTTGAGGACAATTTAGCCCAGGTGAAAAACTGGTTCATTAAGCCCCAGGGGACTGCCCACTCCAGTCTTTCTCCCCCCCTCCCACAATCAGTGGGGCAGAGCTGAAATTAAAACGGAAGATAATGGGCTCAGCCGGTCAGAAAGAAAGAAGAGCCAACATCAACATTTCGGATCACGGGCCCAGCTTCGCTCGCTGTCGAGAGCAGTGAACATTGTGACATTGTGTATCTGGTCCGCTGCACCCACATTCGGGTGCCAAATCACACCAGGGTGACCACCCGGCAAGGGATTCAGAAGGTGATAATCCTTTGAGATGAGCAGGATACCTGCCAGCACAAAAAGCTCTCCTGACGTGTGCGGGAAGCTCAGGGGCTGCCGGGGGCGTTTCCGCTGCCAGCCTCAAATGTGCCACGTGCCCGTTTGCTGCGGTGCCTTCTGGAGAAACCCAAATGGCAGCTTTCTTCTAAAGTCCTCGGTTCACCTTTTCATTTCTCTTGCCTTGGTCATGGGGACACTCTGCCAGCCAGAAAAATCTGGAATTGTGGAAACAACGATGACGGGTCTTGTGCAACGGTTGCTCAAAACCCTCGGAAGGTGTGGCTGTGTATGTGCAGCAACCAGCACAGACAAGGAGGGGCCAGTGAGAAGAGAGAGGGAGTTGGGGGGACAGCTGGCTCAGGGCCTGCTCCCCTTTTCAGCTTTGCTTTCATGTACTTCAGAAGGCCACAGGAAGGAGGGATGGCGGCACTGGCTGTGGCTGTGCTGAACTCCCTCAGCCGGGAATGAACACTGGGAGACTTGAGGGGGTTCCCGGGGGGGGGGGTTGGGTTCAGAGCCTCGGAGACTGTAGGGGAGTTCAAAGGCTGCAGCCACATTGCAATTCCTTGAATTTGGGACCAACCAGGCTGGCTGAAGAGGGCTGCTTAGGCAATGCTGTGCAACCATTTGGGACTTGGTGCAATGTGTGAACCAACCGGAAGGCACCAGGCTTTTACACGGCATGTCAGGGAGTTCAGCCTCTGGCAAAAGCTGGCAGATTTTATGCCCTTGGAATAAAGGATGCTTGGAGACCTTCGGCTGCATTGCAGATCATGTTTCTTTATTTAACATTAATTGGTTGCCAAACATCTGTGCACAAAGGCCTGGATCCCTTGAAATGGCATTTGGGAGTGAAAGTTTAAGGAACAGTTAATCATGTTGTAAATTTTGTCAAAAGAAGAAGAAAGCCCCATCAGATGAAGGAGCCCCCTAAGCAGCAGGCCCAAAATGATGCCAGGCTTCGAAACTGGGGACACGTGTGCACCAAGTAAATAACCACACTGTAACTTTCCTGATTGTCTAGAAATTTGGGCAACACGGCTGAAGGCTTAAAAGCAAGAGGGCAAGGGGAAGGTTTGGTCAGGTGCTGTGAATCCCATGAAGGAAAAGGTCCGGTTTCAGTCCAGATGTGGAGATGTTTCTGCTACGAGAACCGTCCGGGAAACAGCCAGGAGGTGCCTCCTTCCTCGGCCTTTGGGCCACCAGAGACTTTCTCCCTCGTGCAGAGATGTTGTCTTTGAGAAGCCCGGCCCTTCCGCATCCGAGGCTGGGGGTGGGGGGTCTCATGCACAAGGCCTGACTGTTCCCTTATAGGGTTGAGAGCCACACGTGGATTGAATCGAAAGTGATAAAATGGTATAAAGATACGGAATGGAGGAGAGGAAACTTCCCTAAAAGCCACTGGGGGAATGATGTGAAATTCCCTGTTTTTCCCGGCTGTTCTCCCCCCCCCCCCGTTGCTCTCGCCCTCAGCCATCATGGCTCCAGGAAGGGAAGGCCCAGCTCCGACCCACGGGTGGCCCCCCCTCGCCCCACAGCCCAGCAGCCCCAGGCAGAGAGCCCCATGGTGAAGCATCCAGTGCCATCCAACATTTTTGTTTTATTTTCATCTTCTTCAAAGACACCAGGAAGGAGAGGGGTGGTTGATTGATTGACAACACATCCCACCCCTCAAATTCTCATCATGGTCCCCCTTCCTCCTTTTTGTAGGTAGGTTGTTTTTTATAGTATTGTATTTATATTATTAGGTTTTATACAATTTTATCTTTCAACGTTGTAAGCTGCCCAGACTTACCCTGTGGTAAGATGAGCGGCTAATAAATTTTAGAAATAAAAATAAAAGGAGGGCCGGCGCTGGCTGCGGTGCTGAACTCCCTGGGAGGCTTCAGTTGGTTCACTTGGTTCCTGAGTTGGTTCCAGAGCCTCAGAGCCTGCAGGCAAAATGAATCCAGGGCCCTTTTGCCGGCCAGCCTTGGAAAAGTGACGATGCCAGTCCCGACCCGAGTCTGCTCCAGCACGTTCTGACCACCGGATCATTTCACAGTGGCCGCCCCAGGCGTCTTTGCCACGGAGCAGCAGAGAGAGGGGGCACCGCTTGGGTGCACCTCTGAAACGGTGTCCCCTGACGTAAGGAGAGACTACGCCCCCTCTGGCCAACGTGGGGGAGGCCACCTGGGATGGCTCATCGGCTGCCCAGTTTAGGGGCGATTGGCTCTGCTCTCCCTCCTCTGCGATTCACTTGCAAGAGGGGATCCGCCTTGGCTTGGAACATGTGGCTTCTAGGCAAAAGGATCCACGGAGACCTTCTGGAGAGGTTCAGCCCCTTCACTGTGCTTCCCACCTGCTGCAGAGGGGTGGGGCAGTGGGGCACTGAGAGCTTGTTCACTTATGTGGGAAGGGGGGCACTGAGGTCCTCGGGGTAGCCCTGCCTGTTCCCACAGCCTCCTTGGGGAACCTTCATTCCCTGGAGGGGTGGGTGATTCTCGGAGCAACACAGGGAAGCAACATAGCTCATCCCCACTTCTGTCTACCCACAAATGCTGCTTTGTGCGGTGCCACATCACCCCTGAGCACGTGAGGCCACACCTCGGTCTCCTGACTCCATCGTCTCCTCTGTTCTCTCACCTGGATGGTCACAAGCTTGTTAGTTTTGCATTTTAGCCAAGCAGCTGACCTTTGTCGCCCAGCTCCGAACAAAGAGGGAGACCTTTCCTGGTGGGCTGCAGGCCAAATGCCCACTGGGTCCGGAGCCAACGCAAACGTCCCCTGTTTGGAGAACGTCAACGGGTAAGGTCAGCCTGCCAGCCGGGGCCCTCGTGGCATCGGGGCCCAGCCAAGAAAAACCCCGTTATCTCGGTGGTTGCACGCCTGGATGGAGGTGACGCAAGCCCCTGCGAGGGTGGGGGTCACGGGGAGCTCCCCCGGGCTCTATAAGAGCAGGAGGCCCTGCGAGAGCCAGTCACCTGCCTCCGAGTCTCCGCATAGTCTTGGGCTGAGAAAGGAACTAGCGAGATGAAATCCTGGCTCTTCGTTTTGGGCTTTGCCCTCTGCTGCGTCGTCCAGGCCAATGAGAAAGAACTATTTCAGGATTTTGATCATTCGAAGGTGAGTCCATGTTGCTGGGGCAGGGGCTGTTCTTCTCTGGGTACCCCTCCCTGGCCCTCCCCCAATCAGAGGAACCCAAGCCTCAGAAGCCCCCCCTTGGGCAGAGAGGGGAGGGCTGGTGCCCGGGATCTCCGCCTTCTCCCTTTGGGGCCAAGCTGGTGGAGCAGTGAGGGAAGGGAACTTTCTCACTGGGGAGGACGTTGCAGACTGCAATCTAATGAAAACTGTCAAATAAATAACCCTGGGATATTTTTTATGCATCATGCAAAGGTTCATCCCTAAATGTGCATTTGGATGGAATTTCTCATAAAATCAACTCTTTCCAAATGCATCTTTCCAGACAGCACAGTAACTGAGATGAAATCCTCAGAGAAGTCATTTGGGGGGGGGGTCCCCGAGGCTGCCTCCCGGTGAGGTGGATGGCATGTCTTGCCAGCAGATGGGCAGCCTCCCTGGCACAAACGCTTTGGGGGAGGTGCTCCTTCTGGAAATGCCGGCCAGGTCCCTAATGCTGCCTTGTATCCCCAGATCGCTGGAGATTGGTTCGTGGGGGCCATTGCAACCAATTGCGCAGAAATGGGGAAAATGCTTCCTAAAATGAAGGCAACTCCTGTCTCTTTTGCGGTAGAGTCGCCGGAAAAACTGAAAATGACCATGGATATGGCCATGTAAGTGCCCCAGTTTGCTGCTTGCTTCCATCATGCCCGAATGGCCCGCTGGCCAGGGGTCCTGCGGTGCTGCTCTCGGGAGCCAGCGAGTCCCCCCGAAGGCCTGGAACCACCCTGGGGCCAGGGCTGTTTCCTCAGCCCCTTCGGAGAGTCAGGGGGATCCCCAAGGGAGAAGGCCCTTAAGGGCCCGTTCTCCTGACAGCTGAGCCTTTGGGTCAGCGCTGTCCGTCAGAGCACAGACAGTCCCAGATTGGCTTTTGGTAGGCCAGGATGAAACCCCCTTATCTAGAGAGTGTTTGAGGACTGAAGGAAGGAAGGGCGCCCAGGACAAGGCCACCGCCTGCTCCCCTCTGATGGACCCCAGGAGTTTCAGGCCATGGGTGAGACTAGCTGCAGAACCTGGAGGCAGCCCCCTTATTGAGGACAGAAGGGTCATCCAGGAGGGTTTACCTAAGAGGCAGAGGGGGCTGAGAATGCCCTCAGCAGCTTTGACATCACTTTGCAGGCCACACGGGTGCACGGCAATGAAGTTGAACCTCAAGAAGGAAAACGGAGTTTTCACCGCTACATGCAGTACGTATTGAAGGGGAAGGGCTGGCTTTGAACAACGGGATCCAGTTGGGCAAAGAACGGGGGGTCCTGGTGGGGGTTGGGAAAGGAACCAGGCGGGGGCTGGAAAGTCCGCTCTGCCCACCCAGATTCCCAGGATCTAGCACCCTTGCCCAGAGGAGCTAAGGCGGACAGGGCCCCTTAAGACCCAAAAAGCCCCGGGCCAGAGAGGGAGGGAAGCTCCCAAGGGCCCAGAGGAGCCGGGCTCCAGAAGGATGGCAAAGGCCCTGGGGATTCTGGGGTACCCTCTCATTTCTGGGGTGCAAAGCGGTTTAGCCCTGGCTCAAGCAAGGCGCACCTTCCCCTTCTTAATTGCCACGGGCGGCTTTCTTAAGGCAGGGGTGCAGGCAGGGGCCCTTCGGATGCCCTCGAGGCTGTCTCCCATCCCGAAGACCCCGGCCTCTTCATCAGGGCACCAGGAGAGAAGAGGCCCCCGCCAGCTCCTACCTAAATCTCAAAGGCTCCCAGCTGGGGATCACCTGCCCGTCTCTCCTTCTGTGACGGCAAAAGCAACCCGGTTTACCGTTGCCTCATTTCTTCCTACAGGGAACCGTGGTAAAAAAACTGTGGAATACGTAAAAATGATTGGAAAGTCGATGTTCACCAGCATAATTATTTCTGGAAAAGAGCAGTGTAAAGTGGCAACACTTGCGGGTGCGTATCTCTTCCAGAAAGGAAAGGAAAGACTGTCCAGGCTGAGTCTGCATATCCCATTAATGCACGATTTGTTTTAACCCTTTTGAACAAGCCACGGCAGCTGCCTAGCAAAGCCTGCTGAGCCATAAACCTAGGTTTGCTTTGCAAAATAAACCGTAATCCATCAGGCTCCATCTACAGAGGGGTGGGTGGGGGTGGGAAGCTGCGATGGAGGCTGGAGGGAGGGAGCGCAACAGAGGGGCCCTCGGTTTCCTCTTCAGCTTCAAAAGCAGAGGAGAGGCTGGGGGGGGAGGTATATTTGAGGGGGGCTAGATTCAGAGGGGATAGTCCTGTCCCCTTGAGCTGAGCGGTGCCCATAAACTGGGCTCCTCGGCTTGTCTGCCGGGCAGCAGCTCTGAGGGCCCATGGGGTGGCCCTTAGTAGCCAGGGGACCTCTGGGCCTCAACCCCCAAACATGGTACCTGCCTCTGCTGGGCCTTTTAAAGGGCCGCGAACTTCCCCAGGGCCCCACCTCCCCTACCCTGCTTCCCCTTGTGGCGCCACTGCGGTGCCCCTTGGCCTGAGCTTGTGGGACTGCAACCTCATGTCTGTGCATCCCCCAGTTCTCCCCCGAAAGCAGATGTCTGTCCAGGGGCCCCCGACCCTCAACTCCTGTAGACACCCCTCAGTCTCTGGTGCGCCCCAATTCCAGTCCATCAAAGGGTGGCACTTGCAAGCGGGGCTGTTCCCCAAGAGCCCCTCTCTTTGGGGAGACTTGCCCAAGGAGTGGGGTCCTCAGTGACCACCCTCTTAGAAGCCTTCTCTGCCCCGCCCCCGAGTGGAAATAAGCCGAGGGGCCACTCAGGTCTGACTCTGTTCTGTGCGCAGTCAGGGATGTTGCTGACATTCAGGCGGACGTGGAGGAGTTCAGAGCCTTTGCTAATGAAGTCGGCCTGGAAGGCAAAGAGATTCATATCCTCCCCACAAAAGGTAGGCACTCCGGGGGCGGCTGCGGAGACCCAGGGCCGCGGCAAGTGGAAGAAAGACCCGGGGCATTATTATGGCAATTAAGTTACGGGTGGCGCCCCCACAACCTGATGTGCCCATTTTGTGCCACTCAAAGGTGTTGCATGAGTGAGAGCGCCAGTTGAAATTAATTTCTTTCACAGTTTTCTGGGGGAGGGGAGAGAAGCATGTAGTGGAATTCTGCCGAGGGGGCCTTGTGTGCCAGCAGCAGCCCCGGGGGCAGGATCCGAGAGGGCTTTTGGCACGGCGATGGCCCCCTGGCATCTTGGCTTTCCCTGGACCCCCTCCTTCCCCTGGGCGTATGCAAGGAGGGCGGGATGGGCTGGCCAGAGAGCAGAGGAGGGTTTTTGCTTCCCTGCCTTTTTGGGTGGCTGGAGTCCTTGGAGCGGGGTGGGAGGCAGTGCCCGCTGGGGGCTCCTTTCCCCTCAGAGGCCCCCTGCGTGGCCAGGGGCCCTACCCCCATTCAACCTGCTCTTTTGCATTTTCCACAGAGATGTGCCCACGTTCCTCATAGGTAAGCTTATTTCGGATCTTAGAGCCATTGGCCTTCTTTGGACCCTCCCTCACTTTCACTGACTGCAGGATGCTTCTCCAGAGCGCTGCACACTGCGAAGGGGTCCTTCTGGACCGGGGGGGGGCTCCTGGCAGGGTCCAGGAGGTTGTTTGGCTGACCATCTTGGTTTGCTGCCTGTCAGCATGAAAACTGTGGGCGGGAGGGTCAGGAGCACATTCAAGGGTCCAAGCAGATGTGGGGGGTGAGGGTGGGGGAGGGGGGCTGGAGTGCATGTTGGGAGAGGCAGCACCCCCTATTCTTCTCACTGGCTCCTTTCCTTGCAGGTGACCAGAGCGGAGGCCTCGAAACGGCCGGATGCAGCGGCTGGGCGAGTTTCGGAATTGGCTCAAATTCCAAATCTTAATAAATAGATTCAGTTCATGCACCCCTGTCTTGCATGGGACTTTTTTCCCGCACTGCGGCGATCTTGGTCTATGGGTTGGAGGTGGGGGGCAATCCACCTGGGGGGGTGGGGTGGGAATGAGGGGCAGACCTGAATTAAAAAATGATGAGGGTGAGAAATATGGGGGCTAAATACCCGGTCAGTCTAGGCTGTTTCTTCAGGACTTTGCCCCCCTCCGTGGGTCAGGGCAGGATTGCCTCTTTTGCAAAGGCCCCTCAACTCTCCAACCTCAAGGGATCCCTCCCTGCTGTGCCAGCCCAAAGTAGCCCCTTCTTCTGCCCAGAAAGAGCCATGCCCAGTTGGTGCCAGCAGCTGCTCCTTCTCCTCCTTTCAAATGCCCAGCACTGCAAAGAAGACCCCCCCAAAAAGGGGGGGGGGTTTCAGGAAAACAGAATGGCATTTATAAGCAAGGCCAAACCGGAGTATTACACGGCACCACACAACGTTCCCGCTTACATTGCAAAGGACCTGAAGGAGGAATGGGGGGGGAGGGACATGGGGGGCCAGAGAAATGGAGCCCTTGTGTGCCTGATCATTCGCATCCGAGTGGAGCTTTGGGGGGGGTGGGATGCAAGGCACCCCCAGGAGGGCTCTCTCTGGCTAATCCAGGCCGGGTGCAAAATCTGGCCGGCCAGCCCCACTTCCTCCAGAGCCCAGAGGTGAGCCCCCCCGGCCACCCCCCCCCCAGGGCTGAACCTGAAATCCGGTTCCAAAACTGAGAGCGATGCAGGGAGAACTTACCGCGCCCAGAGTCTTCTCCAGGCAAGATGGGCGGCATACGTCTCTGGGGATCAGCGGTTGGATCCAGCTGGAGGCGGCCAGGGGCTTCCTGTACCCAACCCCTCCCCCCCTGAGAGCAAAGGGTCCATCTGGAAGGCTTAACCCGGGAACAAGGAGAACCTACAATAAGGAGAAGACTGCCCGCTCCTTTCTCCCTGCCTTTGGGCCGACCAGGGTCCGTCCCAGCCCATCTCTTTGCCTAGCCCTACCGGACCCCAACTGACCATCCTGCCCCCCCCCGACAAAGACCCCTGAGCCCCTCTAGATCACAGGCAGAAGCCCCCCTCCCGAGTGCCAGGGCAGCCCAAAGCAGGAGCAGCAAGGCAGGAGCAAGCGTCCTCGGTTAGGGACGCCCCCCCCTCCCAATAGTCCAAGGGAGCCCACGGGCTGCAGGGGCCCCCCGGGAGCCAACCCTGGCCCTCCCTCAGAGGGGGGGGGGTGAGAGCCATGCCAACTGGCAAGAGCAATAAAAGAGGAGTCGGGGTTACAGGCGGAGCATTCACACAAGCGGTGGCCCCTGTGGGGGAAGGAGACTGCAGACGCGGCAGCCAGAGGGACCTGCTGGGCTGCGTTGGCCGAGCCCGACGCCTCTTCCCAGGGGCTCCCTTCCCATCCCGAGCAGCCTCCTTCGCCTGAGCAAGGGAGGGGATTTCCCCCCAGTCCCCCTCTTCCCACACGTCCTCTAACAGGACTGATGTGGTTTCCCAGCAGGCAAGACCAGCAAGTTGTGCGAACAGGTGCCAAGCACGCAGCTGGTGCTGGCTCAGGGTGTGGTGGGACCCAGCCCTTGTCTCAGCATGTTGGGGTCCCCGCCCCTCCCACAGCCAGAGACTGGTGCATTCCTCACAGTGAAAGCCCCGGTTGGGGGGGCACCCCTTCAGCCACCCAAGCCCGGGCCCCCTGAGAAAGGGCTGTCCACAGTGGTGGGATTCAAATAGGTGAACAACCGGTTCTCTGTGTGGATGCCGCTTCCGGAAGTCCATTCTGGGCCTGGGCAGCAAAAAATTAGCTACCGGTTCTGCCTGCCAAATCCCACCACTGGCTGTCCAGCCTCGGCCTGCAGGCCTCCCCCGAGGGAGCTGCTTCCGCTGCCCTGAGGGAGGGGTTGGGACCTTCAGCTGGAGCCCAGGGCATAAATCCTGCTTGGGTGAAAGAGCAACGAGGCCCCAACAGCCTTTGCACCCCGTCTTCTCAGGGCCAGCTCACTCTCTTCCCAGGACACCGTTTCTAGTCCCTTGGCCATCCTGGAACATTCCCAGGTTCCCCGAATCCTTCTTCAAGCATGTTGGGGTTTCTTAACCCAAGTCACAGACTCACCTGCGATGTGACTCTCACTATGGGGAGTGTATTGTTGGTCTGAGTATGTGGCACCAGGAAGGAGTAACCACACAGTTTCTTTTTCTTTGATAACCTTTCAAGGAAGGAAGGAAGGAAGGAAGGAAGGAAGGAAGGAAGGAAGGAAGGAAGGAAGGAAGGAAGGAAGGAAGGAGGAAAAGGAAAAAGGGAGGGAGGAGGAAGGAAGGGGAAGGGAGGGGAGGGGAGGGGGAGGAAGAAAGGGGAGGGGAAGGAAGGAAGGAAGGAAAGGAAGGAAAGGAAGGAAGGAAGGAAGGAAGGAAGGAAGGAAGGAAGGAAGGAAGGAAGGAAGGAAGGAAGGAAGGAAGGAAGGAAGGAAGGAAGGAAGGATCGTCTCAGTATTAATTTTCCTGCATCATTATATTATTTGTTTCCAATTTGTTTTGCTTTTCCACAAGTCCACCATGCATGATAAATTGCCCCTCCACGTTTTTCATATTTCCAACATTAACAAGAGTACCTTTATACACCTCTGAATTTCTCTGCATCCAACAGTATATCATTCTGTGAAAATTCTCTTAAATTAAAACAGGGTGTGAATTTCAGTCTCTTTTCCCACATTGTCTCCCATTGATCCATCTGTACATTATAGCCAAACTTCTTATCCCGTTTTATCATGCAGTCTTTATGTCTGTGGAGATTCTCAGTCATTCAGGTCAGGGTTCTCCCAAAGGTGCTTTTTCAAAAGGCAACTGGACTTTCTTGTTTTTTGCTTGAAGAACATTTCGCTTCTCCAAGAACCTTCCCACCATTCAGTCAGAACTGAAGAAGATTCTTGGAGGAGAAGTGAAACATCTTCAAGCAAAAACAAAGAAAATCTAGTTGCCTTTTGAAAAACCATCTCTGGGACAGGCAGTCTTTACATTAAATCGTTCTCTTAATTGTGCATATGAAAACCCTTGAAAACTAACTAACCCTCTGCAGTTAATTGTCCTCTTGACTTCATCTTGAGCTGTCCAGGTGTTCTCAGGAATTTTCTCAACGCAAAACAACAAAAGCATCCATACTCTTTCTATCTTGATTTCCCAATCATGAGCCTAACCATGATGTCGTATCACCCCTGAGCACGTGAGGCCACACCTCGGTCTCCTGACTCCGTCGTCTCCTCTGTTCTCTCACCTGGATGGTCACAAGCTTGTTAGTTTTCCATTTTAGCCAAGCCGCTGACCTTTGTCGCCCAGCTCCGAACAAAGAGGGAGACCTTTCCTGGTGGGCTGCAGGCCAAATGCCCACTGGGTCCGGAGCCAACGCAAACGTCCCCTGTTTGGAGAACGTCAACGGGTAAGGTCAGCCTGCCAGCCGGGGCCCTCGTGGCATTGGGGCCCAGCCAAGAAAAACCCCGTTATCTCGGTGGTTGCACGCCTGGATGGAGGTGACGCAAGCCCCTGCGAGGGTGGGGGTCACAGGGAGCCCCCCCGGGCTCTATAACAGCAGGAGGCCCTGCGAGCGCCAGTCACCTGCCTCCGAGTCTCCGCATATTCTTGGGCTGAGAAGGAGAAAGGGACTAGCGAGATGAAATCTTGGCTCTTCGCTTTGGGCTTTGCCCTCTGCTGTGTCGTCCAGGCTGAATGGAAAGAAGTGACCATAACCAGCAACAAGGTAGAGCGATGTGGATGGAGCAGGGCTGGCTTGCTTTGGGTTGATTGTTCAGGGGACCCCAATACTGTAATCACAAGTATGGAAAGTGATCACGTCTGTTGACGTGATACAAAGAGATCCACTAATGTGGAGAGCTGAAGGTAAATCGCGACAGGTCTCCACCGTCTGTCTCTAGGCCAAGGGACCACCCAGGGGGGTTTGCTGCAGCCAGAGGTGGTCGCTGCAGACTGGGGAAGAGAGTGGTTGCATCGTTCATCTCTCCCTCAATCTATGACTGAGAACACTTGAATTTGGGCCTGGGGGGGGGGTGTCTGCTTCTGCAGCCGCCCCATGTAAATACTCTTTCTGCACTGAATCAACTGAACCATTTGCTGCATCTGCATCTAAATTCTAGTCCAGCCCCCTGCCCAAGGCAGGAGACCCTCTGCCATTCCAGACAAATGTTTGTCCAGTCCCTTCTTGAAAACCTCCAGTGATGGAGCACCCACAACGTCTGGAGGCAGGCTGTTCCACTGGCTGATTGTCCTCACTGTCCTCACTCCTTAATTCCAGGTTGGATCGCTCTTTGATAAGCTTCCATCCGTTGTTTCTTGTCCTGCCTTCAGGTGCTTTGGAGAATAGTTGACCCCCTCTATTTCTTTAGCGGCAAGTGGACTTTGCTCAAGGCAGGACCAGCTCCCTTGACTGAAACTGGAATTGCATAGCTGCGGGAATAGCCTCAAGTGAGAGCTCAAGTGAGCAGACGGGAGGCTGGTCCCTTCCAGAGACTCAGCGTGGCTCCCCTTCCCTCTTTCTGCTTCAGGAAATGGGTCGCTGGATAACCTTTGCTATCGCGTGTAACTCAATATCCTGTCTGGAGCAGATAAGAAGCTTGTCGGCATTTGTTGCAGAGGTGTCACAACCAGAGGAAGACATATTTAGCATTTTGGTCCTTATCCACATGTAAGTATCCTAGCTCTAGCCAAGCCCTTGTGGACCGACTGCAATGCATTAGACCAGGCCAGCCTTATAAACAAGAGCCCAGCAGACTGGAAGGGTGGATTTCTGAGGCGGATTTGAAGGAGGAGGACAGAGGGATCCTCCTGTGAGGCTGAGGTAAGGGACAGCCGCACGCCAGTGCGGGAGAAAGCCCCGAGTAGCAGAGAAGCGAAGGCATCGGTTGAGGTTCTTCAGCCACTGAGGCAAATACTTTGGCTCTGAAATGCCTCAAACTAGCAGAGCGCCATTCTGGCGGATGCCCCCAAAGACTAAGAGGTCAGAAAGAGCGGCTGGGGCTGGGCAGCCGGACGCAGCTTGAGCAGATGGAAATGCTCACCAATCTGGCTTCTTGACCAGCAACCAAATGGACGGAGGCAGAAAGACGCCTCTGGGAAGCCCACAGCCAGAGACAGTGAAAGCGAGATGGCTCAGCTCAGTGGTGCTTCCCACCGTGTGGGGCAACCTAGAAAACCTTCCTCGATAGCTCAGTTCAGACCAATGTTCAGGGGTGGGACTCCCAGCCCCCCCTTGACTGCTCCTCTCCAAAGGAAGAGCGGTCAGCCTCATCAACCTCCTATTCTCTTGCAGGCCGGACGGGTGCAAGAACGTAACGTATCAGTTGAAGAAAGGAGAAGATGGGAAATACCGCTTTCTCTTTGGTCTGTACTGGTGAAGGGCTGCCATGTCTACCTCCTTGATTTGGTCACCCGTAAACACCGGGGCCCGGGGAAGCGTGCGGCTTCTTGCTTTGCACTCAACTCCAGCAAAAAGATGCTGGGGAGGAGATGGTGGGCATGCCTGCCCCTCCCGCCCCATAGCATCTCTTCCAGCGCGGGGTGCTGGGGACACAGAGCCTAAGCATGTCTCCTGCTCTCGTGGGACTGCCTCGCTTCAGGCACGTTGGCCTTTGGGGACCCAGTCAGTGTAAAGGGGCCGCAGGGCCACTACTGGGCAAGTCCATCCGTGACCGGATTGGGAGACTGACATTCAGACGGCCTCCAGAGGTCGTGGGCGCTCCATCGCTGGAGGTTTTTAAGAAGAGATTTGTCCGAAATGGTGTAGGGTCTCCTGCTCAAGCAGGAGGTTGGACTCAAAGACCTCCAAGGCCCCTTCCAACTGTGCTGTTCTGTCATTCTGAGAGGGCGACCTTGCAAGAACTGCAGTTGCTCCTTCTTAAAGAGTATATACTCTAAATCTTTTTAAGCCATGTGTTATTTCAAAATATAAACCTTTCTCTCCTATCTTTTCCATTGAAAAGAGATGATTGGGAAGCGTTGACTCCCCTGATCCCTGGGGGTCCCAGTGCGAGAACCACTTGGGGGGTGGGTGGAGGGAGGGAGAGGTGAAATAGCATTATATACCAGAATGCCACCTGTACGTGAAAGACAGAGATCCTATTCCATTCTTTGAGGAACATAAATGGAATGTCCTTCCACATGAACCTGTTTGGGACGCAGCAAGTTGCTGTCTTTGCGGTTCATACAAAAAGACGAAAGGGGGGAAAGGCGGATGGAAGGGCTGCCCCTTCCTCGGAGCCCGGCAAGACGCAGAAAGTCCCTCCGCCGTTTCATTAACCATTTAAAAATACTACATTACAAAGGTTAAAGGATGTTAATATTACTATTATCTTTTAGATTTAAATTGTAATTTCTGCAGTTTGATTTTATAATAATTAAACATCCTTTTATCATAGGTTCGCATTGCTATTGCCTGTAATATACCTGAAACTTATCTGGAGACTTATCAGATAAACCGTTCTGTCTAATGAGCCAACGCTGAGGTTCCGGCTTGCAAAATGTGGCCAGCTTGGCTAGATTTGGCTCTGCCTGAGTCTGCCCCCCGCCCTCATGCCCCAAACCTTTTCTGGCAGATGAAACAGTGGTGACAGTGGAGTCCATGAAGGTTCAAGACGAGTACGTCATGTCCACCATCAACGTCAACAATGAGTTCAAAACCACCACACTTCACGGTAGGTACCCCACGGCTCATCATCCTGCAAGGAGAAGGCAATCTTGGCTTTTGATCTCCTTTGTCCTATCTCACCCATCTTTGTGCATTTTCCTACAAGTTAAGACTCTGGGCTTCTGAAAGACTCTGCTTCAGCATTTATTTATCTGGTTCCTTTTTAATATGACTGTTCTATTTCATTTTATTGAGCAGTGGGTTGGACTAGAAGACCTCCAAGGTCCCTTCCCACTCTGTTATTCTGTAATTTCTGTACATTTTTGGAGGAAGAAAGTGGAGGCAGGCAAGATCCTGATACAATGGGAAGCTCCTGATTAAGCCTGCCACCCCCCCCTTCTGAAAAGATCTCTCCTTCCCACCAGGAATCTTCCTCATTCAACAGACTCCTCTGTCCCCACAGGTCGGAAAGTAACCCAGGATCCAGAGATACTTCAGAAATTTAAAGATGAATGTAAAAAGCTCGGCTACAAAGAAGATGAGATTGTGGTTTTAAACCCAACCGGTAATGCAATTCAGAGCAGAAAAATAACAAATAGATGAGGGCAGGTTTGGTGGGGGGGGGGGTTAAAGCCTCCAGGCTAGAAACTGCGAGACCTGAGTTCTAGTCCTGCCTTAAGCACAGAAGTCATTGGGTCAGTCCCTGTCTCTCCCCAGGCAAACCCCAATGAAAAATGTGGCCACAAACACAGCAGGGAAGTTGACTCAAAGGCAGAGATAAAGAGAGATAGATGGATGGATGGATGGATGGATGGACGGACGGACAGATCTAAATAGAGATAGAGGTAGAATTCATGGGAAGGGACTTCTTGAAATCTCTTCTGAGTATGTCTTATGTAGAAAGATGGGTGCAGATGGGTCGTCTACATGCAAGGGCGGGGGGGGGGGTCATGTTGATGGGCAGATGACCTAAGGACTGACCTTTCCTTGCAATGCATCCTGTATTCATCCCATTCACCATTAATTGCCCCCTTTTCTCCCCCACAGTGAAGTGCCAATAAGAAGAATAGGTGAGTTTTCTCAGATGCCTCACCTCCTTTACAATGCCAAATCCTTCCCATTTGCAGCTACAACCCCGCCCCCCATTCCGCTCACTTGCTCCTTTCCTTGCAGGTGACCAAAGGGGAAGCCTCGAAACTGCCGGGGGCAGAGCGGCTGGGCGTGTTTCGGGCTCGGCTCAAATTCCAGGGAGGAATCTTAATAAATAGACTCAGAAAACGCAACTCCTTTCTTGTGTGTGACTTTTATTTCCGCCACCTGTCCTTTTGCACTGTGGGGCGATTTTGATCTGTGGGTTGGAGGTGGGAGAGGATCCAGTGGAGGAACGAAGGGCGGATCTGAATTAAAAAGGGTAGGGGTCCCAATAGTTGGGTGTGTGTGTAGCAGAATAGCTGGCCCACCGGGCCACCCCAGGCTGTTCCTGCAGGACTTTTGCCCCCTCCATGGGGCAGGGCACGACTGTCTCCTCTGGAAAAGCACCTCAACTCTCTGACCCCAAAGGAGATGTGGGGCAGGTGGTAGGACCTCTCCCTGCTGGGGAAGACCGAGGTGCCGGGCAAGGATGGGTTTAGATCCCTCCAGCTCAGGAGCTCCCCGGGGGGCTCCAGGCCAGACCCCAACCCAAATAGTCCCTCCCACAGCCTCTGGCCGTTTCTGCTTCTCCTGGGAAACTGCCTGCCAGCCCCGCCCTGATGGAGGGGGCTCGATGGGCAGTGCATGAGGGTGGCTGAGGAAAAGAGGGGTGGGATGCCAGTCCCCCCAAAGGGGAAAAGCTAATGAGAGCCAGCCCTTCTCAGGGTCACTCTGCCTCCTGACCCAGGCAAGAGGACACGGGGCTCTCCGACCTGCCCTCCCAGATGAGGAGGAAGGACTTGAAGTTCCCTGAGTCCCAGAGCAATTTTGGGCAAGGGGAGGGTGGAAAAAAGCACACAACTGGAAAAAGCCCCCCCCCCGCAAACAACACCATGAACTTTCTGGTTCAGAACACCGGCCTGGCAGGGCACAGTCGGTGTGCTTGGCTCAAGTGGGCAGCATCCCAAGAGGGCCACAAAGCAAGACTCAGCCCCGTCATGGATGTGGGGAGGGCCTCCCAGAGGCCCATCTTTCCTCCCAATGTTGGGGTGCAGGAGGGCGATTGTGAGTCCTTGTTGCAATTGAGCTTCCTTGTTTTCTTGCAGATATTTCATTACCAAACTAGGTAACATCATCAGTGCACCTTTGGGGAAGCACCAGAGTAGGTGCAAAGTGGCACTTTGGTATTGGGACCCTCTTGTGTCCTCTGGACCAAACCTTTGCATGGGAGCCTGTGACCTGCTCTGACTCTGGGTGGTCTCCGATGGGAGATCCTCCTCTTCCAGACATGACTGTCACACACACAAACACACACACACACACACACACACACGGCTGCTGAGGAGGGAAGGCGCTGCTCCCAAGCTCTCTCTGCAGGGAACGTCCCATCCTGCTGTGTTCCGAAGGGCAGCCATCCGGGCCCCACTTCTCCTGTCAACGGTCCGTGCCGTCCTCTTTCGATAGCTTCCTGGACAAGGGCGGATTCACCTGGATGACCATCCAGAGGATAAAAGCAGCGGGCAAAGCTGAGCACCCAGAGGGGTCAAAGAGTGGCAGCAATGAAGCTCCTGCTGGGCAGCCTTCTCCTGGCCGGTGTCTGCTGGCTTGGAGCCGCAACGGACATCCCCGTCATGCCGAACTTCAATAACCAAAAGGTCAGAGCTGAAAATCCTGGAAGGAATTTCTTCTCCTCCCAACTCTAAGGAGGATGGAAGCCCAGGGGGGCCCTGGGTGCTGGGTGGTTGGCTGGGAGGCGTTTGACGACCCAACTAGGGAACATCATCAGCCCTGCAAGGGTCGGCTTTCAGTACAAATGGTGCAAGGGAGTTTACGCAGGCCTGGCACGAAGAGTTTGGGAGCCCCTCCCCTTCAGTTTGGGAGGAGAAGCCTCAATCGCTGTCTCTCTTCTGGGCTCCAGAGAGGCGCCTTCCCCACTGCCAGATTTTCACCAAATTTCCTTTGGCCAGGTCTTTGGTGTGTCTCCCCGATTCAGCACCCTCTTCTGGCGGAGAGCATGAAACCCTCTGTGCCAGGCAAATGTGCTTCCCCGGAGGGCACGTTTGGTTAATTGACTCTGCTCCTGGTGCTCCTGGCATGGCCCTGAGAGCTTCCCCAGGTCTGGCAGGAAGGATTCGGACTTGGGGGCCCCTCCCCTTCGGTGCTAACAGACTGTCCTGGTTTCCCCTTTTTCTAGGTTGCTGGGAATTGGTTCCCTCTTGCAAACATAGTTATTGAAAAGCAGTTCCCCCAATACACATTAAAGGCCAAACCGAAGGGAGGTCTGACGTACACCATTAACTCTCTTGAGTGAGTGTTGGGGGCTGCAATGCCCTCGCTGGCCTGGCCGGGGGTTCCCGTCCCCCAGAAGGCAGGTGGGGGAAAGCCTGAAGGAAAAGGGGGTGCAGCTTTGGACTCCCCTGTCCATCATCCCGGATATTGGGAGATGACTGGGCCTGTTCTCTGCTTGGGTCCCTCCACAGCCCCTCTAAAGTTTGTGCGGTTCTCTTTTCTTTCCAGAAACGGACAGTGCAAGACTAGAAACTTCCAGTTCACTAAATATCAGAACCCGGGGAAATTCAGGACCACAAGTAAGTGGGGAATCCCCCCCTCTTTCATCCGAATTGCTGATCGGTGAGTTTTCACAGCCCCCCTTCGCTCCCCCCCTGCTTCGCAAGAGGATTCATAGCCCCCCCCCTTGGAGGATCGGGGCTGTAGCCGAGCCACCCCCCCCCCAGGAGATGTTGGTGGATTCTCCAGAGATGGGCAGAGGGGGGGCTTACAGGGCTCCTGCCCTGAAGGCGATTTGAAGCAGCCTCTCTTTTGCACGGAAGGCCCCACCTTGGCTCAAATCGTGGATACGGATTATAAAACCTACATCATCACTTACATGATGCGGGGGATGGACGCCTTCCTGACGCTTGCTGGTAAGAGAGCTGGGGGTGGGGAGGCTGTTCGGGAGAGACCCTCACCCTTGTCCTCGCCCTTCCTAATCTTGCTGGCAGCAAAACAAGGACCCTCCCTTTGCTTCTTGCCCCCAATGGGTCACCTCCACCACTCTCTTTGGGGTGCCAGCTGGGACATCCATGATGAGGCACCTCCCCTCCCCCCCAGGGCAAACGCTTCCCTCCCGCGCCTCTAGATCTCCCCCGTCTGATTCTCTCCATCCGTCCACAGCAGCTCAACCAGGAAATTTCAGGGCAAAGCTCTGAGTCAGAGCAGCACCCCCAAACCCCAGGCCTCCTGCCACCCGTCTCCCTCAAACTTCATGCTTCCTCTAGGCAGTCAGCAAAACATGACGACGGCTTTGGAGACGAAATTCAAGAACGTTGCTGCCTCTGCGGGGATCACAGGAAAGGTTGTGCCCATTGTCTTGAGAGGTAACCCTTTGGTCCTTCACCTCACCTCTTCTGGGCTCCCCAGGACACCAGAGAAGGATGCCGCTGCCTCCTCCTCCTGCTCCTCCTCATTCCTCCTCCTCCTCCTCCTGCTCCTCCTCCTCCTCCTGCTGCTGGGATGACTCTCCTCTCTTCTCTCCTCTGCAGCAACCTGCTAAGAGCTCAAGGCAGAGAAGTGCAGATTCGGGGCACCGCCAGCAAACCCCCACCCCGGTGGGGAAAGGAAGAAGACCCCGACTCTGCTAAAAGGGCCCCTGCAGGCGCCTCCCTTCCTGCCAGCCAGAGGGTCGACGCCAAGCCTTGCTTGTCAAACAAAGCATAAATAAAACACAGGAAACAAAAGAATTGTGTGTGGTTTTCTTCATTGCTCTCCCGAAGAAGGTGCTCCCCCCCCGGCCTGCTGGCCACCTTGCCTCTCCTGGGCCGAGGGGTCCTTCCTCCCTCACAGGCACTTGGCCTGGCGCTCCTGGGGGGCCCTTGGCCCTCTTGGCACCAGCCCAGCAGGAGCTCTTTAGTCACCCGCCCTTCCACCCGTAAACCCCAGGGCCCCCCAAGTGCCCACCATTCATCTCAGAATAAATAAAGGGCTCCCATAAACCCAGAAAAGGCGCCCCATCCCTGGAAGGGGCGAAACCCGGAGAGACTGGTTGAGAAGTAGTTTATGTTGCCTGATTGATGACTTGAAGGATTAACGAGTGAAATAAGTATAATTGCATCAGCTGCACATACAAACAAAACACACATACAAAAAATCCCTAGAATCGGAATTCCCTAGTTGACCCCTTACCTTAGGGGCCAGGCCCCCTCCCAGCCACAGCGGGTCAGCCCAAGGAAATGCCCACTTTGGGAGGGGGAATTTCCGCAGCTGGAGTGCCAGGAAGAAAGAAAGGGGTTCCCTCCCCCCTTGTGCCAGTCCCAGCGCTCTTCCTCCCCAGCACGTTCCTCCTGCTGGGGACAAGAGGGGAGGCGTCAGATCCAGGGGGCAGCTCCCCCTCCCCCCAGCAGGCCCACCTTTGGCCCCGGGGAGGCCTGGGGGTCCCTGGGACTCTGCTTTGTGTAGAAATAGGGGCAACCTGGCTGAAGGATTAAAAGCAACAGGGGAGGGAGAAAGTTTGGTCAGGTCCCTGTGAATCCCATGAAGGAAAAGGTCCTATTTCAATCCAGATTTCTATGCCATCCGTCTGGGGAAAAGGCAGGAGGTTCCTCCTTCCTCAGCCCTTGGGCTCTTCTGGGAAAGCCACTCAATAACTTGGGCACAGATGCGGTCTTGGAGAGATGCTGCATCCCAGGTCATGTTCTCCCAGTGTCGTCACACGCGTGTGAATTAAATTAAAAGTGGCTGCCAAGGTTGAATCGCAGGATGCCTGCTAGCTTCTATCACTAATCAATTTGCCATGGAAAAGGGGGAGGGCAGAAAACGAAGGGAGGAACTGGAATGCCAGGAAGCCGTTCACGGAGCCTGAGAGCCTGCCCCCTGCTACGGGCACAGGTGCTCGGTGGAGAAGAGGACTGTTCCCATAACAAAAAGGAGTGTTATTTTTGGGCGATATGAACGCCCGGTGGGACAAGGGAATCTATTCTTTAACTAAGCAAGCTTTCGCACGGGAAAACTCAGAGCTGGTTTTCCTTCTTCAATTCTGAAATGCTGTACACAATAAAGTTTTACCTGCTGGGACTTAGTTGCCTTGAGGAATCCTTCTGCTGGGTCCACTAGTCCCACTTTTGAATGGGAGCAAACATCCGTAAAAGCCGCTCTGGGAGATGGAAAGATTCATATAAGATTGGCCGTTTCCCCCCGGATATTTTCTCCTTTGCTCTCGTCCTCAGCTGTCATGGCGCCCCCCTCAATCTCCTGTTCTCTCCCCCAATGCCCCAAAGCATCTGTGGCCCAAAGGAAGCCCTTCCCTTGCTTTGTCTTGCCCCCTCCCCCTTTTGGTTCTCTCATCCTTTCCCAGCAGGTCAAACAGGGAGCCAAAGGATGAAGGCCGGGCAGGGCGCAGTGGGGTGCTTCCGGGCGTGAATGAACACCCCCCTGAGGCTGCTGAGGAGGGAAGGCGCTGCTCCCAAGCTCTCTCTGCAGGGAACGTCCCATCCTGCTGTGTTCCGAAGGGCAGCCATCCGGGCCCCACTTCTCCTGTCAACGGTCCGTGCCATCCTCTTTTGATAGCTTCCTGGACAAGGGTGGATTCATCTGGCTGAGCGTCCGGAGGATAAAAGCAGCGGGCAAAGCTGAGCACCCAGAGGGGTCAAAGAGTGGCAGCAATGAAGCTCCTGCTGGGCAGCCTTCTCCTGGCCGGTGTCTGCTGGCTTGGAGCCGCAACGGACATCCCCGTCATGCCGAACTTCAATAATCAAAGGGTCAGAGCTGAAAATCCTGGAAGGAATTTCTTCTCCTCCCAACTCTAAGTAGGATGGAAGCCCAGGGGGGCCTGTGGGGCCCTTGGTGCTGAGTGGTTGGCTGGGAGATGTTTCACGACCCAACTAGGGAACATCATCAGCCCTGCAAGGGTCGGCTTTCCTTACAAACGGTGCAAGGGAGTTTACGCAGGCCTGGCACGAAGAGTTTGGGTTTGGAGCCCCTCCCCCTCAGTGCTAACAAACTAACCTGGTTTCTCCTTTTTCTAGATTGCCAAGCTTTGGTATCCTCTTATGTCCATTCCTACCGGACAGGTGCGGAGTGTGGTGTTCTGCCCGTTTCGATATCTGGCCCAACCAAATGGAAACCTGAAGTACAGAATTAGAGTTCCCCAGTAAGTTTTGGGAGCTGCCATAAGGAAAAGCATTCGCTGGCCAGGCAGAGGGTTCCGGTCCCCCAAAGGGCAGGAGGGGAAGAACCCAAAGGAAAAGGGGGTGCAGCTGGGAGCCTTTCCACACATCATCCCCAATACTGGCACGAGGTCTGGGGTCCAGGCAACAGCTGGCCGGGGGGGCTCTTCTCTGCAACGCTTCTCTTCCGGCTCCCACCGAAAGGGGGCCAGGCTTGCATCCCTCCATGACCCCCCCAAAGGTTTATGCCGTTCACCCTTTTCCCAGAAACGGCAGATGCAGGACTGAAGACCTGATGCTGAATAAACAGGGCCAGCCAGGGTACTATGTGACCAGCGGTGAGTGGGGAATTCCCTCCCTCCTTCAGCCGGACTTGCTGCCTGGGGAGTTTTCATGTTGGGCTGGTGAAGAAGAGATGGTTTTTTGCCCAATTGGCAATCCTGAGTTCCCCGGGGCAACTGCCCCACCTGTTCCTCCCCCCCCCGCTCTGCAAGAGGCTTCATCCGCCTGTCCTTGGAGAGTGTGGAAAGACCCCACTGGGCAGGGCAGGGGGTGAGCCTGCCCCCTCCTGCCCAAGAGAAGCCCCCACCTCTTGTCAACATCCAGCTGGGCAATCCAAACAAAACTCCTGGTTCATTCCATCTCCGAAAATCTTACTGTTTGTTCAATAAGCTGCATAGTAATGTCGAAGGAAAACTAACTCTGAGGTTCCAACACCAATTCATAGCCTTAAACAATAATTTCCCCAGCCAAACCCCCAACGTATTACGTATTCCATATAAAGAAGTTCACTTTGTTATGGGAACCGTCTGCTTCAAATCCACACCTGTTCTGGTGTCCTTGAAAAGGTTTCAGGGTCTTCAGCAGAATTATAGAAGTTTTGTTTCTCCATCTAACCCACTAGAAAGTAACAACTCCTCCCCCCTCAATCGAAAGGCAAGTGGAAACGCAGAGGCACGTAGCTGCCAAACTTTCATCCTTGACATCTCTCCCCGAGGCCGGGAAGGAATCAGGGCCAGAGGCAGAGCCCCCCCAGGGAGGATGGCAGCTTCTGCAGGGACAGGCAGAGGAGGGGGCTTACAGGGCTCCTGCCCGGAAGGTGACTAAACAACCTGCTTTTTCCAATGAAGCCCCGAGCACCCTTCGCTTCGTGGAAACGGATTACAATACCTATTTCATCGTATACATCACACGGGGCTCCGGCAACTCGGATACCTTCCTGGCACTTGCCGGTAAGAGAGTTGGGTGGGGGGCTGGTCGGGAGAGACCCTCACCCTTGTCCTCACCCTTCCTAATATTGCTGGCAGCAAACTAAGGCCCCTCCCTTTGCTTCTTGCCCCCACTAGGCCACCTCCATCACCCTCTTTGGGGTGCCAGCTGGGACCTCCTTGGTGAGGCATGTCTCCTCCCCCTCCTGCCCCCCAAGAATCTCTGCCTTCCCTCCTGTACCTCTAGACCTCCCCCTCCAATTCTCTCCATCCCTCCCAGCAGTTCAACCAGGGAATTTGGGGGGAGCCAGAGCAGCCCCCCCTCCATCCCTGAGTTCTCCTGCAACCCAACCCACCTCCTCCTTTGCCTCTAGGCAGTCAGCCAATCTTGACACCGGCTTTGAAGCAGACATTCGGGAGAGTGGCCACCTCTCTGGGGATAACTGGAGACGTTTTGCACAACATCCTGCGAGGTAACCCTTCGCTCCTTCGCAATCAGCTCTTCTGGGCTGGTGGAAACTCTCCTGGGCAGACCTGGGGGCAGTTTTCTTTCATTGCAAGTCACGTTCACCTGCTGAGCTTCGAGATAGTTAGGGCTCATCAGTGCATCAGAGAAGGACGCCTCCTCCTCCTCCTCCTCCTCCTCCTCCTCATTTCTCCTCCTGGGATGACTCTTCTCTCCTCTGCAGCAACCTGCTAAGAGCTCAAGGCAGAGAAGTGCAGATTCGGGGCACCGAGGGGTCCTCACCAGCAAAACCCATCTCTGCTAACAGGGCCCCAGAGGGCCGACACCAAGCCTTGCTTGTCAAACAAAGCATAAATAAAACACAGGAAACAAAAGAATTGTGTGTGGTTTTCTTCATTGCTCTCCCGAAGAAGGTGCCCCCCCCGGCCTGCTGGCCACCTTGCCTCTCCTGGGCCGAGGGGTCCTTCCTCCCTCACAGGCGCTTGGCCTGGCGCTCCTGGGGGGCCCTTGGCCCTCTTGGCACCAGCCCAGCAGGAGCTCTTTAGTCACCCGCCCTTCCACCCGTAAACCCCAGGGCCCCCCAAGTGCCCACCATTCATCTCAGAATAAATAAAGGGCTCCCATAAACCCAGAAAAGGCGCCCCATCCCTGGAAGGGGCGAAACCCGGAGAGACTGGTTGAGAAGTAGTTTATGTTGCCTGATTGATGACTTGAAGGATTAACGAGTGAAATAAGTATAATTGCATCAGCTGCACATACAAACAAAACACACATACAAAAAATCCCTAGAATCGGAATTCCCTAGTTGACCCCTTACCTTAGGGGCCAGGCCCCCTCCCAGCCACAGCGGGTCAGCCCAAGGAAATGCCCACTTTGGGAGGGGGAATTTCCGCAGCTGGAGTGCCAGGAAGAAAGAAAGGGGTTCCCTCCCCCCTTGTGCCAGTCCCAGCGCTCTTCCTCCCCAGCACGTTCCTCCTGCTGGGGACAAGAGGGGAGGCGTCAGATCCAGGGGGCAGCTCCCCCTCCCCCCAGCAGGCCCACCTTTGGCCCCGGGGAGGCCTGGGGGTCCCTGGGGCCTTGCAGGTGCAGGAAGCCTCAAATTCCCCCCAGGATCTCCATTGTCTATTGCCAGCCAGGCCCGGCCTCTTCAATTCTGGAATGGAAGGAAAACATTTGGGGTGAAAAAACACATTCTTCTTTAAAGCAGAGCTTTATTTCCCATCTCCAAAGGGGGGGATGCTATCTGCCCCCCCCCCCAGAATTCACCTGCCTGCTGCTCACCTGGGCAGGTGGACTTCTCTGCCCCTTCACAGGTTGTAGCCAGCTCTGCCCATGATGCCAGCTGGACTCTGCCTGCCGCCTGCCCTGGACCCTCCTGCTTTTATCTGCTGAGGCTGGATTTGAAGTGGGGACTCCAAGATCAATATCCGTAAGACCACAATCTGCTTCCTTGTTGATCAAGACACCCTGATGTCACTTGATGATAGTTCAACTGAATGTGCGTTTAACACATTTTGGAGGGAGAGAGGCTCAACTGTTCCAAGGCAAAGTGATAAGGGAAAAACTGGATCAACACGACCATCAGGTATCTTCCAGGTGGTGCTCTTTCCCTGCTGGTTGGTTGGGAGCAGAATCGGACTTACAGTTTGGAATAAATGACCAATTGACCAATTCAGAGTAAGCAACGAAAGGTCCAACGGCCAAAATGATGCCAGGCTTCACAATTGGGGACACGTGTGCACCAAGTAAATAATCACACTGATGGTGTAGAAATGTGGGCAACGTGGCTGAAGGATCAAAAGCTGCATGTGCAAAGCCTGTTCTCACATGGCTGAGCCACACGTAAATTCAACTGAAAGTGGCGTTGTAAAGATACAACGGAGATGATAGTACAAATGCCCCAAAGCCACCTACGTGGGTGACTTAAGAGCTCCTGCTGGGCTGGTGCCAAGAGAGCCGAAAGCCCCCAGGAGTGCCAGGGAGGAGCACTCAGCCATCTGCGCTCCTCCGCCCTGCACCCTTAGAAGGCTGCCGCAGAGGAGAGGAGGAAGAGTCAGTTATCTCCCACGAGGGGGGAGGAGGAGGAGGAGGAGGAGGAGGAGGAGGAGGCATCCTTCTCTGATGCGCTGATGAGCCCTAAGTACCTCTAAGCTCAGCCCGTGAAGATGAAAGAAAATTCTCTCCAGGTCTGCCCAGGAAAGTTCCCACCAGCCCAGGAGAGGCATGCAAGGGACCGAAGGGTGACCTTGCAGGAAGATGGGCACAACCTGGCCTCTGATTCCCACAGGGCTGCAATGTTCTTGGCCCCCAAATCCCTGGGGATGGATGGAGAGGGGGGAGAGCAAGACAAAGAGACGGAAGGGATTCCCTTGGGGAAGAGATGCTCAGGGGCATGGGGGGGGGAAAGGAAGGAGATTGTGTCTCCCCCCCCCTTCTGTTCTCTCCATCCTTCCCCAGCAGGTCAAACAGGGAGCCAAAGGACGAAGGCCGGGCAGGGCGCAGTGGGGTGCTTCCGGGCGTGAATGAACACCCCCCTGAGGCTGCTGAGGAGGGAAGGCGCAGCTCCCAAGCTCTCTCTGCAGGGAACGTCCCATCCTGCTGTGTTCCGAAGGGCAGCCATCCGGGCCCCATTTCTCCTGTCAACGGTCCGTGCCGTCCTCTTTCGATAGCTTCCTGGACAAGGGCGGATTCACCTGGATGACCATCCAGAGGATAAAAGCAGCGGGCAAAGCTGAGCACCCAGAGGGGTCAAAGAGTGGCAGCAATGAAGCTCCTGCTGGGCAGCCTTCTCCTGGCCGGTGTCTGCTGGCTTGGAGCCGCAACGGACATCCCCGTCATGCCGAACTTCAATAACCAAAGGGTCAGAGCTGAAAATCCTGGAAGGAATTTCTTCTCCTCCCAACTCTAAGTAGGATGGAAGCCCAGGGGGGCCTGTGGGGCCCTTGGTGCTGAGTGGTTGGCTGGGAGGCGTTTGACGACCCAACTAGGGAACATCATCAGCCCTGCAAGGGTCGGCTTTCCTTACAAACGGTGCAAGGGAGTTTACGCAGGCCTGGCACGAAGAGTTTGGGTTTGGAGCCCCTCCCCCTCAGTGCTAACAAACTGACCTGGTTTCTCCTTTTTCTAGATTGCCAAGCTTTGGTATCCTATTGCGGTCATTCCTAGTGGAACAATGCCGACTTTGGCATTCCCCCCATTTAGATTTGTGGCCCAACCAAATGGAAACCTGAAGTACAGAATTAGAGTTCTCCAGTAAGTTTTGGGAGCTGCCATAAGGAAAAGCATTCGCTGGCCGGGTGGAGAGTTCTGGTCCTCCAGAGGGCAGGTGGGGGAAGAGGAAAAGGGGGTGCACCTGGGAGCCTTTCAACGCTTTGTACTCCCATATCCCAATATTGGCAGGAGGTCTGGGGTCCATGACTGAGTTGCTTGCCAAGGCACAGAAAGGGAAGGGCTGGGAAAACAAGCCTGCTGAAATACTTTTGTAGAAATTGAGGCTTTCCAAAACCTGCTGGTTTTGTTCCTGAGGTTTGACATTTGGAGATTGTGCTGTAAGGCAATTGTGCCTTGGCTGGCAGCTCTGCGTTTGGCCATTTCATTCATGAAGAAAGAAAAAGGAAGGCAGCCTTCAATTCTTCCTTTCCAGCACTGCTAGGTAACAGCTGCCCGGGCTCTTCTCTGCAACCCTTCTCTTCCGGCTCCCACCGAAAGGGGGCCAGGCTTGGGTCCCTCCATGACACCCCCCCCCCAAGGTTTATGCGGTTCACTCTTCTTTCCAGAAACGGCAGATGCAAGACTGAAGACCTGATGCTGATTAAAGAGGGCCAGCCAGGGTACTATGTGACCAGCGGTGAGTGGGGAATTCCCTCCCTCCTTCAGCCGGACTTGCTGCCTGGGGAGTTTTCATGTTGGGCTGGTGAAGAAGAGATGGTTTTTTGCCCAATTGGCAATCCTGAGTTCCCCGGGGCAACTGCCCCACCTGTTCCTCCCCCCCCCGCTCTGCAAGAGGCTTCATCCGCTTGTCCTTGGAGAGTGTGGAAAGACCCCACTGGGCAGGGCAGGGGGTGAGCCTGCCCCCTCCTGCCCAAGAGAAGCCCCCACCTCTTGTCAACATCCAGCTGGAGAATCCAAACAAAACTCCAGGTTCATTCCATCTCCGAAAACCTTACTGTTTGTTCAATATGTTGCATAGTAATGTCGAAGGAAAACTAACTCTGAGGTTCCAACAACAATTCATAGCCTTAAACAATAATTTTCCCAGCCAAACCCCCAACGTCATACGTATTCCACAAGTTCACTTTGTTATGGGAACCGTCTGCTTCAAATCCACACCTGTTCTGGTGTCCTTGACAAGGTTTCAGGGTCTTCAGCGGAATTGTAGAAGTTTTGTTTCTCCATCTAACCCACTAGAAAGTAACAACTCCTCCCCCCTCAATTGAAAGGCAAGTGGAAACGCAGAGGCACGTAGCTGCCAAAGTTTCATCCTTGACATCTCTCCCCGAGGCCGGGAAGGAATCAGGGCCAGAGGCAGAGCCCCCCCAGGGAGGATGGCAGCTTCTGCAGGGACAGGCAGAGGAGGGGGCTTGCAGGGCTCCTGCCCGGAAGGTGACTAAACAACCTCTCCCTGTTTTTTCCAATGAAGCCCCGAGTATCCTTCGCTTCGTGGAAACGGATTACAATACCTATTTAATTGTATACATCACACGGGGCTCCAGGGATACCTTCCTGGCACTTGCCGGTAAGAGAGCTGGGTGGGGGGCTGGTCGGGACAGACCCTCACCTTTGTCCTCACCCTTCTTCATGTTGCTGGCAGCAAACTAAGGCCCCTCCCTTTGCTTCTTGCCCCCACTAGGCCACCTCCATCACCCTCTTTTGGGTGCCAGCTGGGAGGTGAGGCACGTCTCCTCCCCCTCCTTCCCCCCAAGAATCTCTGCCCCTAGGGAAGCCCTTCCCTCCTGTACCTCTAGACCTCCCCCTCCAATTCTCTCCATCCCTGCCAACAGTTCAACCAGGGAATTTTGGGGGAGCCAGAGCCATCCCCCCTCCATCCCCGAGTTCTCCTGCAACCCAACCCACCTCCTTTGCCTCTAGGCACTCAGCCCAACATGACGCCGGCTTTGAAGCAGAAATTGAAGACTGTTGCCAACTCTCTGGGGATAGTTCCAGAAATTGTCAGCAGCTCCCTGCTAGGTAATTCTTCGGTCCTTCGCAATCACCTCTTCTGGGCTGGTGGAAACTCTCCTGGGCAGACCTGGGGGGAGTTTTCTTTCATTTCAAGTCATGTTCACCTGCTGAGCTTCGGGATAGTTAGGGCGCATCAGAGAAGGACGCCTCCTCCTGCTGCTGCTGGGATGACTCTCCTCTCTTCTCTCCTCTGCAGCAACCTGCTAAGAGCTCAAGGTGGAGGAGTGCAGATTTGGGGCATCGCAAACCCCCACCCCAATGGGGAAAGGACGAAGACCCCGTCTCTGCTAAAAGGGCCCCTGCAGGCGCCTCCCTTCCTGCCAGTCAGAGGGCCGAGGCCAAGCCTTGCTTGTCAAATAAAGCATAAATAAAACACAGGAAACAAAAGAATTGTGTGTGAGTTTTCTCATTGCTCTCCCGAAGAAGGTGCCCCCCCCCCGGCCTGCTGGCCACCTTGCCTCTCCTGGGCCGAGGGGTCCTTCCTCCCTCACAGGCGCTTGGCCTGGCGCTCCTAGGGTGCCCTTGGCTCCCTTGGCGCCAGCCCAGCAGGAGCTCTTAAGTCACCCGCCCTTCCACCAATGAACCCCAGGGCCCCCCAAGTGCCCACCATTCATCTCAGAATAAAGGGCTCCCATAAACCCAGAAAAGGCGCCCCATCCCTGGAAGGGGCAAAACCCGGAGAGGCTGGTTGAGAAGTTATGACATTGCCCAATTGATTACTTTTAAGGATTAACGAGCAAATAATTTTAATTGCACAAGAACTTTGAGATCTGAAGGTCAAACGCCTCTTTCCCAATTAGAGCCCAGTTTTACCCTCCGGGTAAAGAGATTCAGTGCCCTTTAAGATGCCACCCGGTTTCCGCCACCGTCTGTTGCTCTGCTGCTACCTTAAGAAAAACAAGGAGGCCGTTTTCTCACAAGCAGGGGAATAAAGCCGAAAAGAGGAGCCGCTCCTGAAGGGCTGTTTGGGGGGATCTGATGCTTCACCAGCTGGAACATTTTCCTTCAAGGGATTCACAGCACCTGGCCAAACCCTCTCCTCACCCGCTTGCTTTTCATCCTTCAGCCGTGTTGCCTGCATTTCTGCACAATCAGGACAGTTACAGTGTGGTTATTTACACGGTGCACACGTGTCCCCAGATTTGAACTCCGGCATCATTTTGGCCACTGGACCATTCGTTGCTTACTCTGAATTGTTCATTTGGATTGCAAATCCGATTCTGCCTACAAACAACCAGCAGGGAAAGAGGACCACCTGGGATCTCATGGTTTGGGAATGTTTCCCTCGTGGCTCCCT
Source organism: Azemiops feae (assembly GCA_023970755.1). Taxonomy (NCBI): domain Eukaryota; kingdom Metazoa; phylum Chordata; class Lepidosauria; order Squamata; family Viperidae; genus Azemiops; species Azemiops feae. Next base: position 53,867 of record JALGBA010000837.1, read on the forward strand.
CCAGAAATGAGGACGATGAAGCCCACATTCTCTTGAACTTACAGCACGCGAGATCAGAGTGTTGTGATCAAGAAGGAAGCAGGTTGTGGTGTTGTAACCGTTGACCTTGGAATACTCATTTGGGAAGGACAAAAGCAGCAGATAAAAGCCGGAGGGTCCGGGCAGGCGGCAGTCAGAGCCCGGCTGGCACCATGGGCAGAGCTGGCCAGCGAGCAGCTCTCTTCCTGCTCTGCCTGATGGCCACAACTAGTCCAGGGGAGAAGGAGTCTACCTGCCCAGGTGAGCAGCAAGCAGTTGGCTCTGAGGTAGACAGACAGCATCGCCGCCCTTCGGAGATGGAAAATTTAGCTTCACTCAAAAATCAAAGCATTTTTTAAAATGTATTGAAGAGGCTGGGCGTGGATGCCAACCAAATGATAGCTATTCTGCGGGGAAGTGCAGGCTCACCTGGATCACCAAGGCCCCAGGGGGCCCCCAGGCATTCCTGGAGCCAAAGGGGTGTGTGCTGATGGTGGAGGCGAGGTAGCCCCTGAATCTGACCCCTTCCAAATGAAGCCTCTCCCCCTTATCGTGCTGCAAAAGAAGACTGGCACAAGGGGGAAGGGAACCCCTTTCTTCCTGGCACTCCAGCTGTGGAAATTCCCCCTCCCGAAGTGGGCATTTCCTTCGACTTAGCCTCCTGCCCTGGTTTAAGCCTGCACTGAATAGAGTGGCTGGGATGGGGCTGCCCCCCCCCCCGGGAAGAGGGCCTGGAGGCTCATTCTGCCTTCTCTTAACAGGTGAAAGGGGCTTGCAGGGAACCCCTGGGGAAATTGGGGCCCCTGGGCCAAAAGGTAAGGGGGCAACCAGGGGGATTCCGATTCCAGGGCTGCAGCTCTGCGTATGTGTCTGTGCTTCTGCAGCAGGAGGAGAGGCAGGGCGCTTTGGGAAAGGAGCTCCAAGGAAGGGGCACTAAAAGTGGGGGGGGGGTTTGGACTGCCTGAGTCAGAAGGGCCACTCTCTTCTGCCTCCCTTTCTGCCCAGGTGCCCGAAGCTGCAAGGAGCTCCTGGCCCAGGGGGTGGTCCTGAGCGGCTGGCACACCATCTACCCCCAGGACTGCCGGGCCCTGCGGGTGCTGTGCAACATGCACACCGACGGAGGCGGATGGATTGTGAGTCCGGCCCACGGCAGACCCACTCAGGAGGGAGCTTTCTGCTCGTCCGTCTCGGGAGGAAGCAGGAACCGAGGCTCCCCCGAGGGCAGGAGGGGGGCTGGAGGGATGCTGGGTGGAGACAGGCAGTTCTGGGGACCCCCAACATTTGGGAAGAGAGGGAAGGGTATGATTTGGGGGCCTGCCCAGCGGGAAAGTTAAGGGGCCCGGCTGTCCCCCGCAGGTCTTCCAGAGACGGTCGGACGGCTCGGTGGACTTTTTCCGGGACTGGGCTGCCTACAAGAGGGGATTTGGAAGCGAGTTGACTGAATTTTGGCTGGGGAACGACCACCTTCACCTCTTGACTTCTCTGGGTGAGGGGCTTCTCCCTCGCAGCCCTGGACCCTCCTGCTGCCAGGGGAGGGGGGCACAGGCTCTGGCTGGGGAAAACTGCTTCTCTCTGGGCTGTGGGTCTTGGGGGCTGAGCAGTGCACTGTGTGAACCACACGCACGTGAGTTTATACAGGTGTAGACTTGATTCTTCAGTTCCTCCCTAGGAAAGTACGAGTTACGTATTGACTTCATGGATTTTGAGAATCGGCATTCCTTCGCCAAATATGGTTCCTTCCAGGTGGCAGCAGAATATGATGAGTATCGGCTGACTCTGGGCAACTTCCTTGGGGGCCCTGCAGGTAAGCCTCTGAAAAAGTCCTTCGCCAGGAACATCTCCGGGCTGGGCAGTGCCAGTCAGGCCAAGGACCACCCTCCCTGGCTGGCTAATGCCCTGGAGATGCCCTGGGCTGGCAGTACCCACCCTCTCCCTTCCCCCAGGCGACTCGCTCTCCTACCACAACCACATGCCCTTCTCCACCCGAGAGAAGCAGCAGGACACGCCAAAGCTGAACTGCGCTGAGAAGCGCAAAGGGGCCTGGTGGTACAACGAGTGCCACGACTCCAACCTCAACGGGCAATACTGGCTGGGAGAACACCAGTCTTACGCGGACGGCATCAACTGGAGAACGGGGAGAGGCTACAACTACTCCTACAAGCGCACCGAAATGAAAATCAGGCCTGTGGCTTAGGGGGTTGACGGGGATTTCCTCTGAGGGATTCCAAAGGGCACCTAGTCCATCCCCTCTGCTTTTGATTAGCTACTTTTGCATTTTACAAAATTTACATGATTAAATGATCGTTATAACAGTTACTTCGACGTGCCTTAGCAGAGTTTGGGGGCATTTTCCATCTGGCCCCCTTCATCTGTGCAGGAATTGAGGAACCAAGTATCAAAAATTAATAAATAAAACAAATGGACTGCAATCCAGTCAAAGGCCTCCGAGAGTCCTTTATACCGAGGGCATAAAATCTGCCAGCCTTTGCCAGGGGCAGGGCGCCTTGTTCACACGTTGCACGAAGTTCCAAATGGTTGCATGGCTTCTCCTAGGCAGCCGTCCGTGTCCTGCCTGGTTGGGCTCGAAATTCAGGGATCTGCAGTGGGGCTGCAGCCTTTGAACAGCTTCAAACCCCCCCATTGCTCACCTTTGGGGGGGGCTGGAAGTCCCACAAGTCAGCACATTTCTTCAGCTGCCCCCGGGTAATGGCATAGCTGGGTAAGGCGGCCACAGCTGCAGGAGGCCAAGAAGAGAAAGGTCCCACTGAAACCGCCTTTATTCCCAATCCAAGGGGGTCATCCGATCAGAGTTGGGGGCATCTCCCCTCTGACGGGACCCCCAGGCTGGCTCAGAGGCCTCAGTCGCAGGATGCTCCAGGGGGCTTTTTATAGGGCTTGCTACATTAACCGAAGGGAAAAGAATCTTAGGGGGCAACGCCTGGCCTCCCACGCCAAGGGCCGGTTTACCTCTGGGATTCGGGGGGGGGGGCGCAGAGCGTTCCCTAGAAATACCAACCCAGAGAGAAGAGGGCGCTCCAGGGGAGGGGAAGGGGCTTCCGGAGAACAACAAAGGCCACTCCGGTACCTGCATGGACACAAGCAGAGGATCAGGCCGGCACCTTCAAGGCCGGCACGGATTAGCCTCCCCCTCCCCTCACTCTTTAACCAGACGCAGCCCAAGGACACCCCAGGCAGGCACCCCTGGGACGGCGGGGCCTTACCCATGGCGAGCACGGCCAGCCCCTTCAGGCGCACGAAAGCCTCGCACAGGGCGCACTCCTGCAGTGCGGAAGAGACAGCCCCGGTCAGAATCGCTCCCCACCCATGCGCCCCCCTCGCTCGCCTTGCCCCCCCCCCCACCCGCGCCGCGCCCAGCGGCCGCTGCCCGCCCGTCCCCCGGCGCCCCGCGAGACGCCGCCGGCCGAGCCACTCACCGGGCTGGCTGCCGTGGCGGGCGGCATGGCGTCTTCCCTTCGCGGGCGCCGGGCGGCCACAGCTCCCTCTGCAGGGCTGGCGGAGGTGGCCGGAGCCGCCGCCGCGGAGTTCGGCCGGCAGGCGCCGCTGCCTCGCCGCTCTAGCGGGAGCCCACCGGCGGCCGGACGCCCTTCCGAGGACCAGGCGCGGCCATCGGGAGCCGCCGGTTCTGGGCACCTCCGCCGGGAGCGATGGCGCCGCCGGGGCCGCTGCGCGTGGTGAGCCACGGAGGGCGGCGGTTCCTCTGCTTCTGCGGGGACGGAAGCGCCTCTCCGCGGCTACAGTAAGTGCGAAACGGCCCTTTGGCGTCGGGATCCCCTTGCGCTCGGATCTGCCCCCGGCCACCTCTTCCTTGGCCCCTGAGCGTGTGCAGAGGGCCTGGAAAACGGCCCTCAAAAATGCCTCAGAAGCTCCCCTTCTCTGCCACTTTATTCCCGGATCTGGAGGCTGGCCTGCGCTCCCCCGGAGAATCGGAGAAGAGTCCGGTCTGGGAACCGCCGCCCCCCTCTCCGCCGGGGTCCTGCCTCCGAGAAGCCCCTTCTGGCCAACCCTCTCCCCTCCTTCCCTGCTGCAGGCTGACCGACGCTTGCGAGTTCTGGAGCTGCAGCGTCCCTCCGGAGAAGCTGAGCGGGCAGGTGCGCGGGGTCCCCCTCCTCCTCCTCCCCGGGTCTGGGGTCCCTTGCACTGCATCGCAGAACGCTCCCCCCTCCCCTCGCGCCCCCTACGCGTTGGGTGAGCCCGGCGGGCGCCCGGATTGCGGGGCTGACTGTCGTTTCCTCTCGGCGCAGGAGGAGCCCGGCTCTCCCGCCGCCGCCTGCCTCTCCAGACTGCGGTGAGTGGGGCTGCGCCCTCCCTGGCTTCCCCGGACGGATTCCGCAGGAGGGCAGCTCAGCCGCCTTCTCCCCCCGAGGCTCTTTCAGCAGCTCGTGGCTCCGATGGGACCCCTTTGGAGGAGGCAGCTGGAGGGAAGAGGGCAGAGCCGGCAGGGGAAATGCCGGCCCGGGCTGAGAGGTGGCGCCCTTTGTTTCTCTTCACCGCCACCATTGACTCCCCAGATCGGAAGTGGATCCACTTCCTTGTCCTCCTGCTTCAGAGTCGCTGCAGCCCGCCCAGCTCTGCCTCCTGGCACCTCCTGGGCACCTCACGGCACAGCCGGTCACGCCTCGCCTCTTTGCAGGGAGATCTTGCAGGGCCAGACGCCCATCCTCGCCCTCCACGACAGCAAGGCCACGCTGCAGCTCCAGGACGGTGGGCAGAGCGTGACCTTCGACCTGGACAAAGCCTCGCTCCCCGAGGCCAGGCGGCAGCTGCAGGACCTCACCTTCGGCCTGGTGGAGCAGCTGCAGGCGCTGGAGAAACGCCTGGAAGGTGCAGCCGGGCTCCTGGACAGGGCCTGGGCGGATGGCAACGTCCCCTGCAGGGAAGCAACCCCCCTGCCCGCAAATCCTGACACTTAAGGAAAAAACGAGCCCTCAACGCAGAGAGCTGCGCTTCTTCCTGGGGAAAGGGGCAGGGAGAAGCGAAGAGTGGAGGGAAGGCAGAGAACGGCGTCTGGGGGTTCTTGCGTGAAGGAAGCTCCTGTTAAATTCTGTAGAAACTGCCCAAGCCAGTTTAAGCACAAGCACGTCTGAAGGGACGTTGGAGCCCAGCCCAAACACCAAAGGAAAAGGCCCCTTTTGGCCTGGAGGGTTTCCGGGTTCAGGGGCCCCAGGGCCTGACTGCTTCTCCTTCCCCAGAGGGCACAGCCGCCGCCACCTCCTTGGCCCTCAGGAGCCCCGAGAAGATCTCAGCAAGCCAGAGTCTCTTGGGAGCAGGTAAGAGGCGGCCTCCAGCCGGGAGGGGGCACTTCCGCCCCTCCCAGTCAAACCAGTCCGGAAGAGAGGGAAGAAAGCTGACACAACCTGCCCCCGGCCCCTCCCTTTCAAAAGATCTGGCTTCCCAGACTGTAGAAACCCAGTTGTACGAATGCCTAAGGGCCCTAAGCGGTCCAAGGGGGAAGGTGATCTTCTCAGGGAGAAATGATCCCTGGGTCTGGGCCAATGTTGGGTGCCGCCCCACGGGAACACCCACCCCGGGGCCCCTCACCTCCCTCTTTGGATGCTCCAAACTGCTGGAAAAGTAGCAATTTCCCCCCAAACCCTAAGTCTGGGTTACCCAAGGAATATGTCTCTGTGATTTCTCTGCTCCCCCCCCCCAGACTTCAGTCCGCGGAAGCCCAGAGGAGGGGCTGGCCCGAGCAAGCGGCGTCTGCCTGGGGAGTCCCTCATTAACCCTGGATTCAGAAGGTAACCCCTGGGCTGCTCGGATGGAGCTGACCCATCATGCACATCCCCGGGAACGTCTCCAGCGAGGTTTTCAGGCTAGTTCTGCTAACAGAGAAAAGGGGCGACTGTAAACCTCACTGGCGGTGCTGAGCTCCTTGCCAGGGCGGGGGCAGAAGTGGGGGGAGGGGCGTTTGAAGGTGTGAAGGATGCTCACACGGGGTTTCCCCTTTCGCTCTAGCAAGAAGACCCCGACGGGGGTCGACTTTGAAGATGCCTGATCTGTTTTCCAAATCAAGTGGGAAAGAACTACTTCATCATGGATGTTTTTAAAATTATTTAAGCCTTGAAACTATGCCAAGTATATTTTTGTATGTGCTGTATAGAAAGAAGATTAAGTGCAAAGGTCTCTCATTGACAATAAATGCTTGATTTTACTCACTTCCCATTTTGTTCTTTCTGGGCCAAATTCTTTGGATGGGGGGGGGGAGAACAGAAGTCTGGACTAGTGGGAGTAAATTCCGCTGGGGGGGTGGGGGGGTTGGACAACAGGGAGAGAATATTTCAATTCTAACCAATTCTCCAGGGAAAGAAGTCTGTCTAGGACACAAAAACCGACGGATTCTAAATTCTCTATTGGTATATTAGCATCTATTTAATTTTGGGGAAAGACATTTAAAGCATTGGACGTTGGGGGGGGGGGGTATTGTACTTAAAAAGAACCATGGATGAAGAGAGAATGTGGAAATGCAGACATGCCGTGACACACACACACACCCCCAAGAGCCAGATCGTGTGCAGGGCTGCTCCAGCGAGGGTCTCACAGTCTGAGATGAGCAAAGCTTCCTAAGAAGCCCCCAGCCCCACTTCAAGGCCTTAAAGCCAGCTTTGCAGGGGTGAAGGGAGCTGACTCTCCTCCCTCAAATCTTCCGGGCTGAATCTGGTCAAGAGGAAGTGAGCAGAGCCCTCCAGGGAGGGACCACCACAGCACATGGGCAATGCCAGCACTGCCCAAGGGCAAGGCCAGGGCCTGACCACATTGCGTGGCACCCACTGCCTTGGCGGGGGGGGGGGAGATGGCGATGCTGGACCCGCCTGGAGGTGCCACTGATCTGGACCTGCCCTGCTTCCATCCCCTATGAGTGGCTCTGAGAGAGAAAGAGGTGGAGCCGTGGGTGCCCGACTTTAGCCAGGGGGCTACTGGGGCTGCCTGACCACGCCGTGGTAGGCCTGGATGATCTCCTGGGGGTTTGGACAGGTGTACTGGAACTCCTTGGTCTCGGCAGCACACTCCAGGTAGCGCCCGATGCTCCGCAGCTCTCTGGGGATGCCCGCCTGGCGGTAGTGCTGGCACACAACCTGCAGGAGAGGGGAGGGAAGCCTAGGTCAGCCGAGGGTGGCTGTGCCAGCCATCCCTTTGTTCCGCTGACTTTGTTTTCAAGATGAACCCAAACTGGAAGGTCGAGATTCCCGGGATACCCAATTTTGTTTGCGCTGCGTTTTGGGATAATTATGGCTCCGTGGAGGGTGGGGTGGAGAAGAGGCCCGCCCTTCCTTGAATATGTTAGGTGCTCCCAGAGGAGACGTGGTGGGGAATTCTGCCCCAGGAAATGCCCGGAGGAAAAGGGTGCCCGGGGCAGCCAGGGGGACCCACTGGGGGGGGGAGGAGAGGAAGGGGGCTCTGCCTTTCTCACGGTCTTCTCACATTAACTATGTTGAGCTTGGGGAGCAGGCTGCAGTCCGCCAGGGTCATCTGGTCCCCATCCAGAAACCGCCGGCGGGAGATGACCAGCTGGGGGTCCCGCATCAGCTCGTAGTCCAGAGGGGTGCTCAGGTATTGGTCCAGCTTACGGAAGGCTTTGAGAAGGGCGTGGAGCAAAGCTGTGGGAAAAACACCCCAATAAGCTAGCCTCTGGGGCAGACGGCAGCGAGGAATGCACAGATAGACTGCCTCTAAGGTGGGGGCTTGATCTGCTACTCTGCTACCCCTGATAGATAAGAAACTCAGCAATTTCTTCCGAAACCAAAGATTCAGCCCGCCTTGTTTCCCAGCCCAGCCCAGCCAGGGCTGAGCTTCTAAAGATACACACACTTTCCAAAGATGGTTTTACTCTGGTATTTGAGATGCTCAAAGCCGTGTCCCTGTCGCTTGACCACTTGCTCACATCCCCATTTTGCTAGTGGACATCCCTCATCCCCATCGGCTGCCACTCAACTCGCTGACAAAGGGGAGATTTTTCTCCTTTTTGATCTGAGCCTGGCCGGACTCCTCTGCAGGGAAGGGGCCTTGTCTCTTCCCCCACTTTGCCCCCGGGTGCAAATTTAAAGGAAGGTAGTTGCCCCCCCCCCCCGTGCTGCTCTCCAGACCTCAAATGGAGCCTCAGTGGCTCAGCACAGTCCCCCAAAGGACTAGGAAGGATGGGGGTTGTAGTCCAAAGCCCCTTCTCTTCTCACTTTCGTCCTGAGCTGGTATCGGGTTCTTGATGTAGGCAGAGAACCTGTGGAACACGTCATTCCCGGCCAAGGTGGACTCCTTGTACCTGGGCGCCAGGCTGGGGAACCTGCCAGAGAAGACAGAGGAATGCTGACTGCTGCGGCTCGTTGCCTCAGTCTCCCTGTCTGCATAGTGGGCAGAATCCTGCCTTGCCTTTGGAAAGACAGAAAGGAGAGCAGGCAGGCTCAGCTCTTGCTTCTCTTCTCTCTTGAACCCCCCCCCCCGGAAAGAGACCTCACTGGATTGGGGGCCCCCACCGCTTACTCAGGGGGGGCCAGGGTCTCCTCCAGAAACTCTTCGACCTTGATGGTGTCTGTTTTGGGATCCCCGTCGTAAAGCAGGACAGGCAGCTGGGCTCCCGGGGCGAAACTTTTCAGGACGTCCAGGGACCTGTGAGGGGGGGTCACAAAGGGGGCTGAGCCTGGGAATTGGAGGGCTGCATCCCCACAAGGGACGTTCCCAGGAGCCAGGAAGACACAGAGCCCTCTTTCTCAGATGCAGCTCCCCAACAGCCCCCAATCCTCCCCACACCCCACCCGACTCTAGGGCAGCTTTTCTAACCCCACGGCCCCCAGGTGGGTGGGGCAACAATCCCCATCACCTGCCTGGGGCATGGGGGGGGGAGATCAAAAGGGAGCTGCCAAAGGCAGACTCAGCATTGCCAACGGTCAGCAGGCAAGACGCCGGCCCCTCCTGTGGCCCTTACCTCTTGGTGTCCACTGTGGTCAGCGTGAAGGGGACCCCCTTGAGCAGCAGGACCATGAACAGGCGCTGGCAGAAGGGGCAGTGCCCTATGTTCTCCCCGTCAGCGCTGGCCTAGATGGGGCAGGGGGGAATGAGCTCCTGGGAACCCCACTGCCGTTTGGGGCCGACCAGATTTAAAACCAGCGTGCCATCTTTCCTTACACAGTGCCCACCGAATGTGTGGGACTACAAATCCCATCCTCCCAGCCAGGACTGTGCCACTGAAGTAGGTCAGCCAGCAGAAACACGCCTTTAAGCCTTTCGCTCTGCTGTCAAAACTCTCCAGGATTTCAGCCCAGTATCAACCTTTGTCAATTCCCTCCCGCTAGGCAAGTTATTTTTGGATCAGCGCAGGCGATTATGGGATGGGAAGACGATTCGGTCGCCGTTTCATTGAGCCTCGCCGGCACCAAACCTTCCCACCCTCTTCCTGGCCTGCCTTTCGGAGGGAACGCGGGCGCTGGGGATGTGCTCTCACCCGCCCAGCCAGCTCCCTTGCGCCAGGATGCCCTCCCTTGGCCCGGCTCTCGGTTGGGATCAGGATTGGTCCCCGGCCAAATCCAAAACCCAGGCAGCATTTCAGGTTGGCCGGGAGAGGCTCCCTCTGCCAGGATGGTGCTTCAGGGCAGGGATTTGGCAGTTTCATTTTGCGAAATGGATTTGGGCAAAGTCTTCCTCTGAGCACAGCTGCACTCCAAAAGATCGGCTCCAAGGGGGGGGGGGATTAAGACCGTTGCAGCCGCCCGTGCGTGGAAAGAGAGGGCTGCACTCAGGTCTTCCCAGCGCCTCCCTGCAAGATGCATCCCACCCCAGGGCCCCCTGGAGGGCTCGCGGGTCCCCCCAGCCAGATGTTGAGGGGAAAGTCTGGGGAGGATGGCTGGGCAGGTCCTGGTGTGACTTGGACCAAGAGGGCCTGCCTCCCAGCTGGAAAGAGAGCAGGGATCCAGGTGGGGAGAAGGACGGGAGGCCCCCGTCCAGACACAGCCCCCTCCAAGCCCAGAGGCCGGAGAGGGTCAGGAGAGGCTTCTCCCCTCTGACCTTCAGCTTATCGGCTCTCCAACAACTTGGTTAGGAGATGGGACCGTCTCGAGGCTCTTCCTTCAGGTTTCCAATCTGTGACTTTGGCCACGGCACCCGAGGGCCACATCTGGAGCACCCCAGCCCAAGGGCCAGCCTTACCTTGACGAACAGCTGGAGCTTGGAGCCCTCCGCCATCCTCTCTCGGCCCCAGCAGGGAAAGCTGTCCAGCACCCGTTCGGATCTGTGTTATAAATTCGACACACCCTCCTGTGAGCCTCACCAGCCGCATTCTTTCTTCCTCGCCTCCCAACGCCCTGTTTCCGCAGCCACCCAATCCCAGGCACTCCCCGGTTCCTCGGGTGGCAGCGGCAGGAGGGCAGAGTCCGAGCCGAGGGTCCCTGGGCAGCCGGAGTTTGGGCAGCTCCGGGAAGCCCCTCCATCGTGTCACACCAGAGACTGTCCTCCAAGGGTCCTCTGGGTCGAAAGGCAGGAGGGGGATCTGGGCAATGGCAAAACTAGCACTGGCACCACAAGGGAGGGAGAATCCATCCTGCCTGGTTGGTCTGACAGATACTGAGGTGGCAGGAAGGCTGAGTTTCGTAAAGGGAAACCAAAAAAAAAAAAAGGGGGGGGAACAGATTTTTTCCTGCAACAACAATGCTGATTGCAAAGGTATATATATATACATCCTGCTCATCCCTCTCAGGCTGGGGTTGAATTTTATGTTTTCTTTCTAGGAGCCCCAGATCCTAGGGGGGCCCAGGGCAACCAAGGCAGCCTTGCAAAAGACTGGCACGGATCCTTCGGCGGAGAGCAGCCGCGAGCCCATTTTCCCCCTTGGCCCAGCAACACCCTCCCAGTCACATCTCTTAACCCCGTCTCTGGAAACCCCAGGCCTGGGGCAGCAGGGACAAGGTGTGCCTCCTTTTGAAAATAACCCCACTTCCGGGAATATTAAAATAGCAGGCGTATCCTGCACAGGAGGACAACCCCCGATCTCGGAAGGCCTGCCGTGAGATTAAGGTGTTCCCAGCGTGGGCGTAATTAAACCCTCGGCTGGATGGCTCTGTGGAAAATGCCAGTCTGCCACGCCCAGCACCGAAAGACGGGGTTCGAACCAGTCCCCCCCTCCGTGCTTCCATCGCCCCCAGCCTGTCTTGATTAGGGAGAAATGACGTAAGAAACAGAACACAGGTAAGCGAACATTGTAGATATTCTGAGACAGTAAAAATATTCACCAACAAAACGCTACCATGGGCTGAAGCAAGGCGCCCCACTTTGCGGGAGGGATGGTGGTGTCGCTCTTAAAGCCGCTCACAACTTGCCCAGACAAAGCCCAAAGCAGCCGCAGTCTGGCCTCCCCTCCGAGCATGTTTTTTGGGGTGGGATTCGTCCTTTGCTCCCGCTCAGCCTTGCAAAGCAAGTCCCAGGTTCCCCACAAAAATCTCTGCCAAACAACAATTGGTTATGATCGCTTTTTTATTAAAACAATAATTATTTTTCACATTGGGTTTTCCGGCTCTAGCAACAGCCAGGCTCTTTGCCAAGAGAGCAAGCTGCCCCAGTGGGGCTCGGGGCGGAGAGAAGGGCCGGAGGGCTGAGCAGACCAGATCCCGGCCAGAGAGCCCTCCGCAGCCGGTGCCTCTTTGCAGCTGGCCTGATGTCTCCCTTTGCGCCGGGTTTTCAGGGGCCATTTTCAGCCCCATCCTGGGGGACCCAGAGAGGGGACTGGCCAAGCCCCACAGCTGTTGTGGGGAAAGAGAGAACCCAGCAGAGTCCCAATCAGTTCCACACGCCGCCCAGGCACACACTCTCATCCACACCCCTCCCCAGTGCTCCAATAAATAAAAAAAACATTGTGCTTGCTAAGCCGAAAATAAACCGAGGCAATCTTTGTCTAAAACCTTCCTCTTTCTCAAAATACGATTCACGCTTCTTCCGTGCTCAGAAGCTGCCTCGCTGCTGCCGAGTTGGGAAGGGAGCCATCCTGGCTCTGGCCCCAAAGGTGTCCCCTCCTCTTCAGTTGGGGGGGGGGGCTGCTGGTCTCTTGGCTTCTCTGAAGGTCGGTGCAAACAGGACAGCCGGAGGGGGGGGAGGGGAAGTTACCGCGGTGGAGGGGGGGTGCCATTCCCCAGCAGGAAAGGGTGCACCAGGCTTCTCTACCTGCAGCCCCACCTTGCACTTCAGACTACAGTTCCCATCTTCCCCAGCCACCTGCTGGGGCATCACAAGTTGGAGTCCCACACATCTGAGGCAATTCCAGGTGCCGGAGAAGACCCCCTCGGCTCCTCTTGGTGAAGAGGCAACTGTACGGATCCACTGGCTCACTGGGACCGCTTCAGGGGCCTCCGTGCCTGCAAGCAGGGGAGCCGAGAGCTCGAAAGGCCCTCGTGATCCCACCGGAGGCTTCCGGTTAATGCCATGCCGGATCAGGGCGCAAGCAGAGGCGTGGAAAGCTCCCACCCCACACTCGAGTGAGGGGAAGGCTCCTGGGAGGCCTCTGCCGCTCGGATGCTTTCGGCCCAGTCGCCTTACTTGATGCCTTAAAAAGTAGATCCGGTAGCAAAAAGCTCCAAGCCTGGTTAGAGGAAACGGGCACGGTCCCTGGGCTGCTTTCGGGGGGGTGGGGTGGCTGGCTCCCTTTTGAGCAGGGGGCCCAGATGCCCAGCCCTTTCCAAGCCTGCAGGCAGCCGCCCCGGGGCTTTGGTCCCTGGGCTGAGGGAGAGAGGGGAAAGAGGAGGGAGGGAGGTCCTGGGAGGGATCAGCAAGCCCCCGGACGAGGTTTCTTCCAGGGGGATCCCCTCCCCTTGGCATCGCGTGCTTCCCTTGCCAGAAAGGCCGATGCCGCCCAGCCGCCCTCTGCAGTCGGATCCAGCACAGCCCAGCGGAAGAGGCAGTGAGGCCCAACAGCACGCAGTCTCTCCGAGGACGAATGCCCCAAACTGTGGGGTTCAAGTGGGGTGTGGAGGCAGCTGCTCCTCTGCACAAACGTCCCTCCCCAAGTCTTCTCACACAGCCGGACTGCGCCACGTCCGGTCCTTGGCCATCTGCAAAACGACACGAGGCCAGCTCCATCCTGGGGGCCACCCAGGTCGAAGGCTCGGGCAGTGCCCCCTCTCGCCGCCTCCGGGACGTCCCGCTCACTCGCTGGGCAGAGGCCGAGGACGGCAGCCACCAAGCGGGAAGGGGCGGGGGGCTGCACAGCCGAGGGCCGCGTCACCTCCGTTTTCAGCAGAGGGTGTCCGTGTTGAAGGAGAGCTGAGCCTGGGGGGAGGGGGCCGGAGGAAAGAGCGAAGGTAACGGGCACTGCCCCAGGGAGGCTGCCATCCCCACAGGCCTCCTGGCCAGCCCCCCTGCCCCCCGCGGCCCTTCCTCTGCCCCGGCCTGGCTCACCCTCTCCTCCTCAAAGCTGATCAGCCCCTCGTCGTCCGTTTCCAGGTCCTCGGGCTCCTCCACCACCATGGTGCGCAGCTCGGTCGGGGCCCCGCGTGGCCGCAGGAGGTCCAGCAGGCGCTGCAGGGGTGACTCCATCGAGCAGGGCGGGAGGCTCTCCTGCTGCTCCAGGTTGTCGCTCTGCTTCTTGGCAAAATTCACAAACACCTGCAAAGGAGGCTGCCAAGTCAGGCTGGACCCCGTACCGGGGGTGGCGCCGGACCTGCCTCCCCTGGCCAAGGATTGGGGTGGCGGGGACAGGAATGGTAACTCTGGATGGACGTTCCCATAATCCTCAGCCAGCCAGTGACGCTGCCCTGCCAATGCAGCGAGCACAGGGCTGGCCGAGTCCACTCCTCGGACAGAAGCGGGTGGCCAAAGGGAAAGTGGGGACTCCGGTGGCCCCTCACATTGTCCAGCGTGGTCTGGCTGACGGAGTAGTCCTCAATGCCCAGGACGCCCACCACCTGCTCCATCTTGCTGAAGACCTGGGCCAGCGAGATGTGCTCCGACTTCAGCTGGTACTGGACCTTGGTGTGGTGCCTCTCCTGGGGGAGGGAGGAAAGGCAGGGAAGGTCAGTGCCTCGTCCCCCTCCCCCCGCAAGATGAAACCCCTCCTTCTTCCCCCCAAGAATTGCCCAAACCTTCAGGACGGCCTCCGGGAAGTTCCGGCTGAAGAAATGAGCCACCTCCTTCACGTTCAGGCTGGACTTGGTCCTGACGGTGATCATGTAGCCGTCCCCAAATCTGTCCGGGAACAAGGGGGGGGGGGAAAGGGGGCTTCTCTGCAAGAGCCGCCCTCCTGGCCAGGTACGGGAACGGCTCTGGGGTGGAGGTGAAAACGGCCGTCCGGGATGGGGCAGCTGGGCGGGAGGGGAGGACCCTCCTCCAAATGGGCCAAAAGGCGTTTCCTCCCGGACCGGGGCACTCGAGGCTCTGCTCCACATCTGGCCGTTGCCCCCAGGCCAGGATGGAGAGCTTCACCAGGTTTGGCCCAGGAAGAAGCTGCTGTGAGGTGCCCGTGCTCTGCCCACCCAGCACCCTTGGCTCACCGGTTCTTGAGATGCTGGATGCTGCCCAGACACTTGAGGCGCCCGTTCACCATGATGGCCAGCCGCGTGCAGAGCGCCTCGCACTCCTCCATGCTGAGAGAAGACGGGTGCAGCTGAAAGGAAGGGCGGGGGGGACGTCTCCCCCCCAGCTCTTGGCCGCCCTGCAGCTGCGCCCTGATCCAGCCCACCCCTTTCCCTGGCATCTCAGGAAGCCACGGGCGTCTCCGTGCCCAGCCTACCTGTGCGAGGTCAGAACCACGGAGCGGCCCGTCTTGATGATGTCCAGGATGAGGTTCCAGAGGAAGCGCCGAGCCTTCGGGTCCATGCCGGTGGTGGGCTCGTCCTGTGGCGATGGAGGAGACCAGGGGACAGAGTTGGGCCCGGGCCGGCCGAGCCTCCCTTGCTCGGCAGCATTCTGGGGAGGCTCCTGAGGCCGGGGTGGCATCCCGGGGTGGCATCAGAGCACCAGAGCAGAGGGGCGAAGCATCACCCGCCACCCCCCGGCCGAGTCTCTGCCCCACGTTCGCTCCTCACCAGGAAAATGAAGGCGGGGTAGCCGATCAGCGCGATGGCGGTGGACAGCTTCCTCTTGTTGCCGCCGCTGAAGGTGCTGGCGGGCTTGTTGGCACATTTAGCCAGTTCCAGTTTCTTCATCGCCCACTTGACCACCTGGGCCATGAAGGAAGAGGGGTCTCACACCCACAAAGAACCACCCAGCAGCCGCCACTGTGGCTGGCCAGATGTTCCACCACAGTCCCTGCAGAGGGGGTTTGCCCTTAGCCCCTTCTGTCCTGTGGGAGTGAGTTCCACCGACTCATTGTCTACACGGAAGAAGCAGCGGCTGCCTTCTCCTTCTTAAGGAAAACCCGGGAGATGGGCGGGGGGGGTTTTCTGTCCCAGCCGCCTCCTTCGGCCCCTCCCTCACCCGCTCCTCATCCTTCCACGGGATGCCGCGCAGGCGCGTGTAGAGCTCCAGGTGCTCCTGAGCTGTCAGCTCGTCAAAGAGGGCGTCGAACTGCGGACAGTAGCCCAGACTCTGCTGGACCTGCAGAAGCTCCTTCAGGATGCTGTGGAAACCGAGAGCCGGGCTGAGCACAAGGCGAGGGGCTCATCCCTGCCCAGGAGGTCCCCGGAAGCCCCCTCCCCCAGAAAGGCTGGTGGGAAGGAAAGGGGGTTCAGCAGCCCAGCCCCATTCAAAGCAAATGGATGTAGGGATTTAGGGAAAGATCAGAAGAACGTAAGATCAGCAGAGGATTCTAACAGCTAGCAGGAAGACACATCCTTCTTTTCATGTTGCTTTCCTGCAACGAGTAAATCAGAACAGTATTGCCTGCCCATGGAGGCTCCATTGGCCAGTGTTTCTTGCTCTGGGTGCAAATGACCCCATTTTAAGTCTGGGATAGTAAATTCCCAGGATATTCCAGGGCAAAAGAAGGGAATTAAAAAAAAATCAGCTCTGGATGCAGCACCTGCGTTCCCGGGGAGCCGCTGAGGGACCCTCCAGCCCCCACCTCTGCACGCCAGACGCACCTGTGCCCGTTGATGAAGGCCTCGCCGTTGGTGGTGGTCTCGTCCCCCGTCAGCATCTTGAAGGTGGTGGTCTTCCCTGCCCCGTTGACGCCCAACAAGCCGAAGCACTCCCCCGGCCGGACGCCCACGCACAGCCGGTCCACGGCCAGGATGCGCCCAATCTTGCGGGATTTGTACACCTGGTGCCACGGGAAAAAGCCTCCGTGAGAAAAGAGCCTCTCCTCAGCCTCAGGGCCTGAGGCCTTTCTACCTGCAGGAGACATCCCCCCCCAACCCTCTCCTGCCCCCAAACCTCACCTGGTTCAGGGTTCAGATCTCGCTCCCATTGAGCCCCCTGCTCCAGCCAAGCCTGCCTCGAATGGACACCCCCCACCGCCACACACACACACCTTGGTGAGGTTCTCAATCTTGAGCATGTCGTTGTCGGCATCCCCACGCAGAACTCGCTGCCGCTCGGTGGCCACGTCCACGTCGTCTTCAATGGGTTTGGTGGAGACAGGAAAACGCCTGGGGTGGGGGAGGGGCAGGAGGGTGCAGAGCAGTTGCTTTTTCAATGGCAGACTCAGCCCAGCGGCCTTAGGTCTGCATTTCCCTGCCCAGCAGAGACTTGCAGGGCTGCAATGCCAAGCTGCCCAGCTGAGACGGGAAGGAAACTTCCCAGAAATCCCCTTTCTGGGCACACACACACACCCACACCCACGTGTGCATTGGCACACTCACTGTGGTTTTCGGAGAAAGTTGTACTGGCACATAATGGTGATGAAAAAGCCGACAAAGCCTTCCACCGTCATGGCGACTAAAGCCCTGGTCACGATGTCCCACTCAAAGGGAGACTTAATCTTGTCAAATTGCCCTGCAGGAACAGAGGCACAAATGGGGGTGACAGGCCCCAAACCCCCCACTGGTGGGGGCTTCTTTGGTTGGGTGGGGGAATTGGGCTCAGGGCTTCCCAGAGCTATTTTTCCAGTGAAACACAAAAGCCCCAAAGATGCCTTTTTCTTTTAACAAACATTTTCCTGCTAACTGTAAGAGGTGCAGAGGAGGGAACGCCAGGATATCCTGCTTCCGTCTCGGATCTCCCAGGTAATCTAAGGCAAGCTGACGCTACGCAAGCCAGGATTAAGAAACCACTCTGCACACCTTCAAAAGCTTGCAATGTTATAGGAATAAAATTGTGGCCCAGAAAACAGGAAGGAGAAACCAGGAGGCTAAAGCAAAGAGCAAATTCACACCTGCTTTGAATAGTGAGATGGGCAGCGTACAAATTTAATAAACAAATAATAAAAAAAAAATACTTTACCGATCTTTGCATAGTATTCGTTGATGTACTCGTTGTAAGCCATCTCCATGAGTCCGTGGCCCAGATTGTAATTGGGGAAAATCAAGAAACAGCTTTTTAAGTAGCTGTTTACCATTTTCAGGTCCTGCAGAGGAAAAGGCACTAAGGGCTGCGGCAGCATCAGCTCAGCCCGCCCCCCAGGCCCCCCCTCCAAATTTTGGGGCTGTTCTGCTTCTATGCGTGGAACAAGAAGCATCTCCGCACCACTTTAGTCATTTTTGAAGAACAAGGTCACCTGAGGGCAGAGACTATCCCCCATTTGGGGGGGAGGGGTTACACCAGTCATTCACTGTTTTTTTTTTTTAAATCCTGATTTCGGCTTCCTGCGGACACCCACCTTGTCGTGCTCAAAGAGCTGCAGGAGGAAAGTGGCCACGGTGGCCGTGATGCCGATGAAGAGGTTGATGACGATGAGGAAGACGTAGGCCGAGCTGGGCACCTCGAACCAGAAGGAGGCTGGGTACATGATGGGCGTCATGGACCACCTGGGGGGAAGGGCGCAAAGATCTTCCCACCCGGCTCCTTCCTCCAGAAGGTAGACTTCCTCTCACGGTGGAGGTTCTATTCCTAACCCTTGCGGTGCCCTCCAGGGCAGACCCTCGCTCCGTGAGGCTCACGTTTGCCCAAAGCAGCACCACGTGGAGAGCAAACTGAGCCTCGCCTCAGGCTGAGACGCCCCCCAGCAGCCCCCCCAGGGCCCCGATCGCTCCCCCCTCACCCGTAGAGCAGGAAGAGGGCCAGCACCGCAGGGAAGTTGGTGGGGGAGGTATAAGCCGGCAGGTCAAAGACGACGAGAATAATGATGCAGCAAGTGGCTGGCACCAGGTAGTTGAGCTGGAGAGGGGGAAGAGGGGCGAAGGAGAAGCTCAGCATGGCGCTGCTCTCCCCTGACCCCAAAGTCACCCCCCCTCCACACCCCCAATGGCACGCCCCCCCCAGCCAGCCTACCATGTCCCAGACGTAGTTGGCCAGCCAGTAGATGACGGGGTCGCAACCGCTGACGAACTGGAGGTGCTTGGCTTTCGTGGACTTCTCGGACACCAGGAAGACGACGAAGCTGGCCGGCACGAAGGACATGGCCACGATAATGAAGATGGCAATGACCACGTCGGTGCCTTGCAGGCTGAGCGGAGGAGGAGAGGTTGGCGAGCCTGTAAAGGTTCCTCTGCTTCGGGACTACCCCGCCCCCCCCCGCAGGACCCACCCCCGCTTGCCCCAAAGCTTTCACGATGCCCCTGCGAGGTTGGGACGGTTTTCCCGCTGAGCTGCACGAGTGCCCTGGCCCCCGCCTCCCTGCCCCGACAGCAGCTCTGATCGCTTGCCAGAGGGGACAGGTGGGATACAAGCGCAACTCAACCCCCCCCCCCCAAGTCATAAAAACATCCTGAAAAGCAGCGCAGAAACAAGCCAGTAAATGAATCAACAGGACACCTACAGGTAATCCAGAGAAAGGCTGGCGCTGGTCTTGTTCATGGGGTGGTTGGTCAGGGTGATGCCTGGGGGGCAGAGGGAGGGTCCGGCATGAGTGCCTGAGAGTCTCCCTCTACCTGGCCCACCAGCGCCCCCCTTCTCCCCCTCCAGATTCCCTCCTAGCCACCTGACACCCCCCCCCTCCTCCTCCTCATCCCAGGTGGCTGCCCACATACAAGGGCAGAGCCTCCCCATGCCAGCCGGCCGAGTGCCGCTGCTCCTGCTGCCCCACTTCTGCCCAGCATCCCTCCCACCCCCCCTGCTCACCATAGGCTGCGCGGTTGCCTCTGCTGCTGGGCAGGTTGGCACGGAGGATGGCATTGTTGAGGGCGTTGAGGTAGGTGGGCATGCTGTGGTATCCTTTGTTGTTGTAGTACACCTAGGAAGGGAGCGCAGGGGGCGGAGCGTTGGCCCAGGCTGCTCCCCGAGGGCAGGGGGCTTGGGGAGGGCAGAGGGCACAGGGGACCCTGGCGGCTGGGATAGGAACTCCCGTTCAAGCCCATCCGGCTGGTGCTTCTGGGCTGCCCGCCACAGGCGGGCGAAGGCATCAGCGAGCCCTTACCTGGGCAGTGCTGCGGACAGCGATTTTCCGGAGCATGGGGGGCGCGCTGGCCCCAAAAGAGGCCGGGATGGATTTCTGGATGTTGCCAAAGGTCACCGCTCCGTACCTGGGACAGGAAGGCAGCAGCCACATTCACTAACAGACACCTACCGGAGCTCCTCCTGGGGGGAGAGGGGACACCCCCGTCCCCTCCGTGCACGCCCACGCACACACACACACACCTGTGCAGCCGAAAGCGGTCCGATGTGTAGAGCAGATACTCGGAGACGTTGCGCCCCGTGATGTCCACCAGTATGTCCCCCGTCACCACCTTCGTCTGGGGAGGGTGCCCCCCCACCCCGCTGGGGCAGGAGAAGCCGGTGCCCTGCATGGAGCAGGTACACCTGATGGGCTCGTGGACGATGCTGGGCTGGGCCGGGGTGGAGGTGACCGTCTCTGGCAGGGAGAAAACCAACAGCAGTGTCCCTCACCGAGGACACCCAGCACTCCGCAGGTGCCACACAGAAAAGCGGTTTAAAGGACGAAAAGACAGCCGGGACGGCTGAGCCGGCGTTTCGGTCTTGGTGCCCCCCGAGCCCCTCCGAGTCCCGCAGCCCGTCCTGGGCGCCCCTCCCAACCGAAGAAGAGACGCAGGCAGCGCCATTTTCGGAGCCTGCCTCTGGGCCTCCGAGCCAGCCCTCTGGAAGGAGCTTCCCAAGCGGGGCCGCCCTCACCTTTGACGGTGGGCGGGAAGGTGGTGGAATTCCAGGCCCGCAGCAGGTCCTCGTCCAGAGAGAAGGGGTAGTTGGAGGGGGCCGGGGACGGAGGGGGAGGCACGAAGTTGGAGAGGGGCAGGCCCTGGGTGAAGGAGTCCAGGCACATGGCGTCGAAGTACTTGGCCGCCAACATCTTGGACTCGTTGCTGTTGAGGTTAAGGGACTGGACCTGCTGGTCCAACGTGCTGTTGAAGGCCGACTTGAGCACGCAGGTGGCCCCGATGCCGGAGGGCAGGTAGAAGGTGCTCACCAGCTGCTGGGCGCTGGCGTCTGGCGCTGGCTGGCTAAAAGCAGGAGGAGGAAGAGGAGAGTTTTTCCAGCCCTCCAGTCCCAGGGACTCCCTGGCAGAGTTCAGGGGTCTGTTTTTACTGCCCTGTCCTTTCATCCAGTGAGCAGATATACTGCCCTGGCAACTGGGTGCTGCACTCTACTTATCTAGGCTCCTCCTGTTGCAAAGGATTGAAGAGCTGACCACATTTACTGATCGCAAGCGGAGAACCGCTTTGCCCGCTCTGCTCCCTGCACGTGCAGGAATCAGGGGGGCTTCAGGGGTCTGTGTGACTGGGAGTGACGGCCGTTGTGTGGATCTATGGTGTGTGAAGGAGAAAAGCAGGTATTCGTTCCAACCAAACCTTGAAAGGTTCCTCCCAGGGGAACGGTCACCAGGGCAGATCATACCCCATCTCTCTTCTCTCCCCTGAAATGGGCGAGGGTCTCCTTGCTGCACCCTCAGCTTTACAGAGACCCTCTTGGACCAGATCCTGGGTAATGCCCTGGGTGTGGGGAGGGGGGGGAGGGCAGAGAGGGTCAGTCTCTTACTGGTTGCCACGTTCCTCGTTGGCGTAGGGGATGAAGTTGCCTCTGGGCTGAGTGTAATTGTGGTACTGGGAAGGCGAAAGGATGAGGGGAGGCAGGTCACCTGGAAAACAAGAGGGGGGCATAATAACCGGCTGTGGAAAGACACCCCCATTTCAGCAGCAGAAAAGAGGGGCAGGAAGAGCTCAGATTTGAGCCCCCCCCCCTCTTCAGTGGCTCCATCACTTAATGCTCAAAGCAATAAATGCCAGCGAGGTTCAAAAGTGTCCCTTTACTACATAGAAGCCTTCCCAAAGCATCCCCCCCCTCGGGAGGGCCAGCCTTGGAGCTATTGTCCGGAGGGGGGGAGGGGCTCCTGCCACCCCAGGTGGGTGGGCAGGGCAGGGATGCCCCCTACCTATTTCCGGGACAGAGAGGGCCACCGTCATGGCCACGCAGACGAAGAAGGCGGGCAGCAGGATCTGGGAGAAGATGGCCTTGCTGTTGCGTTTGGCACAATGGAAGCGCTTGACCAGCAGCCCGTGAAACTGGCGCAGCTTCAGCCAGGAGCCCTGCAGCTTGAGGCTGCCTTGTCCGGCCAGGGACGCCTCTTCCAGGTCAGCCTCTGGCTCTGCACGAAGAGGGGGCAGACATGATGGACGGAGGGAGGGAGGGAGCCCCCTTCCTGCTCTGTCCTAGGCTGGCTGGGCCTGGAGACCTTTCGGATGGGGGTCCCTGCCTCAGTTTCTCCTTCCGCCTCCTCCTTCTCCCCCACCCAAATGCCCGAGCACCAGGAGGCAGCACCCTTCCACCCTCTACCCATGGCACACTTAGGTGTTCTGCCAACAGCCGTTGGGATGCTTACAAGCACAGCCAATTAAAGTGTCATTGGGAACCAAGGGGTCTCCCCCTCCCGCCCTCTCCATAAAGTCCCCACTTCCCTCAAACTGGCTCCCCGACACAGCCAGACTTCTCCCCTGCTACCCACCTTGCAGGCTGCCATTATCGGGGTCTTGTGGGTTGTCGAACAAGAGGGAGTAATCCCCGTAGAACTCTGAATAAGCCCCGTTGTCCTCGCCACGTACGGAGCCGGCCGCGGAGGAGGAGGAGGAGGAGGAGGAAGAGGAGGAGGAGGAATGCAAGGACGCCTGGGACTCGGCCAAGCCCGAGCAGGTCAGGAGGTCCCCCAGGTCCACCTGGGGCTTCGCCGGCCTTGCTGGCCTCGGGAGGGGGTGGCCATTGGCCTGGGGCCCGGGGCCCAGGTGGGGGCTGGGCAGTGGGAAGGCGTCTTTCGTGGACTCCTTGATATCTGCAAAGGTGGGCAGGGGTGAGAAGGGCTGCCGGGGGCTGCAGGAGACCCCCTGGGCGAGGGAGGCCCGGCCCCCCTGCGGCGTACCCGCCTCGCTGTTCTCGAGAGACGGCTCTTCCTCCGAGACCTTTAGGAAGACCTCTTCAAGGGTGGCGTCCATCAGGCCGAAGCTGGTGAGGTGCAGCTCCCGCAAACTGTGCTCCAGGTGCTGCAAAGGGGGCAGGAGGAAATTAGGGGGAGGCCCACTGCAGCACCCTCGCTTGGGGGTCGGGCTCCGAGAGGGCCTGGCAAGCCTCTTCCCTGGAGGAGCTCTGTGCAAGTTGTGTCTCGGTCAAGCAGCCGTCCCGCCAGGGTGGACAGAAGGAATTCTTTGTTCCACTCCCGAAGGAGCTGCAGATTCGTGGCTTTAAATCAGTTTCCCATTTCGAGGAGGAAAAGGGGGGGAGGAGGAGGAGGAGGAGGCTATCAGTGGATATCAACCTTGAGCTTCCAGGCTCAGGGGTAGTCTACCTTTGCAACCAGAAGGGATGCTATTATCAGCTCCGTCTGTGCTAATGACAGCACCCTCCAGAGTTTCTTTAGGGGCTTCTCTGTGAGATTTGAATTGCTTACAAGTCCCACGGAGGCAGAACAGGGTCATCTAGGTTGGCAAGGACCCACCTTCAAGAGGACTAGCTTCTTGAGAAGGGCGACCCAGAGATCACCATCCAACTGCTTTAAAGCACTTTTTATGTGTTTCCACCCCCCCCCAGGAAAGGAAGACGCCCTCAACTTAAAAACCAACGCAGCACCCCTCCCCAGCTGCCCCCCTCGCACTGCCAGGGCTCTGGGTGAAGCCCCTGCGCCCACCTGGAAGAGCCGTTCGAAGCCGCCCTTCTTGACGGCCTCGCTGGGCAGGATGTAGGAGAGCTCCGTGTTGGTGTTGGAGATGAGGAGGCAGGCGGCCACGTGCTTCTTGATGAACTGGGTGACTCGCTCCTCAGAGCAGGGGCTGGTGGCCGAGGGGCAGGGGGGGCTGCACGGGAGCCCCGTCTCTGGGGAGGGAGGAGAAAGTCAGCCAGGCCGAAGGGAAAAAGAGGGCGGAGGGGCGTTGCTCAGAATTTGAAGCTGCAGAAGTGGGTGATTTTAAAAGAAAACAGCAGTTTTTGGAAAAAGAGGCGGGGCTGCAAAGGGCCTGACAGCCATTTGAGCCTCTCTGCTCAGAAGAAGTCTACCTAAGCACGAAAGGCCAAGGACGCCAGAGGACCAAGGCAGAGTCACGGTTGCCCCAACTCAAAGCCTGAGGATTCAGTCCTGCCCTGGACGCAGGAGGGCCGGGGGGGGGGGCACTGACCGGTGTTGGTCCGGGCGTCCGACTGTTTCTTGACCAACGTCAGCTTGTACCCGTCCCCGTAGGTGCTTTTCAGGAAGAGGGGCGACCCACAGCACTTCAGCTTCCCGTGGGATATGATGGCGATGCGGTCACCCAGCAGGTCAGCTTCGTCCATGTGGTGCGTGGAGAGGAGGATGGTCCTTCCTGGGGCGGCAGAAAAAGGGGAGGTGGGCCACGTGGGGGCCGAAGAGCCCATCAAGGGGACCTGCTAGGCGCCACAACTGCGCCCCAGACAGGGAACCGGGCAGACCCACCTTGCTTGTACTTGAGGATGAGGTCCCAGATGGCCCGGCGCGCATAGGGGTCGACGCCGGCTGTGGGCTCGTCCAGGATGACGGCCCGCGAGCCCCCCACAAAGGCGATGGCGACCGAGAGTTTCCTCTTCATCCCTCCGGACAGCATCTGCACCAGGAAGTGGCACTTGTGGGTCAGCTCCAGGTCCTCGACCATCCTGTGGGGAGGAAAGCCAGGCGGGCTCACTTGGAGCCCCTCTGGGAAGACTCCGGCCCAGCCTGCCCCGAATCTGCTGGAGGAGGAGGAGGGATCCGGATCTGAGCCCAAGGCTCCCCCTGCCCAAGAGGCTGCACAGCGCAGGAGGGAAGGGGCCTGCCGGCTGGGGAGCATGGGAGCTGGGATCCGAGACCGCCGGGGGCTCCAGGGGGTGGGTCAGAGGAGGGCGACACCCACTTGGCCATCTCCCTGCAGATCTCCTCCCCGGCCATGCCCTTCAGCTGCGAGTAGAACCACAGGTGCTCCTCCACCGTCAGCTTGTCGAACAGGACGTTGTGCTGCGGGCACATGCCCAAGTTCTTCCGGATCTGGTCCATCTCCGTCCGGATGTCGTGGCCGTAAATGGTGGCGGAGCCGGAGGTCGGGGGGAAGAGGCCCGTCAGGATGGACCTGCGTGGGGAGGAAGCAGCGCAGGGAGGGGGTCAGACAGAGGCCCCCTCTCCCGGCCCCCCCCTGCCACCTGCGAGGGGGTGCCTGCCACACTCACATAGTGGTCGTCTTGCCGGCACCGTTGTGGCCCAGAAAGGAGACCACCTGGTTCTCGTAGAGGTTGAGGCTCAGCTTGTTCAGCGCCAGCTTTTGGTCGGTCTTGTAGATCTTGGTCAGTTTGTCCACACAGACCACCAGGGGCAGGTGGGTGGGCTCCTCCTCGATGCCCCGGCTCTCCTCTGCAGCGGTCCACAAAGAGCAGAGAACAGAGGGGGTGGGGGTCCTGCCTCTGGGGTGTCCGAGGAAAAAGCAGAGCCCCTCCAGACCCCCCTGGCCAGGGCCCCCCGTGCGAGTCTTCAAAAGACAGGCAAATGAAAGGGAGCGCTTTCCACGAAGCACACCACGCCCCACGTTGGCTCTGCTCCCACCCAGCCCCTTACCCGTCCTTCTGTTCTCCATGGCACATGCCTGGTCCTCCTCCGTGACGCTCAGGGGGGTCCCCTTTGACCAGGGCCACGACCAGTCCCAGGTCTCGGTGCGCCCGTTTCCCAGCCAGTAGGACTTCTGCAGCGGGAAGTACCACGGCCGAGGGAGCCCGTACATTCCTGGGGGGGAAAGCACCGGTTGGCACAGCGGAAGCCCTCCTGGGAGAATCTCCGCCCTCCCCGCCAGTGTGGCAGCTGCAGCCAGCAGGGGCAGAGAAAGCAAGCCAGCCCCCCAAGCCCCCCCAAAACCCCACCTGGGTGCACAGCTTCGATATACCACGTCAGCACCCCGTAGACCACGGCATCCACAATCAGCATCATCATGGAAAGGAGGAGGTTGAAGTCATCCCCTTCCACGGGGGACTGGCTGAAGGTGTGCCACTGGATGCCCACGCCCGACATTTCGTAGAGCGCAAAGTACTTTGAGCCCAGCCCAAAGGCCGTGGTGGACATCAGGGACTGGGGAGAAACGGAGAGGGGCAAGGGTGAAAAACTCCTCAAGGGGCTGAGAAAAATCTGGAAGCGCCTTGGTCATGCCCTTGCTGTGCCAGGCCGATGCCCAACCACGAGCAGCCCAGGCCCCCCAGCTGGAAGAGGAGCCGTTGCCCCACAGGGACAGATCTCTGCTGCCACCCCTCCTGCACCCCTCCCGGGCACTCACAGCAATGCACTTCTCAAAGGCGGTGATCTTGTCGTGGGCCACCTCCTCCCGGATGGCCACATACATGTAGGGGACGTAGCTGAGGAAGTAGATGATCCCACCGCAGGCCGAGGCCAGCTTGGCCTTGGAGTACAGCACGGACACCAGGAAGCTGCGGGAAGAGAGGGGGAGAGGTCAGTGACAGGCCGCAGTTCTGCCGATGGGGCAACAAGGGGCTTAGCTAAGCAGGCTTCCCAAGCCCATCATCCTCAGCCAGGGGCTACGTTGAGGGAGAAGGTTGAGGTTGTTCTGCTCAGCAGGGCATCTCCAGGGGAGGCAGGAGACCACATCTCCTTCTTTTGCAAAGCATCACAATGTGGACCGGAGGAGGAGCCCCCACGCCCTCAACGTGAAGGTCAAGGGTCAGCCAGGCCACCTTCCCTCCTCACCAGAACATGATGGTGGCCACAGCATAGACAGCCAGGAAGAGCCAGATGATGAGTACGTCGCTGTGCATGAGGACCTTCCCGTATTTAAGAATGGCGGTCAGAGCAGTGACCGAGATGGACAGCTGGACGAAGCCTGTGATGAACCACGCCACCCAGTGGACGGCATTGTTCAGCCCCATCATCTTCATCACCTGCAAGGCACGGGCACAGCATCAGCCCCGGGATAAGTGCCTGTTTGCAGGCCAAAAACTCTCATAAATTCTGAAATTCTGAATCTTCGGCACTGGGATGGAGGGGAGTTCAGCTGCCTTTCCAAGGCAGAATTGCTGCGGACAGGGGGGCTTCTTGCGAGGGCCTCCCCCTGCCTGCCTGGGCGGAATCTCTCCCTGCAGCTGGCACCCCTGCCAACTCTCCTCCCCCTTGGCAGGGATGCAGCCGCCCGCCCGAAGGCAGGCTCGCTGGCTGGCTCTCTGCCCCGGCACTTCATCAGGGTCTCGTTAAGCAGGGCGGCCGAGGGACGCAGCCACACCAGCAGCAGCGGGAAGGGAAGGCCTTCCTGGCACGCAGGCAAGGAGGGCGATCCGCCACAGAAGGGAGGAGGCCGGCTTGGGCAGAGCCCAGCTGCAGCCTCCGGCTAAGCCCTGGCTTTCCAGCCCAGCCTTCCCAGCCCTCCTCCCTTGCCTGCCTCTGGGTCTCCTTCTGGCCTCGGGAAGCAGCCTCCGCTTCCTCCCCTCCCGTCCTGCAGCCTCACCTCTTTCAGGTGATGCTCCTTCTCCGCCACGATGTGCTGGATCATCATGGCGACCGAGTAGACCCAGGAGATGACCATGCAGAGGGGCATCATGTGCTCGATCACAAACAGGAAGCTGCAGGAAGGGGAAAGGGGAGCCTCGTCCACAGCCCAGGAGCCCCCCCAGGGCGGGAGGACCGAGTGGGTCAAGGGCCAGGCCGGCAGAAGCTCCTCTGTGGAGCACAGCGCTTTGGCCTCCGGCTTTCCAGGCAAGAGGCCCTCCCTGCCGTTCTCCCAGGGAGCGCCACATCCCAAGGCCGGGAGGGACTCACTCATCACGGGTGTAGCAGGGGTAGGGAAACATCTGCACGTAGTTGCCGGGCTCCACCACATCACGGCCGACAAAGGTGTTGACAATGGCGCGCTCCATCATGTCTTTGGAAAGAGAGAAGCATTGAGGTTTGTGCCGATGCTCCTCAGGGCATCTATTCTTCCGGCTGTGGGGGCCAGCGCTGTGGCCCCCAAACTGGCCCCCAGAGGGGACTCGCCTTGACAGCGCATGGATAACAAAAAGGAAGGGTCAGGAACTCTTACTGAAGTCTGCGCTTAATTAACCCACAGCCGAAGGACACACCTTCGCAGAACTTGGGACAGGAAGAGGGACCATCTCTTCAGGCCCTGAAGAAGCCAGCTGGGCTCACCTTGGATCCAGACAAAGCCATACAGGAAGTAGAAATGGCCCCCGTTGTTGGGCCCGGGTCTCCAATACGCCCGCCGGATCTCGTTGGTCTTCTCCGTGAAGCTGGAGTTTTGGCGGATCTTGTACATGACGTGGGGAGGGAGGCTGCCATCCTTGTTGGTTTGGAAGATCACACCTGTGGGAGAAAAGGAGAAAGGAAACCGTCCACAAGGGAGGCGACAGAAGTGCAAGCACGCTGGCTCGGCCCCAAAGGGGGTCAGGTGTTGACCTGGGACGTTGCATTCAACCAACAGGCCGTCTCCTCTAAAATAATAGGCGGGCTCTCAAGTAAACGCACCCATAAATCCATATTTCTCTCTCTCTACGGCACCTACTGTATTAGCCTCACGCACAGGAGCTCTGAGACGCAACCTTCTGCAATCAGGAAGTCAACATGCCAGTGTGCCTCAACCTTGTCATCTTTAAGACATGTGAACTTCAACTTCCCAGAATTCCCAGAATTCCGGGAGTCGACAGCTGCACATCTTAATACTTGACAAGGTTGGCAAACTGCAATGGATGGAATAAATAGGCTAGGAGCTGTCCACAGTGCTGAAGCCACTGGTGCCCCCGTTCCTCTTCCACCAATCCTGGGGGTTATGGGAGTTAGGCGGCCACCTCTGGAAACTCTTCCACCACCACCCCGGCTACAGTGAGGCCAGTCCTGCCCAGCAGCCCCAGTGCTCCAACTGCTGGTCCCAGTACTCGAGTGGAAGATGTGAGGCCCTCACTGGCAAAGACGGTGACGTTGTCTTGGTAGGCTTGGTTCAGAGTGTAGTTCACGATGCTCTCCTCATCCGGGAAGCCCTTGAAGATGTCCACGCTGACCTGGGGAAAGGCAGGTGCGAGTGAGACGCTTGGACTCCCCATAATCAGGGTCCCCCCAGAGGAAAGGCTGCCTGTGGCTGCCCCAGTCCCGGGGGCCGTGACCACCCCAGAGCCAAGGAAGTCTACGAGAAAGGCCTGTTCTGGAAGTTTGCTTTTTTAAGCCATTTGAATCTTAAATCCTTTCTTGCTTTTTTCAAACCGTGACTTTTTACAGAACGGCACCATGCCAAAAATATATACTTTAAATCTTCAACATGCCCTCTTCTGCGACTCCTTTCTTGACTTGAGGTCTCCAAGGAGGAGCCCGGCTTGACCCTTCACTTCCTGGCCCGGGAGGAGGTCCAGCGAGACCCACCTTGGACATGAACTGGATCCAGCCGCAGGCAGCGTTGTCGATTGTATCCAGCTGCTGCAGAAGTGTGCTGGTGTTGGAGAGGGACAGGTTGCTCTCCATGAAGCCATGGAGGAGGGAGCTGTCAGAGACGTTCAGGATCTCGGGGTGCCTGTGAAGATCTTCTGCCATCTGGGGGGGGGGCAAACAGAGCGGGCTGTGAAAGCTGGCAGCCCCTTCCTCTCTGGCTTCAGCTGAGCTAGGTCTTCCCTGCTGCCCAGGGTGGGGTGGGGGGCTCAAGCCAATGCCCCCCCCCCTGTACCTGCTGGAGCCAGGCGATCCGCTGCTGCAACTTGCCCTCCTCCAAGAAGCCGCGGATCTCAGCGGAGATGTTCAGCCAGACCTGGGCGTAGCGCGTCACGTTCCCGACAAAGGCGAAGGTCTCGTTGGCCTGTAGTGCAGGGAGGGGGGGGGATTAAGCAGGAGACCTCAAGGACTTTGCAGGTGGGACATTCAAGGGAAGGACAATTTCCTTTGGGTGCCGAGTCCCCCCGAATGAAAATAAATCTCTCTGCAGGGCAGCGGATGGCATCTGGCGCACGGGGGAGACTCCGCTAACCGCGATTCTTTTTGTGTCGCTTCTTCTTGGCTGCTGGGCACAGCCTGCTGCCTCTCCAAAGGTCAATACACAAAAGTGGAGATGCCAAGGGGTGTGTGTGTGTGTTACATTTGTGGAGAGGGCAGGAGGTATCCCTGGATGCATCAACTGAGCAAAACCCCGAATGCAGAAGCCGCCGGTTCCTGCGCTCTGCCCACCTTCGAGATGACTCTGTCCACCTCGGTGCCGACGGGCGAATACAGGATCTTGGGGTTGCTGGTCATGAGGTGCACCAGGAGGCCCAGGTTGCGCTGCTCCTTGCTGGTGAAGCCCAAGGAGCTCATGTTCCCCTGCCGGAGCGCCTCAGGCTCAATCGTCCTGAAAGGCCAGATTCTGAAGGTCACCGGCACGCCTGCGCTCGCCAGCCCCGAGCAGCGGCTTCCTGACCCCAAAGCAGAGCCCGAGCACCCGGCGCCCTCACCGGTTGTTCCCACAGAGGATGGGCTGCAGGCCGGCCCAGAGCTGCACGAACGCCGAGCACTGCCCCTGGGGATCCTCGGCCGGGGGCTCGCTCTCGGCCCTGCCCTCCTCGGAGCTGGAATTGGTGCCAGAGGTAACATTCACAGCGGAGCCGGTGCTGTTGGGGGCGATGGGGGGCGCTTTTGCGGCACAGGCCCCCTTGGGGAGGAGCTTAGCCAGAGCAGAGAGGATGTCCAGGTCCTTCAGCACCTTCTCCATTTCCATCAGGTCCTCCAGCAGGGCATGCAGGCGGCTCTGCGTCATGGTGTGGTTCACCTCGTCCAGCTTCAGCTTCAGGGAGAAAGATCTGGTTGCAACTCAGGACGTCCTCCTCCTCCTCCTCCTCCGTGCCCATCCCGACCCTGCGCCAGACGCGAAGGTGAGGCTCTCGGGGCAGGAGGAGGATGCCCGAGGGCTGGGGAGTGCAGAAGCGCCTCCCCTGCCCACCTCACCTGTTCAGCCACCTTGCCGGCTTCCAGCTGCTCCTTCATCTCCACGGCCAGCTGCCTGAAGTAGTCGGCCCGGAGGCCGGCGCTCCGGTTGCAGACAGCAGTGCGATAGGCCCGCAGGAGAGGCTGCTGGCTCTCCGGGACGACCAGGATGCGTCTCAGCTCGTCCTGCCTCTGGCCACAGGTCAGGTTCTCCAGCTCAGGGGGGGTGAAAAGGATGTTCTGGGGGGGGGGGAGGAAGCAATTGTGGTCACTGAAGGAATGGCCAGAGGGCCCAGTCGGGACCCCCAGGCAAGCAGATCGGCCGTGATGGCACAGCGGGTTGTTGGGGCTGGGGGAGGCCGGTGGCTGCCCCTTCCCGCTTTCCTGAAGCCCCCTCCCCAATCCCCCAGTGGGAGAGCTGGCGTCCTCCTGGCCCCCTCACCTCCACGTCCCTCACAAAGGTCTGCGGGCTATCGGAGCTGGGGGTCTCTGCTGCGGGGCTGGCCAGGCCCATGGCGTGGGAGAAGAGCCGGAGGATGGCCTTCCGCCGGGCGCCTTTTGGGGGGCGGCGCAGCGCTTGCCGGACCAGCCCATCTTCCATCATCCTCAGGTTGCCCAGGAAGCTTTTCTGGGGAGGGGAAGAGAGGAGAAGTGGAACTGGAGACCCTCCAAATCCGGCTGATCCCCCTCCTCGGGGCTTTTACACCCCACCGGCCCCCTCCCTGCCTCGGTTATCGCAATGCTTCCCTCCCCCCCTCGAAGTCTTTGACAGACGGACTGGGCTTTTGGACCAAACGGGAACGATCCATTCGCCCCCCCCCTTCTTGAACCAGCCAGAGTCCACCCATCGCCCCCAGCCGGCCCCTGGTCCATCCTCCCTCCCCGCTCCCCCGCCTGCCATGACCAGCAACACGAAGCCTCACCTCCGGGTGATGCCGCTTGTCCACTGGGCCAAAGCCGTCGGCAGAGCCGGGAGACATGCCGAAGACGAGCCGGTAGACCTACAGAGAGAACTCTCAATCTTTGACCCCCTGGCAAATCCCTGCCCCCCAAGCCTGACGCCTGATTGTCCCGCCAGGCCTGTGCCTGCAGCTGACACCCTCCCCCCCTCCTGCCCCACCCACCTCTCTCAGGTCGATGCTGGAGCCCGTGAGCAGCCCCACCGTCTCGTTGGACAAGGAGAGGTTCTGCATGAGGAAGCGGTGGAGCTCCGTCTTGTCCTTGGCGATGGCGTCCAGGGAGAAGCCGGGGGCTGGCAAGGAAGGAGGTAAATGGGGAGGGGGAGACAGGCAGGGAGCGAGCCCACCCTCAGGCGGGCAGCAGCTCGGCTTGTCCCCAGACGCAGGACCCTTCGGGCAACCGGAAGCGACAAGCAGCTGCATCCTGGCCTGCCCTTCCCCACAGGGGAGGACCCCAACCCACCTGTGTGGGTGGCGAACTGGGTCTCCACCACGCCGGGCCCGCTGCTGCTGCTGCCAAGAGACTCCAGGTGGCGCCGGAGAGACTCCAACTCCTCCTCTGGCCCCGCATGATCCGGGTCGAACAAGTTGCTCTTCTCCACCACCTCATTCAGCCGCTCCAGCAACTGGGTCACCCTGCAGGGAAGATCGGGGGGGGGGGGGAGAAGCATGTGTGAACGGGGGCCGCCCTGAGAGGTGCTCTGGCTTCCTTCAGCCCTTTGCCCTTGCCAGGGTTGGTGGAGTAAACAGCCTGCCCAGCCTTGCCCACGTTTGCTCTCCGGAAATGCTACAGCCCAAACTCGCCCCTTGCAACTGGAAGGGTGACCGATGCCTCCTTGAAGGGCTCCGGGGGCCTGGCTGGCCAAGGAGGCCCTCTTCCCTCGGGAAGCTCCATCTTTGTCAAGAATGCCGGAAACCGGGGCGTTTGGGGTGCGGACCCACCTGGAATTGGAGTACTGCAGAAAGCCGAACCCATCGCGCTGCCCGTCGGGGCACAGGGACTGCATGACGGGCAAGATGCCGGCCGAGGTGAGGGGCGCTGCCGTGTAGTAAGCTAGAGAAGGAAGAGCGTGAGAAAAGAGGGGTGGGTGGAAACCTGACAGGGTGTGCAAGAAGACGCACAACCAGTTCGGAGAGCAGTGTGAAAGTCAGATCAGTTTGGGGAAGTCCCTTCCAATTAGCCAGAGGGACGGTCCAGAGGGTTAAAGGTCAGCGGTCCTGCCATCAAATTCCCCCTCAGAATTGGCCTTCTCCAAGCTAAGGGTGCTCCTGAGATGCGCTGGATCACATGGCCCATGACACTTGGCAAGGGGGTATGGGTTCTGTAGTCCAGCACCTCAGGAGCACACCAGCGTGGAGAAGCTGGTCCTTTGCACACAACCAAGCTGGTATCGTGTCTGTCCCGGGGCGGAACTCCAGTCTGCTGGCAGCCTCTTATCAAGTGGAATTTGGAGCCAAAACAAAACCTTCCCCAATATTACGAGGTTTAAAACCAATCCGCAAAGATAAATTTGCCGTAACCCAATTTTTTTTTTTAAAAAAAAAATTACAATTATGTGCCCTTCTTCAGACATTAAAAAGTTGGACTTTAAATGTCCAGCCTGAATTCCAGGATCTCCAGAGATTTCAAAAGATGCAGCTTGATCCACCCGTTTCCTTCCACGAAAGGTTTACTCAGAACGATTAGTCTCTAAACAAACATGCACCGACATCTAGTTGTGTTTATTGTCCGGTGCTTCAGTGTCGGGGACACTGGCGGTTCTGCAAGTGCCCGAGTTGGTGACCCATCCAGAAGCTCAGAAGCCAGGAAACCAGTGACCTTTGACCCCCCATGGCCAAAGGCAGATGGCTCTGGACAACCTGTTAGTCACATCCTAGGGGGCAAGTTAAAAAGACGGGGAGGACGGGGAGGCGGGGCAGGAGAGAATTAAGCCACGTGACACCCTCCAGGGCCCAACTCTGATCAACTGCAGGAAAGAAAGCAGGACGGGGGAAAAAAATAAACAAGCTAGATATGAATCTAGAGGGAGGTGGATCGCAATGGTGGCAAATAACCCTCTGAGGCCTTTTTGGGGGGTACTGCCCTGATTTTGGAGGGTTTTGTGAATTCCCAAAGTGGCAAAGGAAATGGTGGTGTTTGGGAACGGGCCTTGGATTCTGAATTTGCAGAGGACCTTATACCCCCCCCTTTGGCACCCCCAAAGGTTACCCGCCACCATGACTGGGAGGGCTACGAAGGTGACAGGAGATTGGGGAAAGCCAGGATTAAAACAATGTTAGTCAAGTAGGGGGCAAACAGCCTCCCAAAGACGTGGCTCCAGCCCAAAGGAAACCAACTTACAGACTAGAGGTAACACAGGCGCAAAAGAAGACAGAAAGAAGTCAGGTTGGGGAAAAGAAAAGAAAAATAAGAGTGGGGGGGGGGGAAGAAAAAAAACATTTCAGAAACAAAAGAAAAACAAACCTCAAAGCAAATCGGGCAGATCGTGGCGATGCCTCAGACGGCAGAACTGGCAGTCTGGGCAGTTTCCCCTGGGTCGGTTGGGGGGGAGGGAGGGGTACCAAAGGAAGGGCCCGGACGGTTGGCCAGGGGGCATTACCAAAGGGGGCACCTGAAGGTTGCTCCCAATTACAATGGGGCTCAATTAAGACGTATGACCCGGCTCCTTTGCAGGAGGTTGGCTCCTCTCAGACAAACCCTGATCAGCTGCAACCGCGTGGGAATCCCTTCCCAGCCCCCGTGGCCCCTGGGACTCTTGGGGAGGCCCCAAAGCCAGACCCCTTGCCGTCTGGCTTGGCTGAGGCAGCTGCTCTGGGAAGAGGCTGCCCACTGCATCTCTGCAAGAGTTTCTGCACCAGGCGGGCTCGCTCCAGGCAGCCCCTCTGAGCTAGGACGTGGGCAGGGACAGCTGGCTCGCTCCAGGGCGCAGCCTCCCTCGGCTTTGTCTTCCCGGGGAGGCCTTCTTGCCACTGGTGAAAGGCTTCACCTGTGGACTTTGTGCCTGCAGCCATCGGGGAAGGCTCACCAGTTTTACCAGATTCCTCCGGGCAACCAGGGGCTTACCTTCCTTCACCGCGATGGTGGGCTTTTTCTGCCTCAGCCCCAGCAGGATGAAGAAGAGCACCAGCGGGATGAAGATTTCGAAGGATAGCACCCACTGGAGGGGGGGGGAAGAGCTTGGATGAGTCAAAGGGCAGGGGGAGACCTCCAGGCAGAGCCCTCCGTCCCAGGAGCTGGCTGGAAGGCAAAGGGGGTGACACAGGCGCCCCGCTGGCATCTTCAGTGCCGAAGGAGCAGGCTGATGAAGACTCCCAAATCCGAGAGTGGCTTAGGATCCCCCAAGTCACCCTCCCCTTTGCTAGCAAGGGGGTGGAAATGGATCAGGACGACAACCTGGGAACGCCAACCAGGCCTCCTGACTCACTGACCTAGATTCGAAACACAGGCGCTCCAGCTCTTCTGGTGGCAACATCCCATGTTTGTTCTGTTTGATTGAGGTTAACCAGGATGCCGGGCAATTGAGCATTCAAAATATTGTGAAAATGGGGAGGGAGGGAGCATCGTTGAGCAAGATCCCCACTCAGACCCACCTACCTCTGCAGCACCCCTTCCCACCCCGTCTGCCCACCTGGCCCCCAGTTTGCTCTTCATGCTCAGTGCAGCTCCGAACACCTCCTGCCCCCCCTCCAGACCCAACAGAAGTGACCCCTTTCTCTCCTCAGAAGGGTCCACCTGTAAAGGTGCCCTTGGCCACGACTGACCTGCTGGTTCTTCCCCGGAGTTGTTGACTTAAAAAGGCCTTCCTAAAATGGGGAGCCAGGGGGGGGGAGCTTCAGCACCACAGTCCTAGTCTTCCTTGAAAGCTGCCTGGAACTCGGAGGCCACACCTGAGCAACCGAGTCCCCCCTGCCCCGCCAGACTCCCACACTAAGGAAGCTGCCTTCAGGGACATGCAAAGAACACGGGGGGGGGGGGGAGAAAGGATCTCGTATCCTGCCTGGAGATCACTCAGAGGAGGTTGAAATTCTCTTTTGAAGATGAAAAGGGGGACATGCAGGGAAACATTTTGGCCAGGTACCAATAGGAACCTTCCTCTGCTGGGAAAGGCCCGGGGCAGAGACGCATTCGGGCTTCGGATCCACCAGCTTCTCACGCCCAACCCGAGTCAAGCCACAGGGCACGTTTCCTCCAGAGAGGGCAGCCATCTCCCCACTGGCTCCCTCCTCCTTTGTTTACTCACGGGAAGCTCACAATTGTCACTTTGTCACCAGAAACACGAGCCCTGTTTTATTAGTTGGTTTCTACCAGGCAGCGCCAAGCACTCGGGCGTCAGAATGGCCGTCTTGCCTTCAGCCATTAACATTTTGCAAGGAAGGTGCCGCGCCTGGTGGTGTTTACCGTGGAACGTGCTGGACGGCATCGTCCCTCCGAGGGGCTCGGGCCGTCGGCACCTGCGGCGCCCCAACGGCCAGCTGGGAAGTGCTGAGGCAGACCAAAGAGGGGGAAGCCACACCTGGGACGGCTCCTTGCTCAAGCTGGTCAACTGGAAAAGGGCAGGCAAAGAGGGTGGTGCTGCCCGCAGCCCACCCGGCCCTCCAGGCCGAGTGAGCGACCCTGGGGCCAAACCCCTGCCAGATGGGGCTGCTTTACTGCAGCCCAAAGCAGAGTATTTATGTCACATGTTATTATTTCCTTCTTTGTGACTCTGGAATTCAGGAAGTCTTTGCCTGTATATTTGCAGAGATTTCCTTGAGCAAAATTGCAGCAATAACCGTTGCCTCAACAGCTAAAAACATCGAAGTCTCCCAGCAGCAGAGAATTTTCCTGTTAACACACAACAACCGAAAGGGGGAAAGGAAAGATACACAACCCCGGGGCAGAGAGCGCTGGCCAGCCTTCGCAGAGCGGGCTACCTGGGCAGGGGAGGCTCCCCGCTGGCCCTTTATGGGAGGGGGCAAGTGGAGCATGCCTTTCATCCAGTTTGCTCCCCCCCTTCCCTTTTGGATCTCTTTGCAATTTATTTTTTATTTTTTTAAAAAAATAGCCTCATGAAGAAGATCCTCTTTGCTAGGTTTCCATAGAAACCAAATCCGGGTTTGCATTGCAAGCAGGCACACCGTTCTGCCCCCAAGACACCATGCCGGAGTGAATCACCCCTCCACAGTAACTGGGTTCAGACCCTGCTCGCTCTCTTACACACACACACACACACACACCACTGCAAATTCAACCCCTGCCACCCTTCCCCAAAGATGGTGACAGAGAGGAGCAGTGGGAGGGGCTCCCCACTCCTCACCCGGAGAGAAAGAAACTATTCCGGCCCAGCTGGATTAACAAGGCCTCCCTCTTTTCTTTAGGCAGCAGAATGGAGGACTTCCCTCCGCATCCCATATATGCTCTTTGTTGGCTAAAGGACAGGCCGGTTGGCAGCTGCCTTGCCGAATGTTTTCTTTTTTTCTTTTGCAATGACGAAATGGGACAAAGGTCCACCGTGCACTTCTCAGCTCTTTCCGGAAAACTCCGGGGCTCTTGGATGCCGCTGCCGGCTAGGCTCCTGGCTCTGCACGCCCAGGAGTGTTTACCAGACTCACCTGTGCCCTATCAGGAAAGGGGGGGGGGGGGGGGGCTGGCTGTTTAGCAGAAGAAGAAGTTGCATCACAACACAGCTTGTGATGCAACTGTGCAGGGCTCGGAGGAAGGAGCCAGAGGCTCCCCTCCAGTGAAAGTCACGGGCAGTAAAAGGACCGTCTGGTTTCCTCCTTTCTCCTTCTTGCAAAACTCAGAGTGGCAAACATGGGCTAAGAACCATCAACCGACACGGGCAGAGGACTGGAGAAATACACCTACAGATTACTCAACTGATCTTGACACTCAGGGGCTGCCTCTCTTAGTGTTTCTCCACTTTGGCAACTTTTAAGATGTGTGGACTACAAGTCCCAGAATTCCCCAAGCAGCTTGCGGGGATGAATTTGGGCGCTTCGGAGAATTGACTAAAAACTCTAGAGCAGTGTTTCTCAGTCACGAGAACACCAAGATGCAGGGACTTTCTCTCCCAGAATTCCCCAGCCAGCTTGCTGCCTGGGGAATTCTGGGAGTGGAAGCCCACGCATCTTAAAGTCGCCAAGGTGGAGAAACACCGGTCTGGGAAGGGGAGCATCGGATTTGTCCTTGGGACCAACAGCGAACGGTTCTTACACCATCGGCATAAAGAACTGTCACACAGGTGCAAACTGGCTTTTAATGCTCTTTCTCCTGTTAAGTGTTCTTGCTGGGGGTGAAATGCCATTTATCTGGCCTGTTTCCCTGCCCGCATCTCCCTCTCTTTCACTTCCGGACTGATAAATCAAAGAGTTCCTGGTAAATTATGACTTTGCCCCAAGCAAGGCTGGGCACCTTCCTGGTCTTGCTGCAGCTGGGGGAAGCTTCTCAGGCAGAGGCAAGGAGGGGTGGGACACTTGCCAAACAGAATGGCGCCATGTTTCCCCCGTGGGAATCTCGCCATGCCGCCAAGCAGCACCTGCCCTCCTGAGGCAAGGCAGGTGTGCCTCCCCTGGGAAGGAAAGAGACGCTCTGTTCTGCACTGCTGAGAAGGAAATGACTGGCCAGATGAAAAGGCCTGAATTACCAGAACAAAAGGACCAGTTCAAAGTCCACCCTGAACGGGAGTAGCACCCAGCAGTTTGCACCATCCAAGCCTCTGTGTAGCTCACTGTGTCAAAAGCCACCCTGCGGGGGGGGGGGGGGAAGCAGCCTCATTGCCTTCAGTTGTGAGAAAGGTCAGGGATGTGGCCAGGAGGGTCCTGCCTAGAGACCCCACACCGCTTGGGGAAAGACAGACACCCCCCCCGCATGGGATCCGAAGCTGGCCTGGCCGCTTCCTCACCAGCCCCCGAGTGTTGGATCTGAAAAGATGTCAGCCTCGCAGTTAATTACAAAGTATTTTCCTTTCAACTTTTAAAACACATCCTGTAACAAATCGGTGCCTGTTTCTAAATATGTGAATTCTGCATCACACAACAACAAACTGCCTCTCTCTCCTGCAGTCTAAAAGGGAGCTTTGCGTTAAGTGAGATTAAAAGGCAGCATTTTTCTTCTTAGCCCCCTTCCCCCTCTAACCTAAAGAGAAATGGAGAAGCAGATAAAAAGCATGGAATAACAGGGGGAAGGGAGGAAATTAACCTGCACAGCTCAAGTTATGTGCCTAGTGGAACAGCTGCCCAAAGATAAGGTGGGTGGATGCCTAGCACGACACCCAGTGGAGTGCCTAAAATTAAAACCTGCAACTTTATTCATGGCCTCCAAAAAAACAACAGCAGCTATTCTACTCAGGGTTACACCAGCCTTTAGCCCTCCCTCTGTCTTCAGCACATAGCCAAAAGCTGCAGGAGTCACCTCGCTTCTGCCTCCCCAAATTTTCTTGCACAAGAGGATTAAAAGATGAGCAGAACTGCCCACCCTGTTCCTAGCTTTAGAGCAGGAGGGTGGGTGGGCGGGTGGGAGGACGGCGGGCAAAGAAAATCCATGCCTCGAACAGGGAAGATGCTTCCAGCAGCTCTCAGAAGCTTCCCAGAAACTCGCAGCCGAGGTGGCGTTGACGTCCTGGCGGACAAATCCCCCTTTGTGCAGGCGGGGAGGTCAGCTTCAGCAGGCCAGCAAAATCTCTCCATTTCAAGCAGGAAGAACAATGGAAAGACCCACAGCCCAGTGTGGGCTTGTGTTAAAGCTGCAACTAAAGGGCTTATCTTCCCCCGCCAGATGCCCTCAACCGAGGTTCAGATCTGCAAGGTCTCTGTAAACAGACCAGCATACTAAAAAAAGGCCCATCTGGGCTGATGCGCACCAAGCGGGGCCAGGCTGTTCTGGCCCCCAGATTGGACCAGACGGGGGACCCCAGGAGAGGAGCAATAGAGGGGGGGCCTCATCATACAGAGACACAGCTCCAAAACCCTTCAGGGCAGCTTTTCTTCCCTCACGTGGATCTGAAAGCAAGGAGATCCTTTAAAGACCCTGTCGGTAAATAAAATCCAGCAACATCTGCCATGCTCAGGAGACAGCTGCATGTGACACGTCTACATGAGAGCCTCCTCTCCGCTCCTCTCACCAGGATCCAGCAGGAGCTTGTACAGAAAAGGGGGGGAAGTGAACGCCCCGAATTTAGCCAAAGTCTGCCCAGACTAAGAGAATAACGGCGGAGTCCCTCTTTTGAGGCTGCACCAGCTCTATGCGGATTGTTCAACTCAACCAGCCTGATTTCCTAGAGGGGGGGGGGGCAAAAAAGGGCCTTAAATGCAGCCACTCCCTTTAGAGCAGCAACTGTTAAGATGGCTGGACTTCCATTCCCAGAATTCCCCAGCCAGCTTTGGGAACCAGGTTCTCTCCAAACACAAACTTTGTTTGCTCTGTGCTTAGGAAAATCAGTGTACCGACAGGGTCCCTCTGTTTTGCTATGCAACACAGAGGCAGGAGGGCCTGCAGTAGGAAAGGAACAAAAACAGAAGAATTTTCCAGAAAAAGCACAGGGTTTTTTCCCCTCTGGCCAGAGCTGAAGAAGGAGCTCTCCGTTGGGTCAGGCCCAGCTCAGCTCTTGGTGTCCAAATGGACACATCCCTGCCTCTCCTGCCTTTGGGGAACTGTTTTGTCAAGGCAACAGAGATTTTTCTCCAAGCCCTGGCCGGGCCCAAGCCCTGGTTGAGCTTGCCTGCCAGGGGCCACATCCCTGTCCAGGAAGCTGAAATCCGCTGGAAAGGGAGCAAAGGCTGTTCCGCAGCAGAAGCTTCTGCGGAATTTATACACCCCCCCCCCCAAGCTGCTGAGCCGGTGGTGGTGGTGGTGGTGCTGCTGCAGAGGGCTTAGCCAGATCCTCCACATTACAATGGGCATAAATTAGGGGGAGGGGAGCCAAGCCCCGGGGGAGGCTCTCTTCTGCAGAGGACAGGAGCCACGGCTGCAAATGAAATTACGGTTCCAAGAACGGGCAGATTGCTGGATTGTTCAGAGGGAGGTCAAAGATAAAGAGAAAGCGATGCCAGAGGAAGCAGCCAAACTCTGCAAGGCTATCAAACTGCCCCAAGATAATAAATGACCCAGGGATGCCCCAGTGCTAAACACCAAAATCCCACCCGCCGCTCCCTCCAGCCTTTTCCTAAGAAGGACCCCAGATCAAGCTGCCTCCGGGAGGCTGGCCACACAGAAACCCCCCCCCTGGTTTTTTTTTTTTGGGGGGGGGGGTCATCCCTGCTGGGAAGAGGCTGGAGGCTGAAGAGGGATTCAACTCCAGCCAGAGAGGGAAAACCAGCAGAGGGTCTTGCTGGGATGAGAAGCAGAGAGGGGAGAGCCCAGCACAGGGAAGGAGAGCGAGGGGCTGAGACACACCAGCTTCCAAGAGAGCCAAGATATATTAGAACACCTCTTTAACGGTCTAATCATCATGCAGCAGAGAGGGGGGCAGGAATGAAAGACACCCCCCCTCCAGCCCTGGGTGGCACGAGAATGCCGGCTTCTATGGTGTCTGGGTAGCCCCAGACTGCGCAATCGGAGCCCTGGTCCTGAGCTGGGGGGAGAAAAACCAAGCAATCCCCTCCTGGACTATGGACTGTAATTCTGGTTTTCACGCTCTGGCTGTACCCCACAGCAGCCACGGATGAAGCTGCCCCATAAAAGGGCTGCAGATGATAAACCCTGCAGAGCTCACGTAACATCCCGGCTTTCATATAACTTTGGGGATCGTCTCTGCACTTTGCCCCTAACTCTCTTGGTGAGCTCCCTGCAGGCTTCGGCCTCCGTCCCCCACCAGGAAAAGGGCAGGAGATCAAATGCCAGTGCCCTGCCTTCATGCCAGCCTGGTGCCTTAAGGCCTGGTGATGCCTCTGCCTGACCACTCTTATGCCAGTGAAGAGTGGCCAGTTAAATCCCTCCAGCAAACAGGAGGGGAATTCCTACTCCTCGCTGCCCTAAATCCCTGCCCGTCATGAGGAGGATACCCCCCCCCTCCTAGAAGATAGTCAGGACGGCACAATTAGCTACCGCAGGAAAGGACAGTTTTCTCCACCACTAGCATCATGATTCATGCCAGTGCAGGACCTGTGGCCATGAGTTCCACAGGCCAGGCAGTGGGCAGAGCTCCTGAAAGGCAGATGCCAGGCAGGGCAGGCAGCTGGGAGCACAACACAGATTGCAAAGCGCCTTCGTTCCCTCCTTTTGCAAAGCGAGAACCAAGCCTCCCCTGGCGAGGCTGGTGCTAACGAGGGATAAATGCCAGGTTTATTTTTAAATAGGGGAGCAGAGATAAAATTGTGTCAACAATGAAGTCCACCCGTTAAAAGAGTTTAACTGCTTTTGGCTCAGCTTAGCACAATTTGGGAACCCTTCTGCCTCTGGCTTTGCCTTTGCCACACGAAGCCGGATACCACCAGGGTTTTATTCCGACAACCCTGGTTCAGAGAAAACCGGCCCCGGCCCCCCTTATCATCTCTAAGGGCTGGAAAACAGCCCGCAAACTGGCCCACCTGGTTGGAGGCGGTGGGCCCCAGAAGGGAGGCACACACGGCCTCCCTCACCTACTGCTCTCTAGATGTGCTGGACTACAACTCCCATGATTCCCAACACCTTGGCTGTCTGACAGAGATGGGCTTTCCCTACTACCCCATCTCCAAGCCAGAGGAAGTTGGGGAAGGCTCAGAGGCTCAGGATACCCCACCAGGACCTGTTGCGGATTTCTGTCTCTTTCTGCAAAAAGGTCTTTGAAGCCTCTTCCGCCCTTGACCTGGAAACGGGAGGGAAAGGCGGCCGGCAGAGACCGCTCACCTTTGGGGGACAGGTGGAGGCAGCCCTCCGCCCAGCCTCTTTGCGGGCTCTCCAGATGCGATCATCAACGGGGGGGGGGCTTTCGAGCCCCGATTGGCCCTCTCTGCATTTCACCCCCTCCAACACCCTCCAGCTTCCCTCCTGCCCTTCCAGCGAGCAGCAGAGGGTCTTCCGAGCAGACCCCTCCCACACAGCCAGGCCAGGAGGTGTGGAAGCAGAGAGATTGGGAGGGGGTCTTCGGACTCTCCCCCCCCCCGGCTGCTCGGCGGGACCCTTCCCTAAGCCGCCGCCGCCCCCTGGACAAATAGCGCAAGGAAACCTCGCCCCCCCCCCCAAGGCTGCCAGCCCCTGGACAGCCCCGCCGGCCGAGGGGGAGGGCGCCCAGCCCCCGTCCCCTTTCTCCCCCTCCAGACTCCCCCCCCCCCACTACTGACCGGGCTGCGTCGCTTCAGCGTCACGTTCTTCCATAGCAGGAGGTAAAGTTGGTGCAGGAAGCCCATCGCGTCGCCCCTCCCTGGGCATCAGCTGCCGGGCGGGACGGGGGGCGCAGTTGCAGAACTCAAGGCCGCCAGCCGCGGCGACCCCCTCGCCCGAACGGAGGCTTCGACGGAGCAACAGCCGGTCCTTTCCCTCTGCTGCAGACTGGGGGAGAGGCGGGCAGAGCCTCGCACACACCCGCCCGGGAGGCGGGCAGGGCAGGGCGGGGCGGCGGGCCTTGGCCCAGCTCCCGCACAGCTCCTGCTCCGGGAGAGGCGCCGCGCAGCCCCCGCCCGGCCGAGGCGCTCCCCGTTCGCCGCCGCCGCGGCTACCGCAAAGCCGGCGAGCCCAGCGCCGCCCCCAACCTCGGCGGGGCCCAGCCCGGTCTCTTAAAGCGTCAGCCGGCCCGGAGACCCTGCGGGGGCAGCGGAGAGCGCCTTCCTCCTTCCTTCCTCCGCCAGTCTCTTTAAAAAAACAAACGCGTTTAGGGCACGTTGGCGGATTTGCAGATTATTGACAGCACAGGGCGGGCGATCCCAAGGAGCTGGGGCTCACTCGACAGACGACGGCTGAACCAGGGCTTGGTGGCAGGAGCAGGCGCGACCTGCAGAAGGCTGGCACGGCTCACCCCTCTGAGAGTTTCCTCCAAGCTGGAAGCAGCTGGCCGCTGCCCACCGAGCCCCAGGGCGATGCAGGATGAACGGCCCAGCTGTAAAGCCACCGGTACAAAACGGAGCCTCCACGTACAGGAGCAGGAGACCCGCACAGAAGAGGCCTGGGGGAAGATCCCAGGGCTCACATCGCACTTCCGATAGTGTGTCCAGGGGTTTTGGGTGGACTGCTGCTGGAATCCAGTTTCCAGATGTTGCGGGGGGGGTTTTCCCCCTGGAAGAACCGAAAAGGCCTCCCGGCGCGCTTCCCGTCCGTCGCGGAGAGGGGCGGCGGCGGAGAAGCCCGGGGGGGGGAGATGGGGAGGGGGCGCACGCCCGGCCCCCGGCTTGAGCGGGCTGAGGCTGGCAGAGTCGCTAGGACTTCAGTTCCCACAATTCCTTCTGAGCGCGCCGTGGGCTGCTGGGAGATGTAGGACGGAGGTCCTCCCCTTCCCCCTGCCTGGAATTAAAGGGGTCTCGGCCGCGCAGCAGCAGCGGAGGCGCCCAGTCTCCAGATCCGAGAGAGGCTCCCCTTCTGCAGGCTGCCTCGGGAAGCGGCCCAGCCGCCTGAAAAAGCTCCGTGGCTGCGGGATCGCCGCGTGTTTCCCCGGCTCCTCTCACGGCCTCCTCGCGACGCGCCCGGTGCCTGCAGCGGAAGGATGCTGCGGAAGGCGGGAGCGGCCTGCCCGGGCCCTGGCGTTGTGGGTCCGTCATCATCACACAAACACACCGAAGGTGCCCCTTTGCAACGGTGGGACGCCCGGGGCGGGGGCAAGAGCTCCCCCTGGAGAGAAACGTCAGAACGGCAAATCATTAATTAAAAAAAAAAACTTTTTTCAATGCTGGGAGGATTGAAATAAAATAAAATAAAACAA
This sequence comes from Azemiops feae, assembly GCA_023970755.1. Classification (NCBI taxonomy): domain Eukaryota; kingdom Metazoa; phylum Chordata; class Lepidosauria; order Squamata; family Viperidae; genus Azemiops; species Azemiops feae. Next base: position 97,948 of record JALGBA010000837.1, read on the forward strand.
ATCCTGCGCCGATCCCACAACGTGAGTTTCTTTCAGCCCAGAATTTGGCCTTGTCGAGACATTTTAAGCTTTCAACAGCAGTGGGGAAGCAACCAATCGGTGGGCGAGAGCGGGCCCCTGCAGGAGGGGATCTGAGCTGCGATTGGTTGCTGTGAGAGTAGAGGGGCGTTTCCTTTTTTCCCGCCTTTCCCCCCCTGCGATCTACCTCAGGGGGTCCCGGCGCTGCTCCCGTTTGCCTCACCGCGCAAATAGTTATTGACACGGCAGTTCCTGTCCGCATCTCCAATTGGACACCCTCCCCTGGGCTTGTGCAAAACCCCGGACACCAGAAGGGCCCCCGGGGGACACCGTGCAAACGCGGCTGCCACGCTTCCCCTGTGCCCCGAGCCCCTTGGCCGGACCACACCATCCATTATCCCCAGCCAGCATGGCAAAGGTGGTCAGAATGCAAGATAAAGGCCATTTCAGGAACCAGTGCAGCCCAGCTGAAGCCAAGAAAGGGGGGGAAAGTCAAGGCTTTGGCGGAAACAAAACCCAGCTGTTGGGGGGCAACCAGAGGTGGGGGGGGTGCCAAAGACAGGCCTGCAGCTGGCACTGAGCTGGGCCACCCCAGCTCGGTTCCCCTTTTGCTTTCACGCCCCAGATCTCCTTCCAGAGCTGCGAGCTAAGGGACCGCTTGGGCCAGATCTGGTGGCAGGGAGTTGCACAGGGGAATGGCCCCTTCTGAAAGGGAACTCTGGGGGAGTGTCTGTGTTCACCCAACCGAAAGCTCCTCCTGCAGGGAACTCGGCTGCAGCAGAGACACGGGGCATCTTTCTGGGGCAGAGCCCAGCCGTTCAGGTAGCTGTTCCAGGTGTGGTTTGGGCCCACAGAGAGAGAGAGAGAGAGAGAGACTTCCCACAATACAGCTGTCTGACCAAGGTGCGAAAAGTGTCGGGGACGGGTTTCTTTTGATAAGCAGGAGAGACCACAGGCGGGTATTTCGCTTTCCGCCTCCGCTCAACGCAGGAGCTCCTCCCGGGCAGAACCAAGGCAGCAGGAGGGTAAGTCAGCCAAGCGGTTCATTTATGCCATGAACGGCGGGTATTGCCAGGGGGGCCCTGAGCAGGAATCAAAGGTGGAACAGAACGAACAGTATTTTAGACGATTATTGGCAGAGTAGGGAAAACATTTCTGTCTCTCTCTGACTAGTCACAGCCTATGTTCATGCTAGTTTTCCATCAATAAATAAATCCATATGACTTGGACAGGGGTTTTAAATGGCCCCGATTTATAATAAATAAAATATAGTTACTAAACGTTCATGCTACCCAGCTCTCCAGCAACACCTGGGCCGCTCTGCGCAAGTTGCTAAGACTTGCAGAAAGCGGTGATTTTTGATGAAGATAAGAATTGAAATGAAACAAAATGAAAGCCTTTTTTAAAAAAATGAACCAGGTTCTTCCACTGTATTTCCTCTACCTTTTCTCTTTCCCACTAACCATTCTGACAAAAATTCCCCTCCTACGGCTTCTCGCCACCTGCTTGTTACCACTCGCCCCCAAAACAGACCTTATAAGCATAGATTTCAAATTCAATATTTTTCCAGACATTTTAGCTGAAGTAGCAGCAGTTTTTTTAAAAAAAAACACAACACACCATCCTAATTAGTATTTTAAAAATCTAAAACTTAACTTTCTGGGCACAGACATAAATAAATTTCTCTTAATCCAATCTCTTTTGTATTTTAAAATTAAGATTAAAATTAATTTTGTTTTCAAGGCTAACCCGATAACTGCCATTTTTAATCTGCATTTCAATAGGGTTGAAATGGTCCTTGCACACCGCTCGTGCAAACTCTTATTTCCTCCTTTTGATTTATTTCCTGAAATATATTTAATGAAGCGTTAGTTTGAATTGCCAGTTAGAAGAACACTGATTTTAATTGTTGGAAGGATATGAAAGCTCTGCTTCCTTAAACTCAGGGCACTTTCAGAATTACTAGAAGCAGCTACATCGCCTGGTGCCCATGAAATGTCTCAAGAGAACCAACTGAGAAGCTGGAGAAAGTTAACAAAATGCACCTTTATTAGGAATAAACAAACCATGCTCATTGGGCACATCTTCCAAAAAGAGGAAGAAACGGACGGAATGAAACTAGATGAATGCACACAAATTTCGTTAAACTAAATTTTATGCAGTTAGTTATGAACAGCCAAGCCAGGTCCATTCCAGTGTTGGTTTTCCCTCTGACCAACCAGTTCTGACCAGCTCAGCAGTACCAATTCATAAGGTTCCTAGCTTTACTCAGAAGATTTCTTCATGCTCTCTCGTTCCTGCCACAGTCTGCATTTCACAATTTCCCCTTATTAACTAAGCTCATTATGAATTTCTGCCATCGTTTCCTGTTTTGGCTTAATCTGACTTTGGGGATCCACAGCTTTTGTCCCGGGGTGGTGGTGGTGAAGAACTCACAGGCGTCTGAATTCAGGAAAGCAGTGGCACCATTTTCTTCTCATGGCCCCTCATATTTCAACATGCACAACCCTGGTTCTGGAGCAGCTCCCCCCCCCCTCTGTAGCCACGTGCCCCCCCTGATGTGCTCTTTGGAAAAGGGTTTAAACAGCTCTGCCCCAAAGGACACACAGAGAGGAAGACCCCTCGAGGGGGGCTGTGGTTTTTATGAGCTTTATTCCTGAGATGCTTTCTGTTGTGCTTTGTGTTTTGAGGCACTGAGAGCTTTGTGTTGGGAGGAGTCGGTGGCATACGCAAATGTGGTGGGTTGCCATCTGTGGCACTAGCAGCAGGGAGAAAAACATATTTAGAGATGCTCGGTAAATAGTTCTGCAAGACTTCAAGCAACCATCTTGAGCACTCCTGAGGGACGTCCCAGTCCAGATGTTTTCCAGGCTCCTGGCTAAAATCTGATTCCTAATCATTCCTGGGTTTGATTGGCACCAGTCCTGCAGCGTGGGAAAAGCTTGCTGGACTCACCTGCAAAGTTCACACTTGGCTCTCCTCTCCCTCACCATCCTAGCTTGGAGGATCTGGTTCCTCCTCACTACATACAGGGAAAACTCACTGAAAAGCAAGCGCTGAGCACTGACCCAGCTGCACTGGGGCATTCAAACCGAACCAAGGAAGCATTTTTAAAGCAGCAAATCCTGCAAACTGGATTGAAACCAATTTGGCCTCCCTGATGATTGAAACGGCCCGTCTCTTCCTCTTAAACCCTTGCTCGTCAAGGGAGCCAGCGCTCTGCCCCTTTAAAGGGTTGTGCAGAATCCTCCATTCCTTGCACAGCGAGCGATTCATCTTTTTCACAATCAGTGTTGTTGTTGGGATGAGACGGACCACCGCAGGCTTCAAACATTTCTCATCTGGCTTCAGAATTGACTCCCTGCAACTTTGCTTGGAGACTGATATTTTAAGGTTTTTAAAGGTCCTTAGAACATTTGGTCCCGTCCCCCCCACAGGATCTTTATGAATCTGAAAGATTCTCTTTTTCAGTGCAGGTTTCGATGCCAGTTAAATTAAGGCAGATTGCAGAGTGTCCTAAACTGATTTATTACATTGTTCAAGTTTGATCATTGTTTACCCTGCACTCCCCATTTGCTTTCTTTGTTCTGCAGTTAGATAGAAGTGCACACCATGCAAAAATAATATGACTGTTTGAGCCAAAAATAGAATACATAGGGAGAGGAATGCAAATGAAAACAGAAAACCTTATCAACTAAAGCAGTGGTTCTTAACCTTTTTGAACGAATCGCCCCCTTGAGCCAATGAGGAAGTTGTCATCGCCCCCCTCCCCCAACATAACCTCTCAATCACAACATAGGAAATAATTCTTCAATTTATGCAAACACTTTTTTTTGTTTCCTTTAAAATTGTCATCAGGACATATCGATGCAAATAATTTATTTCCAGTCTTTTTCCCATATCTCTGTGTGAAAAATTTTGGTGCCACCCGTCACTTTATTCCCAAACTTCGTGATACATGTATTTCATTATCTTATTTATTCAAGACACTTAAATGTAATGACCACTGAAAACAAAATTCAATTGCAAGAAAGTGAAATGCCCGAAAAATAAAAACTTAAGAATTTCAAGACGAAAACTATGAAACTAAATTAAGATTTGAGGAAAGTATATATAGCCATGCACACTGTAAAAAGGATTAAAAAGACACAAAGAAAATATAATATCGAACTGGAGTGCACGCTAAAAAAGTACAATACAAAGAGACACACAAAATATTTTACAGAGCACAACAAAAATTCGAAAATGAAGCCGAAAACTCAAACTGGAATGTGAAATCCAATGCAAGCAAATACAACGATAAAAGCTCAGACAATTATTAACAAAAAAAATGTATGTACACAAAAAGCAAAAAAAAAGAACATCAATGGCTGCCTTGTGCTTGGTGAGCTGATGCCAATTTCTTGATGTCTGGAACCATTTTTGTTAATCGCATTCTTAAATCACCGCGCTCACACCACTAATAGCAAGTGATCTGATGTTTTTGTATGACAGATATACAGCGATTCACTGTACGAAAAAGTCTCAAAAGTGTCCCCAAAACTTCTCGCTCCATCGCCCCCATATCGCCCCCTTTTCGTTCCATCGCCCCCCTGAAAAACAAAATCGCCCCCTGGGGGGCGATATCGCCCAGGTTAAGAACCACTGAACTAAAGGATCCAGAGTCTGAATAATTAGTAGGACTATCAGTCAGATGTCTTGTTAATAAGAGTTCTGCTCAGATACTTTTCATGGACTCCTTTTCCAGAATAGAAAACTTTAAAGCCCCACCAACACCCACCCCACTTCAGGGACAGTCTGAAGTTTCACTGCTTTCAGGCTGCTTTGTGACTTTCTCTCTCCATGTAACTTCCAGAACAAAATCTGACTGAGTGAGAAGCGAAAGCAATTCAGATCAAAACGTCCACACAATACCACCGTTACATCCCGCTGAACTTTTAACAAATCACTCCATTTTCTAACCCTCTCCCGAATAATGTGATATTAACTCAGTCAGATTTTAATGCTGGTTGGACGATAATGGGAAAAAGGAACTGAGATTTTCTCTGGAGTTAGGTCTCTCTTCCTTGTTCTCCCTGCTTGGACCCATCATCTGTTTTCATGTCCGTCAGACACCCCTCTCTTTTCACCAGTACTCGGAGACCATCTTTCTCTCATCTTGAGTTTTGGATTAAGAGAGAGGAGGCAGCAGAGGAGGGGTAGGGAGAGGGAGATTCTGTTTGTTTGCAGCCAAATGCAAGACAGAAATATTGTTTTATGAAATATTACATGCATCACAATGCTCCATATTTTGCAAAGTCACAGCACAGTGATCTAGTTGGTGTGCAACGACACCAAGGCATCACTGCAGGTGGTGGTGGCAGTGCTGAAGACGAAAGGTTTTCAAGTCTCATCCATCACTTCCACCTTTAACAGCCCCCAAGATTGCGGTCTCAGCAACTTCCTCTGCATCAGGCTAAGGTTTTATAAGTCCCCGGCCTCCTTGGGTCAAATTGCCGAGAAGGGCCGGAACAAGAGACTTCCGAGCTGCTCTATCTCCTTTGATTCAGCTGGGGATATTTTGCAATCCTTTGGGCAACCTGACCTCTTCTGTCTTTCTTGCAGCTCTGAGAACTGCTGGGACTGAGGAAGGAAGAGGGCTGAGCAACCCCAGTTCCTCAAGTCAGCTCTAACACAAAGCAGCAATTGTGTTTCTGGTCACTTTCCCACCTGATGGCCCCCGTGGCAAAGATCTGGACCGCTGTGTCTCTCTTTGGCATCGTCCTGTTCTGGAATGCCCCGCTTCTCTTCAAGCTGTCCGATAACCCTCCAAGGTCTCCAAGGCAGAACACTACCTTGACCCTCCTGATCTGGAACTGGCCCTTCAGGGGAGCCACAGACCTGACCGGTGACGTCTGCTCCAGGCTCTATGGCATCGCAGGCTGCCAACTGACCATGAACCGTAACCTGTACAGCCAAGCGGACGTTGTGGTGTTCCATCACCAGGAACTCCAGCATGAAAGGCAGTCCCTTCCACCGTCCAAGGCCCACCCTGGGCAGAACTGGGTTTGGGTCTCCCTGGAGTCTCCAAGCCACACCAAAGCCCTGGAGGGCTGGACGGGGAATGAATGGAACTGGGTCCTCTCGTACAGGCAAGATGCTGACCTCTTTTCCCCCTATGGGGAGCTGGTGCCTCGTTCGCTGGATGTGGTGGAGATCCCAGAGAAAACCGGCTTAGTCTCCTGGGTGGTCAGCAACTATCATCACTACCAAGCCAGGGCAGCGATCTACCGCAACCTGTCCAGTCACCTCAGAATCGACGTGTTTGGGAAGGCCAGCGGGAAGCCGCTGTGCCGAGACTGTTTGCTGCCAACCATCTCCAAGTACAAGTTCTACCTGGCCTTCGAGAACTCCATCCACCGGGACTACATCACGGAGAAGCTCTGGAGGAATGCCTTCCTGGCCGGCTCTGTGCCCGTCGTCCTGGGCCCCTCCCGTGCCAACTACGAGCAGTTCATGCCCGCCAACGCCTTTATCCACGTGGACGACTTCAGCTCAGCCCAGGACCTGGCCGCTTTCTTGACTACCATGAACGAAAGCCACTACCGGAGCTTCTTTGCCTGGAAGCGGAGCTACGCGGTCAGACTCTACCAGGACTGGCGGGAACGGTTCTGCTCCATCTGCTGGCAGTACCCCCACTTGCCCCGGAAGAAACTCTACCCGGACCTGAAGCGCTGGTACTGGGATTACTAGCATCGGCTGCTAAAGCCAGAAATGTCCCTGAGGCAGTCAGACTGTCCGTGGCTCCTCTCCTGCTCCAGAGCTGCCCCCCAAAGTAAGAGCCCCTCTGTTGGCACCAGTGCCCACCCATGGGGTCTCTCCTTTTTCCAATTGTCCTCCCTTCTTATTCCAGGGTTCAGTTCTTTTGTTCTCTTTTTTTCTTCAACTTCCTTTCCTTCCTTCTTTGCTCAAGTGCTCGTCAGTCAAACTTCGCTTCTTCTCTGCTCCCTCAGCAAGGTCCATTCCCCAGCACCACAAACCTCGAGTCTGGGGTGGATGATGGGACTTGTAGCTGAACCCACATGGAATGCCAGGTGGGAGGCAGGGGATGAGAAGACAGCTATTCCAACGGCAGAGGAAGACATGAAAGCCGCGAAGCAGAAGATTGGCCTGACCTTAAACCCTTTCCTGTTTACCCAAGTGAAACTGGCAAGAAAGGAAGCTAGAAACCTCAGTGCCCCTCATCTTGAGCAAGGGACCAGTGGGTGCAGTGGTTACAGTGCCAGGTTGGCAGCAGGGAGACACTTATCCTCTGGACACCCTCGGGGAGTGAGTGCCACGACTTCGGCCTCAGCCTTCACCCAGTGGTGGGCAAGCAGCAGCCAAGCAGGAGGGCTGAGCTAGATAGCCAGTTTGCCTGGCCTAATGGGGGAGGGGAGGGCAGGGTGACCACTGGCCAGAGGGCTGGCTGCCCCAGCCTGGATCTCGGTCCTCCCTCAGCCCTCCAAGCCACAAGTGCTCCCCACAGCCTGTGAACATCGTTTAACATCCTTTTAATTCTGCCTTTGGTGAAATCTTGCCCTTTCTTGGCACAGTGCCAATCCGGTGCCAGCCTCGTGTGGCTGTCAGCCCCCTCTAGTGGTCCCACTGGGTCCCTGCGGAGTTGATCTCCATTAATTCTACTGAAACCACCGGATTGAGCCCTGTGCCAAGTTGGAAGCCCCCGAGAAAGCCATTAATTTCCCCCAACTTTCCCTCCCACTCCCCCCCCCAGTCTAAAATTGCTCAGTTAATCCTAATCTTATACTGACCTACTTTGCAGGGCTGGGGTGGGGGGGGGAGAAAATCCCCATGCAGTATGCTACCTGGGAGGAAGAAAGGAATTTAAATGACCATCGAAACTGCCTGCATTCAGAAAGGAAGATTAACAGGGCAATCGCTGGGAGCACTTTAAAAAAGGACCTTTAAGAATAGGTCAGAGTTTTGCGGGGGGGGGGGGAGTTCAGGGTTTGAGGCTGGGGTCCAGAAGGGCCTGTGAGCCCCTCTGGTGGACAACTTGGCACACAAAAGATGGGGCTCCTATATTCTACAAATCTTCCTTCCTCTTGGATCTTTCAACCTCTACAGAGTCAAAATAACTTTTCTTTCCTCGCCACCGAGCATCGTTCCAATTCTAACTTGAATTGCTTCAATGAGATTACTTGAATATCGTTTCCCTATTTAAGAAAAGAACTCCCTTAATAGTAAATTATATTCCTCAAAACATGTGCAGAGCGCAATTTAATTGCAAAGTCAGGATGGGATTATCACTTGCGCAATATCTTGAGCAAGGGGCCAATGGGTGCAGTGGTTACAGTGCCAGGTTGGCAGTGGGGAGACACCCATCCTCTGGTCACCCTTGGGGAGGGAGTGCCTCGGCTTCGGCCCCACCCTTCACCCCAGCCAAGCAGGAGGGCTGGACTAGGCAGCTGGTTTGCCTGGCCTAATGGGGGATGGGAGGCAGAGTGACCATTGGCCACAGCGCTGGCCACCATCCTGCAGGCCTGGATGGGATCTGAGCCATCCTGGAGAATCGGCCCGTGCACCTTCCCCCAAAAATCTGCCTGTAGATCAGCCCTTGGCACTGTCCACCTTCTGCAAAAGAATATTAAACGCACTGCAACAGGGAGGCTGGGTTATTGAGATGTATCTGCGTTCCTCTAACTACTTCCCAGATATTCTCTGACACAGAATAATTTGGGGATCAAACCAACATGTCCGTGGGTCCCCCAAGGATAGAGGCTGCGAGGACAGACTTGTTCCTTTAAGATACCCCTAAATCCAGGAAGAAAACGGCTCATTTAAAACTGAAGGGCACCAAAGAAGCATTGAGGAACTAGCTTGAGAATTGGTCATTTAATAAAATTTATTAAACACAGTCCATACAGGTCTGGAAACAAAAATAACCACAAAACAAGAAAGAAAAAATAAACTATCCCCATGTGGCATTGTCCCTCCCCCCCCCCAGCCCACCATCACTTCTGGGGTTTAAGAGCTGGCAGCTCCAGGGGCACCTTCAGAGCCCCCCACCCGGAGCAGGGCTGAAGGAGAAACTCTGCAAAGTCACCAGTATGTGGGGGGGGGGAATTCCTCTCCCTCCTCCAATATTAGCAACGGACATAGTCCAGGCAGCAGAGGAGGCAACTCAGAACTTAAGAGTTCTGGGTTCAGGTCTCTTTCCCTTATGTGTGGCTTCTTCTTTGGAAAGAATACAAAAGTAGGGAGTAAACTACTCAGCGGGATAAGTGCAAAAGTGCTGTGCAAACTCAAAAACAGGAGGATGGGCGCAGAGGGGTCTCCCCCGCCCCCCTGCCACAAAGCTGCTTTGGAAACAGCCCCGATACTCTTCATCCTGCAGCATAGGACTGTCCTTCTCCGATTAAGAAGGTGGCCCTGCCCTGCTTGCTCAGCCAGAGCAGCCCCTAAACCCCCCCCCCCGACTCTTCCGATTCAGGTAGGGGACCCTTGTGCCCCCCGAGCAGTGAACCTTGTTTTTTTTATTGTTTTCCATCAATCTTGTAGACCTCACAGCAGGGGCAAGGAGAAATAGGCTACAGCTACCCAGGTGGTTAGGAATATCTTTGGACTTGCGAAGATGAGGGTAGGAATCAGCCTTGATTGCTGTCTAACACAACTCACCCTCTCCAACACTTTCCCCCCTCCCCAATTCTTACGAGGGAGATCCATCGTGTCTTCTGAAAGCAGACAACACAGGTTACCATCAAGCTCATTGTTCCCTCAACACCCATCCCATTTAATTAAGGAATTCAGAAATACTTCGGAAACCTTCTGAATTTGGTATGAAGAAAATCGATCAACATTCCAGATTTGGTTTTAATTAAAAAAGAAAAGAAAACTTGGCTCAATGCCATCCTAGCTCTTGCTCAGTCAGTCTGGCGGAAGCTATGAATTCCTCGGAACAGGTGTCACCTCCCTTTGCGAGGAAGGGACATCACACTGGCAGAACGGTGGGCACGGCCGGAGAAAGCTAAGGGGTGAAGGCTGCCTGGCCCCCGGGCCCAAGGGGAGAAATTCTGGGGGTCAGCCCGCCTCCCCCTCTCTGGACAGGTCCCTCTGCAGACCTTAACGCTGTCTTGTAACATTGCTTCCCCTTGAAATTCTGAGAACTAAAATCTTGCCCACAAAGCCTCAAAATTCAGCTCCCTTGGGAAAGTGCTGAAAACAGTGTGAAATGGATCAGGACTCACTAAACCTGGGAGCTGCACCTTTTCCAGCCTCAGTCTGCCTCCGGTTCTCACCTGCGAAATGGGCACATGGACCGCTTTCCCAAGGCGTCTCAACTGGCCGGGCAGGGAAGCGCCTGTCCGAACACTTCCTCCCTCTTGAAGCTGCAGCTCCCTCCCAAAGGGAGAAGCCTCCAGCGTCAAAGGCTCCCCAGCCCGGTTATTTTAACCTTGGGGGCTGCAAAACAAGGAAAGAGGAAAGAGAAACCCCCCCCTCTGGAATCTGATTTGTGCAGGGATGGTGGGGGCAGGAGGTGGCAAGCCAGGCCTCGGGACCCCCCATCTCTTCCCTCCTGAGTCCAGACGGCCCACAAAGCCTCTTCGCGACATCCAGGAGCCGGTTGAAGGGCCGGTGCAGGGGAGAAGGCGAAGCCGAGCAGAAGCGAGTTGCCCAGAAGGCGGATTTATTTCAGCCAAGAATTTGCGGAGGAGGGCAGAGGAGAGCCATTGGTCAGGCGGCCCTCGGACAGGTCCTGCACACAGTCCACAGTTCCCGGTCAGGGGTGCAACTTTGGGGGCAGAGTGGAGTCATCAAAAAGGGGGTTTTTCACTTCCATCTCTCCAGTCTGCGGCAGCCAGCGAGGAAGAACGAGACCCAACCGTTACACACTCACTGCCGTGAGGAGCGGCCTGGCACTGCCCAGCCGAGGGCAAGGAAGGGGCATGGCGTTCTGGGCACTGGGGGCCCTGCTCTGATTCACGCTGGGCAGGGCAGCCCCACGGCCCCCGGGAACCGCACTCCCCATGGCAGGGAAATGAACCCCCAGGAAGCGGTTGCCTTTCCCATCTCTTCGACCTGCTCCAGGGCTGGATCCACCCCAGGGCTCGGCCCTGCTCTCCTCTTCAGAAACAGTAGGGGGAGAGGGGAAGGTCTGTGCGCCCCCCCCCCCCGTAGAGAGACACCTACCGGGGCCAGGCCAGGGCACTCATAGACCGTGAAGTCTCCATCTTCGTTCTCTTCGTCCGAGGAGACGGATTCAGGAGCTTTGGCTTCCTCCTTATTTCTATGGATTTTCGGGGGGAGAATGTAGTGAGATGGGGCAGAAGGTGCCCTCCCTCACCTGCCCCCTTAGGAGCCCACCCCATGGCAAGCCAACCTCCCCACCAGCTGGGAGTTTGGTTTCAAAATGTCCGGCCAAAGCTGAGGCAGAAATGGGGGCATCTTGACCCGAAGCCCTTTCTGTGAGGTCCCTGGAAACCCGGCCCTGCCAGGCTCCCCAGGTCAGACCAGGCTTTGTTCAGTGGACACCCCAAGAACAACAAGGGCGAATGGACAGAGGCCCTGGCGCTGCCACCTGGCTGTCAAACCCCTTCCAGCTGGCATTCACTTCCGGCTGCCAGAGGCTCATTTCATCCAGGGCTTCCTAACCTTCATGGCACTTTTGAACCTGTTTAGAAGCCCCCAGAAGGCAAGCAGTCTCGTGCCCCAACTAAGCGGAGACAGAGGATGCCGGCTGTTGTGGGCCTTGCACAAAGGAGCCCCCGGCCTCCCACCCTGCTTCTGGGCCCAATTCACCGGTAGGTCGAAGAGAAACCAGGAAGAGGGCAGGGAAACCCAACACGCTTGCAATACTTTGAACCCATCACCACAACGAGGGACGCACTTCTCCAGGGAGAGCATCTGCTGCTTCTGGTGCTGGTAGTGATACATCTGGGCACTCTGCGCCAGCTTCCGATCGCCAGGCTGGAAGGAAAGGGCAAGATGCACCCGGAGCGCAGAGACTGTCATACCAGCAGAACGGGCACCACCCACGTGTCCTTCCCCAGAACGAAGGGCAGAGAGGGCCCTTCCCTGGCCCTGGTGCCAGCGAGCCAGGCCTGGCCGGGGCACAAAGAGCTCCCTGCCACCAGCAGAGGCCAAAGGGGCCGCAGGGAGAGTCAGGCTCACGGAGAAGCCTGGCCCAAGGCAGCCCCCAGGAGCTGGGCTGGCCAAAGAACTGGGAGCTGCCAACTTGCCATGCCAAGGAGCGCCCGGAGGAGGCACTTACAGAGAGCTTGTCGTAGGAGGGGAGCTGGGGCAGCTTATTCGCTGGATAATCCGCTTTCTGGGCAAGCTGGATCTCCCTCTGCAGCCTGTGGGGAGAGGGGACATCCAGGAGGGAAGTAACACAACAGCTGGCAGGGTTGCCCCAAAGCCCAGAGAACCCCCAAACAGGCCCCGGGCATCCCCTCCCTCCTCTGATATACTGCTGCTGCCATGGAGGCTCCATTTGGAGGCAGCACGGAAGGGCTCCAGGGCAGATCTCAAAGCTGTGACCTCAAGGAGGTCATCTGCCCGCTGTGCCCCAGTGCCCGAGGGAAACTCGCAGGACTGACCTGCACCAGCAGATCGTCGCCACCACCAGGGCCGCCACCCCTGCAGCCGTGCAGACGACAATCAGGCCTGCAAGGGAGGACAGAGACTTGGAGAGGGAAGGGCAGTCGGAGACCCCCATCCCCGGCAAAGGGAGGTTTTCCCCACCCCAGGCCCTCTGACAGCTTCCCCCCCCAAGATAGACTGCCCCTGAAGATGGGATTACCAAAGGCAGCCTTCCCAAGCCATCTCAGAGCTGAGGACTAGCATCTTGAGATCTTGCTACCCCTTTGATTTTCTCGGGGTGCACCCATGCTGCCTGGGCAAAGGCTCACCGAGGACGAGGGCATCGTTGGAAGAGATGCGGGTCGACTCCACTGGGGGGTTGTGGACCGGCTCTGTGGTGGGGTGAGACGACATGTCTGGCCGCCCCCGCCGGCCACTCTGCGGGGACTCGGCCTTCGACGCCCCGTTCCTGGAGTGTTGCCCAGTGGGGACCGGGCTCTCTGCGCGAGGAAGAAGGGCCGGTTGGCAGAGAGAAGGCGGAAGAGGCAGGAGAGTCGCCTCCCTTGCAAAATCAATGATGCCCCCTGCTCTGTGCCAGGCAGGGGGCCCCTCTGGGCCCGGGGCAGCCATACCTTCCTGGCCGTGGGGCAGAGGCCCCCTGCCCTGCTTGGCGAGCGCATCCAACACCAAGTCAATCTCCTCCTCTGGGTTGGGGACCACAGCGGTTTGCCCTGGAGACGGAGGGGCCCACACGAAGGACATTCAGCAAAATAAGTAAACACACACGCACACAGAGAACATACAATTTTAGCAAACATTTCAGCAAGCAGGGAAGATGTCAGTTTAAAAATGGAGGCAACTGCCTTGCACAGGGGCAGAGAAGCCCCAGACCCTCCCAGTTTTAAGGGGGAAGGTCTTCATCGAAGGGCTCCAAAGCCACTGAGAAAACAATCCCTTCGCAAGGGAGCTGTTGCGTAAGCCGCCATCTGTCCGCCAAAGGAGCCACTTGGCACCACGTCACACCAGAAGCCGGCTTCCCCCTTGCGCCAGCTGGCTGTTCTGCTCTCCCTTCCCACACCCTCCCTCGCCTTCTGAGGATGGGCAGGCAGAACATGGGTGGCCTGCAAGGGGAGGAGCCCCCTGCCCTGCGGTCTATAGAATCACAGCTTTGGGTGGGGCCTTAGAGGTCCTCTAGCCCAACCCTCTGCTCACTATAACCTCGGTTGAAAAGAGCCACCTTGGCGCCTCTTTCCCTCTCGGGGGACACTCTGGCACATCGGAGTGGATCGTGTTTCAGTTTTCTTTCTCTAAGTCTTCCAGGAATGCTGGGACTTTGTATCCGGAGCCCCACCCAGGGAAAACCCATGTGGACTCTCCTGCTCCAGGGTCTACGGAGGGGTCGCTGCAGTTCAGATCAAGCCCCCCACCCACCATCTCTCCTGCCAGGGAGGCGCAGAAGGGGCATCGGGAATCCCAGCTGAGCCCCCCCTTCCCTTTACCTTTGGGCGCTGCTGTCTGGGTCACGCATCTTCCCTCTCCGTCTTCGACGAACTGGGGCAGGCAGGGGCCGCAGGCATGGGACCCCAGGGGACACTCCTTCCGCCGCTGAAGGGTGCAGTCCAGGTGCCGAGGACACAGCTCTGCAGTCCAGAAGGCAGGAAGCGGGTCAGAGCCACGTGCTCAACCCGAGACTAAGGACGCTTGGCTGCCCGACCCAGCCGAGAGACACGGAGGGATGCCCTTCCTTACGAGCAGCTCCCCAACAGCCAGCACCACAAAGGTGGACGAGCCTGTCCTGTTCCTCAGTTGATCCCCCACCAGCTTCCTCTGCACCAAGCCGGGTCTCTCTCGGGGGCCCCTCCCTGCGAATTATTAAATTCCTCTGCGCCACAAGAAGAGACAAGGCGGAGGCTGCTTCTTTCTCACAAGGAGGCCTTCCAGCGCCTGTTTGGACAGGAGCCCCGGGCGACTGCAGACCCTGCCCGTCGGGGTCACACGGCCTGGGCTCTTCCAGTCCGTCTGCAGTTTGGAAACTCCACCGCCAGGTGGCACAATTCAAACCTCTCTCTTCATGCCGGAGGGGGGAGTGTGCAGATCAATCTGCCCCCACCCAGAAAGTAAGCAAGAGAGAAGCGATAGCCCAGAAGCGCAGAAGCAGACGCTGAGTAACAAAACGGGAGAGCGCTCCTCCAGGCACCGAGCCATCCAGCCCTCCGAGAAGCCCGGTGCCAGGGAGCCCGTCAGATGCCAAGCAAGATGCCAAAACTCACCTGCGCCTCCCTCCCCATGGCCCTGCAGAGGCTGCCCAAAGCCTGCCCTCCTCGCTTTGGCAAAACCGACCTGAAACAACGGCCGAGGGGCCGCCAGGGAAGATTTGTGCTTCAGAGGAGAAGCAGGAGAGGGAAGCAGATGCTCCTGCCTGCCATCTCAGGTCACCTGCTTCTGCTCAGGGAAGCGGTGGCAAAGCTTGCAAGCAGCGTCACACGAGCCCTTTTCTCCTTGCTCTGCTGGCGCTTGGAGGAAAGGCGGGTCCCTGCCCAGCCTGGTCTGGGAAGCCGGACTGTTTGCCAGCAGCAAACTTTGGCCTGCAGCAGCCAAACACGGAAACCCCGGAGTCCCCCACACAGCCCTCCGCTGGCCGTACTTTCTGCCCCGGCCTGCTCAAAGCAGCAGAGCGCACCAAAACCCTCAGCTACATAAAGCAAAAAACCCCAGCAAAATAAGAAAGCAAACAAGGTGGGACTGAAGAGAGGTTGTTTCAGAGGCTTTCTAGGGGTGGCGGGTTCTGCCCACCTTCAGGGGCAGGAGCAAAGACTAAGCTGCCTTGCCACCACCATTGACCCCCAAACCCCTTTTCCTACAAAGGGAGGCAGCCCAACTCGGAGAGGAAGAGGCCCGAAGACCTTAGGTCCACACAGGGAGGCCACCCCAGCCCGCCTCTTATCAGTCCAGGCACTGCCAGGGAGTGACTGAGCCTTGCAAAGAAGGGGGGGGGAACTCCTGATTTTAGAAATGGGAGGAGCAGGAGAAGGAAGGGAGAGGAGCAGCAGGAGGAGGAGGAGGCAATTTCCTGAGCCCATCTTGATACTTGCACTCAGGACCCTGAGATGAAGGTGAGCCCAAAGGAAGGAGCCACAAAGACATTTCACTGCCTGAAAGAGGAGACCTTAATCACCCAACCAATTTGGGGAGCTGTCCACCAGGAGCCGGTGCTGCGGTGGGCCCGGCTGAGGCCCTGGCAGAGGCAGGGACCCGGTCAAGCAGGGCTGCTTGGCGAGTGTTTGTCCCAGGGTGGCCAGGAAGTCCTAGCCCTCCGGCACCTGCTCCCGCCCCCCTCCTGCTTCCAACATAAGGAGCCCCAGAGAGAGAAGCAACCAAGAAGGGATCCAAAAAACTCAGCATTTCTCTGGAGAACTTCCTGTAGGTGACGAAGACCATCTCTGGAAGCAGAGCCAGCTGATTAAAAATGGCTGTAATAAAATGACTCCAGCCAACTGCAAGGCGAAGCAGACGGAGGGGAGGGGCTGTCTTTTATGGGGAGGAAAAAGATCCAAAAGGAAGCCCCTTCCCCACTAAGAGCAGGGCAACCCTCTGTTCTGTGCAAACACGGCAGGTAGTTAAAATTTAGCCTTTGAAGTTGAGGAGATATTTTGAGGTTGCCCAACCCCCGCATGACAGTTGCACAGGCTAAGCAAACAAATGCCCAGGGCGGCTCCCCCCCCCTCCAAAGCAGAAAGAGGCCCAGAGAAACACCCTTTTGGTCATCTCGACCCGAGGACGGCCTGGCGATCAAAGGAAGGAGCGAAAGGCCCTTTCATTCATTCATCCATTCAGCCAGGACGTTTCTCGCCACGTTGCACAAGCCGCCTTGTGCTCGGAAAGCCTCCCGACACAGCCTCAAACTGCCACCGGTTGCCTCCAAAAGACGAGCCAGCTCAAGTCACCTCAGGGAAGACCAAGCGGCCCAGGTGCCAGGTGACTTTGCCAGCCAGACGCTTCCTTCCCTAGCCCGGGTTTGGCATCTGCTCCCCCCCCAGCATAGATACACTCCCAGAGCGAGTCTTCCCATTGGCCAAAAACGTGGGTTCTATCATCTTAAAAGACAAACTGAAATAACTGCTTACACATTAAGCCAAATCCCTTTCCTTCCCTGCCCCCAGTTATGATTTTTAGGTGTTTTTATCTCCTCAAAATGAGATAAAAAAAACCTTTAAAAAAAAGAAATACGTTTTATTTTGGGGTGGGGCGTCAAACTGCAGGGGAAGGACAGCCTCCCTGGGGGTTTTCCAGCATTGCTGGCTGGCTGTATTGCAAGGGGGTGCCAGGCAAAGGAACCCCTCCTTCTGACCCACGAGGGATCCTCCTCCTCCTCCTCCAGGAGCCTCTGCGGGGTCGCTGGTCCTTGTTGCTCTCTGGGCTGGGCCACGAAAAGGCTTCCTGCTCTCAGGCTGGCTGCCAACGTGGCAAAATATCTCCCTGGAACACGAGAGCTCTGAATTATTGATGGCCTCTCTGCCAGGCAGAGAGGGGGAAGGAAGGAAGGAAGGAAGGAAGGAAAGAAAGAAAGAAAGAAAGAAAGAAAGAAAGAAAGAAAGAAAGAAAGAAAGAAAGAAAGAAAGAAAGAAAGAAAGAAAGAAAGAAGAAAACACAAGCTAACCTCCAGAGATCCCAGCAGGTCTGGCTGCATTTTTAAGGGTTTAGAGACACACAGTTCCTGGAAACTATGCTGTGTGTATTCAGATGTTCTCTACCATTTGCACAAAGAGTCCCACAGCTTGAGAAGCCAATGCCTGTCAGCAGAGATATGGGCAACCTCAGGTGACCTCTGCCTTCTTGGACAAGCTGGAAGGTCATCCACACCAGCCTTTCCCGTTGGGCCCCAGGCAAGGGAAGGGCCTGGCACTCTCAGAAGACCAGGGGGACCTGTCCCCGGGCTCTGCTGCCGGTGGGAGCCACACGGGGCAAGACGGGTTTCGCCCTCAGTCCCTTCACCTCTCCCCGTCTTCCACGGATGCTTCAGCCACCCGCTACGCTCTGCCTCGGCTGAGCCTGTCTCCCTCAACAAATTAAGCAACCCCTGGGGCTGCTGCGGGCGGGGAAGAGGCAGCAGCCAGGGCTGGGAGAGGACCGTCTGCTGAGCTCCAGGTGTGCCAGGCCTCGGAAGAAAAACTGACCTGTGCAGAGGCACAACATTGCCATGTCAGAGAGGGCTGCAGCAAGGGTACCGGTGCCGCCTGGCCAGGATCCGAGCTGAAAACTGCAGAACTGAGCCCAACTCTGCAGGGGCACCAGAATTCACAGGAATTCAGGTTGAGGGTCTGAACAAGAGAAAAGCACCAGAAGGGCAGCCTGCTCATAAGAATTTCCTAGCAGAAGTTTCTCCTGGAGAACCTCTTCTGCAAAGGCGGAAATGCCAAACATTTTCTGCACCGTTTCCTGAAACTGGTTGTCTGAATGCCACACAAGCCCTTCCTAGAACAGTGGCACTGGCTTTGTCCGTGAAACCCAGATCAGAGACGGCTAAGAGGATGCCGATGGCTACAGGCTGAATTTCCACTCTGGATTAGAACTGGTTTCTGAAGCAGGGACAGGAACTTTGCGAGGGGGGGCAGGAAGAGAGGAGAATTTTTTTAGTCTGCTTAAAGGATTATTCCAGAAGAGCCGGTAACTACAGAGAGGGCAAGAAAGACGTCTGTGGCGCCTGGTCTTCAGCATCCCTGTGCAAAGGAATGAAGTAAAAAAAAAGTTTCAGGAAGAAACTTCTCTGCAAATTTATGATTGCTTTGCATGGGGAGCTCCAGGGACCCCTAAATCCTTGCCAACAAACCTTCGGAGAGCAAAATGTACTTTTTAAAATAAATGAACTCCCTGGCACTTGGGACCGAACCTCGTTCGTCCATTTTATTCCCAACCAGCAAACCAGCATGTGATGAAGAGAGCAAGGCCACCACGCCTGATGCCTCTCCCCAGCTCAGTTGCTTCCTTGCCGGCTGAAACCCCCCTCCGTCCAAGAAAAGGGTGGGGGAGAGCTGGGTCCCCCAGGGTTCCCAAAAGGCAGAGAGTCAGCTGGGAATCACAATCGTCCCTTCATTTTAGCGTCTGGCGTTTGGATAAATGTGCAAAAATTACCGTACTGGACAGAGCGAGAAAGACAAAGCACGAAAAACCCCAGCGGCCCCAGCTCAGGATGCATCCTAAGGTGGCCTTCCCCCTTCGCTGACCTTGGCTCCGTCTGCAGAGCATCTGCGCTCCCTTCCTTCCCCTCCCCCGCTGCCGCCAGCCTTGCTGGTGTTTTGGGGAAAGCGTCCCGCCCAGGGCTCTTAGCCCAAGAAAAGGCCCGGAGCAGAATGCCAACCTCTGGCACCCGGCCTCTGAAAAAGAACAACACACACCTCCCTTGTGTGCAAATCCTGTCAATCATCGGCAAGTGTGTGCGGGAATGTTTCCCAGCCTGCAGACCTTTGACCTCCGATGAAAGGATTTCAAGAAAAGCAGGTTTGTCGGCACACACGGAACGGCCGAGAGACAGAAGGAAACATCTGTCTCCGCTTTCTGCGTGCCGGAAAACTTTTCTCTCCCCACAGAGCATCACAAACGGACAGGGGGGCTTCTGCATCGCCCTAGATTGCATGTGGGACCCTTAAAAACTCTGCGCTTGGCTATGGGTCAGGCAGGTCGGCCGGTGACAGATGGGGAGAGTCATCGGGCTAGGATTTTCCATAACTGGGGGGGGCTTTGGGGTGGAGCAGGCTGCCCCCCTGGTGCTCTTGGCAGCTTCCCAAGCATCCTGCACACAAGGAGACTCACGGCCTTCCCTCCTTCTCCCCACACTTGATGGTCAGAGGGGGAAGAAGGCCACCCAAGCCTCCTGGCGTCCCACCCATCACCCACACAGGGCACTCCAGAGACCCTCCTCCCTAAGGAACCCAATGGCACAGCACGTCGGGTGGGCTCCATCCTCCCCTGGGTCTCTTCCTTTCCTTCTGACGGCCTTCCTAAACACGAGGGATCCGTTTGTAGGCGAGAGAATTCAGATGCAGCCTGGATGTTGAGTCCAGAAGACTCTATGACAATTCGCCACGGCCAACTCACTGCGGGACAAGAATTGCCCTAATATCAAAGAAATGGTGGGATAGAATCATTAAAGAAAGGACGCAAAAGGAGGGACAGAATGAAATGGGAATGGCAGAAATTAAAATAACTTTTTATTTACTTTAAATAATTAAGCAGAATTGTTAAATTGTCCCACAGCGAGTTGTCCCATGCTGAAGTCCGGAAGGGTGTTTTCATGCACGCCTGTAAATCGGCCACAGGGTTATTCCAGGGTGGCAGTTCTGATTCTGGCCCTTACACCCCCTGCTCGGAGCAAGGCCTCACCAAGCCCAACCCGGCCGTCTCTCAGCCCCTCCAGCACCAGCAAGGGGGGGGGAGGAAACAGGCCCCGAGATCTGCCTAGCAAAGGCCAGCCAGCAGGTGCCCTGGAGGGGGGGGGAACCTGCCTGCAGTAAAAAAAACCACCCGTCACTCAAAGCCAGCCTGTTATTTCTGAGACTCGCTGGGAAAAATATCGACTTTCCCTGTGAGAAGCTGCCACCCAGATTACCACCTGTCCTACATGGATTTTCCACACTGGTCGTGATTGCCGGGAAGAGAGAGAAGCGGCCTCGACAGCCTGGCTCGCTTTCTCCAGAAAGAGCATTAAATGGGCCGAGCCCCCAGCCCCATAGAGACCCCTTGTTTTTAACACACCATCCAGACATCTTTAGATCGACCCTTTCAAGCTACTTGATCTTGCTTTCAACGCTCCTGTGAAATAACATCCTCCACCAGCCAGGGGTGACTTTGCTCCAGCACTCAGCCAAAGCCCCCCCCCAAAATACCCATCTGCAGACCCCCCAGAGACCCCCTTTAGGGATCTTGGAAAAGCTGCAAGACTCCTACAATTTCCCCAGATGGGTTGAGGGGGCTAAAAGCCAAGGCCAAGTCAGACAAGAAGGACCAAACGGGAGCAGCCTTGATTTTTCTGCCCAGGGAAAGGACCGTCGTTGAGACGGTCCCAAAAGAGCCCCTCGCTGAGGGAAAGGAAGCGGTTGCCAAAACTGAAACCAGCCAGAGGAAAAACGTTTCCTGTCTAAAAAGGAAGGCGGCTTTAGACAATAGATTGCACAGGAAAGAAGGGACGTTTGCTGAATTGCATCCAAAGCCCTCCGGGACCAAACTCAAAGGCGTCCCTAAAGCGTCTCTTTCCGACAGGCGCCCCAATTTCATCCATGCCAGAGGGATCCTCGGAGGGCAGCCATCCCGAAACTCCCGAGAGGATGATGAAGGAGAGAGGGTCGCCTCTGGGGAGTAACCCCCAGGCTTGCTCAGCTCTGGCATTCGGCTTTTCCCAACTCCGCTACCCCAAACTGCCAGCCCCCAAACAGCATTGCTGGGGGAGGGAGGGGGGAGGGCTGAGTCAGAGAAGCATCACCCACCAGCTGCTCAAAATGCCTGGAGACCGAGAGGACCCCACACATGTCATCCATCTTGTCCTTTACAAGACCCCCCCAAACAATCAGGTACACCCCACTTTTCAGCCATGGGGGTGGGGGAGGGGGCATAGAACCACCCGTTGTTCTGGTTTTGGGGGGGGGGGAAGCCCAGGCAAGGCTGCAAGGCTGTGTTGGGCAGCTGCTGCAAAGCCTCCAGGCCGGCCGAGCGGAGCCCCTTCCGCCCCCCGGATTATTTTCTAGCACAAACTCTCCGGAGATGGAGTTGGGGGGGGGGAGGATGAAAGTTGCCAGGAGCTTTCAGAAATGATGTCATGGGAAGAGGGGGCAGCTCCCTGGCAACTGGGGGGGGGAGAGGAGGGGGCAGCCGCTGGAAGGTCTCCCCAGCCAGAATATCCAGGCAAGGCTGCTGTGGGGCAGGGCAGGGGGGGGGAGAAGGGTCCGGGGAACCCCAAAGGCTTTCAAAGGGCAGCAGCAGTGAAGCCGGAAGGAGCCCTTGGAGCGAAAGGGTCCCGACAGCTGGGCAGCCCCGTTCCAAGGCGCAAAGTTCAGGAAGCCGAACCCGCGGGGGGAATAAAGGCGGGGGGGGGTGGCTTTGGACTATAGTTCCCATCGTCCCCACCTCAGCACGCTGAGCCGAGCCTGCGGGAGGAGAGCCAGGAAACGGGCAGGAGAGAAGGGCGGGGGGAGGCCGGAGCCAGATGGCGGGGGAGAGGCCTCGGCTGGCCGGAGGCGATGGGCTCGCAGGGACGGGGCTGCCTGGCCCATGCTCCGCAGCCGGGGAAGGGCCGGGCGCGCTTACCGCCGGGGGTGGCCAGCAGTCCCCAGGCGCCGGGGGGCGGCGGCAGCAGCAGCAGCAGCAGGAGCGGCAGCAGCGGGGCTCCGGGCGGGCAGGGCCGGCGGCGGCGGGCGGCGGCGCTCATCCTTCAGCGGCGGCCCCCTCGGCAGAGCATCGCAGCAGCAGCAGCGGCGGCGCCGCGCAAGAGGAGGCGTCTGCGGGGCTGCGGCACCGGAGGCGAGCGGGGCGCTGGCGGAGCCGAGCCGAGGCGGGCGGGCGGGGCGGGGCGGGCGGCGGGCTGGCCAATGACGCCGCCCGCCCCGAGGCCGCCGCCCGCGCCGCCCACCTGCCCCGGCCGCAGGTGCGCAGGCTGCCCGGGCGCCGGGCGAGCGAGTGCGGCTGCGCGCGGAGCCCCGGGTCGCCTGCGCGCGCCCCCCTCGGCCCCGGCGCCCTCCCGCCTGCTGGGGCCAAGCCCGATGCCCGCCTGGCGCCCGCCAGGAGGGCCCTTCAGCACCAGGGACTCCGGCCCGGCTCTGCGGGGCGCGCAGCGGGGCGCCTGGGCAGCCAGGGGGCACCGCTTCCCAAGGACGCGCGCCCGCAATTCCCTGCGCCCGGACTCTGCTGCAGCTGCTTTCTGAAGCCGAAGGGCCAAAGAGCCGCTCAGCCTGGCATCTGAAGCTGCCAGTAATCCCTGGAGCTGCGTTCGACGTTCGGGAGGAAGACGATGTGGCCCGAGGCACCTTCTTCAATGGCGGGGCAGTTTTTGCTGTGCCCAAGAGGAGATCAGACTTGATGGGCGCTTTTATCCCTCCCTGATTAACGAGAACAGCTGTGCAGAGACAGACCTGGCACTCAGCCGGCCAGCCCTGCACAGCGCAGCAATCCAGATGGGTGGCACAAGAGGGCACAGCTGCGACGGCAGAACAAACCAGGATCAACCAGGACACAGTCGGGCACTGCATGATGGTTCCACAAAGAGGTCAAAAGCTTCCCAGTAAAAGGGATCCACCCGGTCGATCGCTAAACCGGCTTTTATTATCAGTTCTTTAAGGCAAACATCACTTCGTTTTCTTTACACGGAAAACAGGCAGAATACAGTCAAGGGCCAGACTCGCAAAAGCACCAAATAAAAGCACAAGGAAATACACACTGGTAGGAACCGAGGTATCAAAACAGGAGATGGGGAACAGGGTGCCAACAGCAGTAACCTCCCAACTTCATTTTCTTTAAAAATTCTAGCCTTCCCGTCACATCCCCGTCTTTCCTATCTCCCCGTTTGCAGTGCTAGAGGCATTTTTCTTGCCTACCCAGAAAATATTTCTTTTTGCAGAAGCCGACTATGGGAGACTTTAATATTGTTGCACTGTCAAGGTAAAGAATACCCCCCCCAAAAAAAATCCCAAATCCTGGATAGTGTAGCTTTTCATATTTACACAACGGTCTGCCATTAAAATAAAAAGAGTTATCCAAATTCACACGTGTGGACATTCCATAAATGGGGCGGGGCAGGAAACAACTCACCAGCGCAACCGTCTGCTCACTACGGGCTGATTTATTCCTAGGTAAAAGAACAGGAAATTTCAATTTTGCAGCCTCTGAGCCCCAATGATTATGCAGGGATTGGCTAACTGGGGCATCTCTCCACTGAATTTAATTATTGTGCCTGACCGTATTTAGGTATATTTTTAAAATATATTTTTATTAATTTTTTTAACAATGACCTTAATATTTGGTAAACAGCATGTTTTTCTGGGTTTATATTTACAAACAATAACAATTAGTTTCTGTAATTCCCGCCCTTGTGGGTGACATCCTCGTGGCTGCCTCAAAGAGCCTTAAGCTCATCTGGACCAATTTGGCTAAGTGATGGGAGCCCCCCCACCCCCACCCCAGTGAAGGACTTGAGTCCAGTGGGAGCTGGGCCCAATTAAAGTTTCCGTAGTACACTTTTTGGACAAGCCCATTTGCTTTTGGGGGACCTCCGTTTTTGAAGGCGGCTGGTGTCTGCTGAGAGGCAGTAAGATCCCAGGGATGGTCACACACCTTCTGACGTCCATAGTTAAAGAGATGCATGACCGATATTTCCTCCCAGGGTCGTTTGCCCTGGGGTGGGGGCGGCGTCTTGTTGGGTCAAGAGTTTAGGGTGGGCCCTTGATTAGAAATTCCTGAGTCTAACAAGGAGCAGGAAGAACGGAAGGCCTGAAGGTCTCCAGAGGCTTTCCTTGCCAATGGCGGCACCTCCTTGAAGGTGGGGGCCTCGTGGTGGCACCTCCAGGAAGGAAAAAGGAGGCAGGAAAGGGGCTGGGCTGCCAATTTCTTCTTTCCTGAGTTTTGGCAAAACGCTGGCGTTCCCGGTGTGAGGCCAGGGAAGGCGGGACAGAAGGGAATTGGCATCCTGTGCCCCACACGAGGTCAGGGCTCCCACAGAGGCTAGACGCCCCCGTGCCCCTTGGAGGACTTCAGCAGGCAGAAGAGGCTGACTAAGCCGCCCAGGAGGATGGCGACAAAGAGGAAGACGAGGCCCACCCAGGGGCCGAAGCTGGTGCCCTTCCGGAAGCCGGCCTCCTCCGCCGGGATCATGTTGGTGAGGTTCAGCATGTAGCCCAGCGCCCAGCCGATGGTCGTGTCCCCGGCCTGCAGAAGGGAAAACCCACAACTGCACAAAGACTCCATCCTATCCAGTCTTGAGCCCCGGCTTGCATGCCCCAATCCGGCAGCTGCTCTCAGAGCCCACAGCTGACCCACAGCTGACCCACAGGACACTCCCCAGGCCTGTTGGGCCTCCGTGCTTCGCGCTCTCAAAGCCACCAGGAAAGCTTTACCTTCTGCTGGAAAGATATGCTGGGGAAGGTGGTGTTGCTGAAGGCGTAGCCCTGGGTGAGGAGCAGTGAGACGAAGGTGGCCATCGAGCAGTAGTTCTGCAAATGGGCCTCCAGTTTTGGTGCCTTCTTGAGCAGCTGGAGGGGCAGAAAGAAATGGCACTCCTTTCAGGTATGCATTACATTCATTTCCTTCTTTGGTTTGAAGGAAATCTCCATGCTTCCATCTTCCCCTTTTTAATTCTCACAACAGACTTGTGAGGTAGACCTGCTTTGGAGGTGGCAGGCGACCCCCCTGAAGCTACCAGCTCTTGTCCTTCTCATAAACCACAGCACTCCCCATTTCAGTTCAAGTGCGAGCCCGTTTTTTAAAAAGGACTTCGGGTGTACGTTCTGGGGGGGGGGGACTTCTGATGTTTACATGACGCACAAAGCTGAATTTGGCCCTGGTTGCATCAGGGAAGGAAAGTCCAGGGCGACAAACCCACCTCACTCCAGGGCGTGCTGCAGACGGCCTCCGCACCATCTCTGAGGTCATTTGGCGTGGCTACCTGCCTTTTCATCACTGACCGGAGGAAATCCACCGTGTAGAAAAATGCAGAGAAGGCCTTTAAGGGAAGAAGGAGGAGGAGAAGAAGAAAGAAGAAGGAAGAAAGAAGAAAGAAGAAAGAAAAAGGAAGAAGAAGAAGAGGAGGAGGAGGAGGGAGACGTCACTTTAAAAAAATGGAGAAACGCTGTAAAGTCCCGCCAGCTGACACAGGTGGAAGCCAAGCAAAGCAGGGAATCAATCAATCCATCAAGAGCACACCCTGCCCCAAACGGAAAAGGGGTGTCATGCCACTCTCCTTCCACAGGGGGGCAGTAGCGTTCCATCCTTGCCAAGAGAAAAGACTTAACAGAACAACAAGAGTTGGAAGGGACCTTGGAGGTCTTCTAGTCCAACCCCCTGCTCGAGCAAGAGACCCTACACCATTTCAGACAAATGGTTGTCCAGTCTCTCTTTGAAACCCTCCAGTGATGGAGCACCCACAACTTCATTGCTTCAGTTGCAGCGGCTGTCCCAGGATCCCCCAGGCCCAACCCTCAGCGAGACTCACGATAAAGTTTCCCTCCACGGGGGGCTGGAAGACCCCGTCAAAGGAGCAGCTGGAATAGGTGCAGCCCGTGAACCGGAAGAGGCTCTCTGCGTGTGCCATGCACTGGGCAGGGTGTCCGGAGCCACTCATGTTCACCATGGCCGTGGGGAAGTAGTTGACGGGCTTCTCGGTGCTGACGCAGGGCGACCCGTAGATGCTTTCCATGAGGAAGATGTGTTTGAATCCCTTTGGCCAGCAGGGGTTCTCCAGTTGGAGGGCGTAAGCTTTAGCCTGCGCAGGGGAAAATATAGGGAAGGGGCTGGTTAAGCAGAAGAGAGGGGCAACCCCCCACACACACACACACTTGGTATCTGCCATCACCAAGATGGTGGACAGGCCCCTTTCCCTCCATGGTAGTTCAGGGGCCCCTTCGCAGCACCCACCTTTGGGGATGTTCTGTCAGCTGACCTGCAGGAGCCAATCCCAGCCAAGGGGCCCTCTAAAACCGGACCCTCGCTCCCTGCTCCTCAGTCCCTGCATGTCGGCACCACAACCGCACCCCGGCGGCTCCTGCCCAGGCCGTACCTTCAGCACCTTGGAGGTCAGCCTGTTGAGGACCTCATTCATGCCGTAGCAGAGGTAGCTGTGCGTGTAGACTTTGTAGCGTTGCCCGTACAGCTTCAGTGTCACCTCATTGGCGGGGCTCTCGATGGCCCCCGTGGTCTCGAAGGTGATCTGGGTGGAGGCACCGCCCAGGTCCATGGCCCCCACCGTGCTCTTCTTGGGACGGATCCACCGCCCGATCCACCCGTACTGGGAAGAGAAGACAAGGCAGGCCTTCTGTGACATCACGAAGCTAAACCAGTGGCCAATCGGGCTGCGATCTTGCGGTGACGTCAGAGCAAGACCGGCCAATCACACAGGACTGGGAGGAAGAACAGTAAACAAGAGACTTTCCCTTTTGCAAAGACCCCCGATTAAAGGCAAGGCATAGGACGGGCGAGAAGCCAGTCGGTTCTACCTTTACGAAGTTCTCCAGCAGGTAGTTAGCGGTGACCCACCCGAATAAGCCTTCATCCTCCCCACTCAGAATCCTGGCTCCCCGGAAGTCAAAGGGGTATTTCTTCAATGTGGAGGTCACAGCTTCAAGGACGCTGCCTGAAGCCTGGGGGTTAGAAATGCTACACACACACACACAATGAAACGCTTAATGGCTTGAACCAGGGCTAACTCGGTTGAACCGGTTCTGCCCCAAGAGAAGAATGGATGGGACGAATTGCACCAGCCGTTACCAAGTGGCCACCGCTACCCTAGCAAGCTCCCCGTTGGGGCTGGAAGCCAACCAAGACTTACTTCAGCAGCCGCATGCCAGCTGTGGCGCCCAGGTAGAGGGGCGTGATGGCGTGCCTCGCCTTCGGGACGTCCTCCAGGGCCTGATCAAGGCAGGCTATCAAGCTTTCCCCGGCTGCCGGTGGGTTCGTGGAGTACTTTGAGATGCCTTCCCCTGCAAGATCCATCCGCCCTGAGTTCCTGGCCAGCGGGATCCCCCTCCGGGGCGAGGGTGGACCTGCCCGGCATGCCCAATGGGCATAAAGGGAGCAAAGTATTCCAGCACCTAACTTGGGAGGATTTGCTGAGTCAGACGCAGGTTGTTTTTTTTTTCTGGCACTGCCTTCTCCTGCTCTCCAGATGTGGGAATTCAGTCCCAAACATCTGGAAAAGGCCAGGCTGGGGAAGACTGCTCTGCTGCAGAGGCTCTCCCCTCAACCCTTGCCAGCTGCCCAAACAAAGAGCCAGGGTGGCACTGGGTCCAGGCCTTGGCATGACCCGCACCTGGGACAGCCAATGTTCTCACGTGCCCTTTGAAGAGCCCCTGGCCCCCTGCCAGGCCGTGCCCAAGCACTCCTCCCTCCTCCCTCCCAGAGGAACCCACAAATCTTTCTTTCCAGCGGCCGCCGCAGCCTTAAACCAGGTGAGCCACACCAGGTCTTTGTCCGATGCCCATGGGAAAAAAAGAAAGGGAACAAAAGTGGGAAGGGACAGGCTGCCCAAACTCCGTTCTTCTGCCAGCACCAATGCACAAAATGCAGAATGGGAACTTCAGTTGGCAGCGAGGCTCATGCCAGCTGTAGGTCACCCTGAACTTCGGCTGCCCTGGGCACAGGACCACGCAGGCCCTCTGCTCCTCGACAAGAGTGCCCAGGTGGGCTCTTCCAGGCCTGCCCCTGACCTGGATGCACCCCGAGTTGTGGCAGGCCAAGAAGAGGCTCCGGACTGGGGAGAGGAAGGGAAACCCTCTCTGGGTCTGGCCTCCCCCAGCTCTGGGCATGAAGCGACGCCCAGCCAGAGCTTTCAGCAACGTTTCGGGGACCCCAGCCGCCAACTCCTTTTCCCAGAAGGACAAACAGCCCCCTCCCACAGTCAACAAGGGGAGGGGGCAGGGGATGCAGAGCCCGGATTCTGCTTACCCTTCACGTGGCAGTCGCTGTGCTGGCTGACAATCCCGGTCTCGTTCTCCTTGTCGGATGGCCATTTGTAGACAAACATGGCCGTGTGGGAAGACCCTGCATCCAGCACTATCCCATACTGGACAGGAGGAGGAGGAGAAGGGGAAAAAGGGGTGATAGAAACATCAGTAGGGTCCCCCATTTTGGCTGAAGACACCCTGGGCAGACAGAAGTTGGGGGTACACGATGGCTTTTCTGGCACGCTGGGCGGTTGGAAACTTCAAGCGAGGCGAGGCCCCCCCACTTCTCTTGCACAGCCATTTGGGGACGGCCTCAGGATTAGGGCACAAAACCTCCTCATCCGGGGAACTCTTGGGCACCCCATCTTCCCCCCCAGGGCCAGTCCTGCCTTAAGCCAGGGGTTTTTGCAGCAGGGTCTCGGGTGGAGCACGGGGGCTGCTGGGACCCCAGGCCAAGCGAGGAGGGCGCCATCCCAGCCACTTTTGGGGGCAGAACCCCTGAAGAGAGCTCGTCTGAAAAGGAGCTCGGCTCTAGCCGAGGCCCTGATTTCCTGCAGGAGTTGGCACAGAGCCCCTCCCTGGAGAAAGAGCTTGGCCTGAGCCACAGGAAGACCGGGCAAGGTCGGGCTGGCACAGAGCGGCACCGGAGGGTCTCCCTACAGGAGGGTCTTCTCCCACCGGGGCTCTTTCCACATGCCTTGGGAATTGGGGGGGGGGAGGGCAGGCAAATGACGCTTTTATGATTTTGGCTTTTGCTGCCTGGAGCAAAACAACAATTGGCTGAACTTCCATTATCTACAGTACACACGTATTAGCCTGGACACACTCAGGAAACCGGCCTTAGTCAGAATCTGGCAGAGCTGAGGCTAAATATTGTTTCAAGCCTCCCAATTATTTACAGCTCCAGGTGGGGAAATTTGTGGGGCGAGACTCGGGACTGAGCCCTGTGCTACAAGCAACAACTTGATGAGTCATCACACAGCTCCATCCAGCAGGCAACAAATCAAAATCAGCCCCACAATGTGGCAGCAAGTTTTCGGCTTCTGGCAAGGAGGCTTCCTGGGGGGGGGTGCCTCGCTCTCCTCTGCCCCAGACTGGAAGACCCTCCCAGACCTCATGAAGAGTTAGGGACCCCCAGGTCGCTCTGCAGCATTGAGACCCATGAGCAGAGGCGTCATGCTCCAAAGGCTGCCATATTCCCGTTCTTTAGACTCTCCCGTGTTTGTTCTCACCTCTTTCGGGTCTGGAGCCCAGCCTCAAGGCCGGCCATTCCAGCCCTAAACCCTCAGGGAGACTGACCCCCTCGCCCCAAGCTGCACCGGTTGGCCCACAATTTAGAGCCGATGCATTCCAGGCAAAGAACTGGAATGTTTGACAACGTTCTGAAAGGTTTGGAAAGAGAGGAAGAAGGAACTGCAGAACTAGCGTCTGGTCTCCTAAATCTGGATGTCAGTTACATTCCTTGGACCCCAACCGTTACACCGATCTGTGTTTTCCCACAACCCTTGGCCATTCCCAGCCGAAAGAGGCCAGTAAGTTGTGTTTTCTGCTGGTCTGACAGTAATCTGTGGATTCTGCACTCTGCCACTCGCCCCCTTTGGCGTTTAATTCCCCTGGAGACGCTTCGCTAGCAATGCATGGAGGCCACCCGTTCTGTGAAGCATTTCTCAACGGCTGCATTAGGGCAGCCAAGTCTTCTCCCTTCCCTTCACAGCCTGCACAGCCGCGATTAGCCAGACCTGGGTGGGGAACCATGCAGAGGTCAGAACAGAAGAATCTGGGGCCGACGGCAATGCAGCCCTTCCAGGTTGCCTCAATTATTCGGCCATTAGTGAATCAAAGCAATCCAGGCTAGAGGAAATAACCGAGTATCGCAATTTATTATAATTGCAGAGCCCTGGAATTCAAGCCCCGAATGCAGGCAGCGACTGAGTCACCTCCTCCCACCCACCACTTTCACTTCTCTCGCGCGGAAATGGCACTGAGTTGGCGGAAAGGTTTTGCCCGAGACACTCAGCAGCATCAGCAGGTGGCCTGTTCTGGAGCGCTTCGCCATCCGGGGAAGCTGGTAGATGGAAGAGAAACGGAAGCCGCCGGCTGGAGGTCACCCGTTGAGGCTCTGCCTCCTGCCCTCCTGCCCTCCTCCTCTTCTGTTTTCACATATCACTACTGCCCTCATAAAACTCTTGGGTCAGTCCCAGGGACCATCATCTAAGGTAATGCAAACTCCTTCGCTGCTTCCACTCCGGCCTCCCGGATGTGGATCCTCTCTGGGGGGTTGCCAGAGACTTCATACTTCTGCAATATTTGTGTTCCCTAGCAGTTACTCTGGTGATGATCCCACTCAAAGCAAGCAGAACTGGCCTTGGGCCAGTTCTCCAAGGAGAGGGCTCCCGAAATGGGCAGCTGTGCCAGCACATACGCAGAGCCCTGCTGGATTCCCTGGCGGGGGGTGGGGCAGAGGTCTCTGCCCATCAGCTACCCTGAGGGAGGTGCACATCAGGACCATCACTAACCCCCCCCCCCAACGGCTCGGTGGCACTTTGCAGGACCGGCCCTTCTGAGTTTGGAGCCAGAGAAGGAAAGGGCCGTCGCTTGGGACGCCGATGAGTCTGATCCTGCATTGCCCGTCTTGTGCCCCCCCCCCCATTCCCAGCTATTAATCCTCTCTCCAGCATTCCAATCAAGAAAGGAATCCATTAAGCACATTTTCTTTAAAACACGGGGGATACAATGTCAGGCTCACTCATTGTCTCCTTACAGACCTTTCCAGGGAGGGAGGCAATGAAATCACACTTGGCACCTTCACAGGAGCCCCAGCCTGGGGGGGGGGGTGAAATCTAAAGCCGGAGGACAAGGAAGAAACTATTCAGTGGGAAGGCAGCTTTGTGACCAACCGTGATAAATCCTTAAATTCTGGATAAATTCCAAGCAAGCAGGCCGGGTCACCAGCAATGGCCCCCCTAAAGTCCTGGGGCATCGGCTTTCCCAAGAGACTGAGGGGCTTCTGCACAGAAGGAACTTGCCCGAACAGTGGCCTCTGGGTTCCCCACCCCACCCCCCAGTGAAGCTGATCTCCAGCATTTCAAGGCCCGGCAGGGTCCTCCAGGGCTTTAAGAAGGGCCAAGTGTGGGAGGCACCACCAGGTGTGGCGTCCCGAGGACAGGCACGTTCCCCCAGTTGCACACACGAGCACATACCTGTGGGGAACCACAGGCCCTACCCCGACTAGATGCCCAGCCTGCTCCGTGGGGCAGCCCACCGGAGGGGAGACGAGGGAAACGCCATTTGCGCCGGGGGTCTTCGGGGCCTTGTCCCGCCCTGCCCCCTCCTATTTCAGGCTCCGAGATGTGTGAGTCAAATGCTCACCAGTTCCTACCTTTTAAGGTAAGGAGGAGGCTTGGAAACGCCCTTCCAGCATCCCAGGGAGCCCCGGGCAGACCAGCCGCCTCACAGCGGGCATCAGTGCTGTGGTTTGCTAACCCAGCATCCGAGTGACCCTCTCCCCTTCAGAGTCTGCAAGCAGGTTGCTTCTCCCACAGCCTTTAATACTCCGGTAGACTGCTGCAGGGCATGGAGGTTTCCCTTCTTACATGGCCGAGGAGAAGTAACTCAGTGAAACCTCAGAATTCAAAGCAGCCCGTTTTAGAAGCCAGGGAACTGCAGGGAGAGGCCCTCAGGCTTCTTTCTTCCCTCCAAAATCACCAAATAGGAAGAGGGTGGTGCTTGAGCCTTTCCTGCCCCCCCCCCGGCCCCAACTTGGGAGAAGTGATGAAAGAGCCGAATCCCCCAGTGGACTTTCTTTTACTTTGAACGTTCATAAAGCAGGTTTTTCGTTCTCTTGTCCCAGGGCCAACCCCCCCCTCCCCGATAATCTTCTTTAACTCCGATGCAGAGCACCTGGGTGGGGTCCCAGGCTAGGAGCCCCTCCCTCCCCCCCAAGGAGGCTTTCCTCCTGGCACCAGAAAAAGAACCACGAAGCACCCAGTTCATCCATGCAGGGAACCCGAGAGACACAAACCGGTTTGGCAACGTCTTCCTGGCCCAGCCTTCACCCTCGTCTCCTGCCGCAGGTGCCAAGCTGCCCATCTGCCCCACTTGAAATGCCCCCTTTGGCGGCCAAACCTGCTTCGGGTCTCCCAGATTTCCACTGGGAAAGGCTGCCGTACTAGATGGAGCACGGAGGCAAAGCACCTTTACGAAAAACAAGGATGCAGTCCACATGGAGGACACTGTGCAGAAAATGATTGCCAAAAGATCAGAGTAACATTCCACAATCAGGTTGCACTACAATTCCTGTCAGCCCAGTTGGCAATGATGGGGTTTGCAGTCCAAAAGACCTGGGAAAAGTCTAGGATAGAAAATTTAAGGAAAGGAGTTGCGTGGGTGGGGGGGGGAATGCTTTGCCAGTTAGCATTTTGAAAATTAGGAAATGTCTCAGGGAAAGAAAGGTGGGGGCCCCTCCCTCTCCACCAGAGGTTTCCCACAGCTGGAAGTTTAGCTTGGAAACTGCCTCCACTTATGTAATTCCGCAAAATTGTCATGGGCTCTGAGTGCTTTGTAAATAAATAAAGGAAGGCTTCTCTCCCTCCCTCCCTCCCTCCCTCTCCCTCTCTCTTTCTCTGCTCTTGCTCTCACCAGCTTGACCATCTCTTAAGGGTGGGGGCAACCATGCCTAAGCAGAACTCCCAGCGCCCAGGCCTGTGGGCAGCGAGGAAAGGCCCGATTTGGCCCAGCATTCTGGTTACGGTTGCCCCGGACATCCTTTCCCTGCTGGGGGAGCGGGATCCAGCGCTCCTTCCCTCCCAAGGTCTCCTTCCATTGGGACGAGGGTACCCTGAGCTCAGCAGGGAAGCTGGCAGGAGCTCAGCCCCTCCGAGGCTACGAGGGACTACCGAGTGCCAAGCTCTCTTGCGGCTCTCCGGCCCCCCCTGCCAGAATATAAAACTCGGGAGCCCCCCAGTAGAGGCTTGCCAGACAAAGGCAGTCTGCACCCCCAAAAATGCCACCCATAAAAAGATCCCCTCCTCCGCTCCTTCTGCTTCCTCAGTTATGCACCGCAGCCCCGCAGCCTCCCACTTGTGCCAGTCAAACTGGTTCAGAAAACAGCACGAAGCCGAAACCCCCCGCGGGCTCCGGGCCCCGAGAGGCAAAGAGCCTCCTTCAGCCGGCAGGGCCGGGCAGCAGCCCACGAGGCCGAGGCCAGCCCACGAGGCGGGACTGGGGGCTGCCCCGGGAGTCCCGAGGCGAAAGCGGGGAGGCCGCCCTCCCCAGCGGCCGGGGGGCTTTCGGCACCGTCCAGGGAGACCCGCTCGGCTCCGGCGCCCCGGGCCTTCGCGCGCGCACCTCCCGGGGCGGAGGGTCTCCCGGGCTGACCCCCGCCCGGCCCCGCCGCTCCCGCGGGCTCGGCACAAGCGGCGCGAGAGGTGGCGGCCGGGAGCCCCTCGCCTCCAGTCCCGGCGGCGCTCGGCGGCAGACCCCGGGGTGGCGCCTTACCTTGAAGGCGGGCGGGTCCAGCACGTCCTTGGTGGGCACGCAGAGCAGGACGAGCCCCGCCACGGCCACCAGGCACAGCGCGCCCAGCGCCGCCGCCACCGCCTTCTTGGGGCTCATGCTGCCGCCGCTCGCCCTGCTCCGACTCCGCTCCCGCGCCGAAAGCACAGGCGGCAGCCCCGAAGCGCCGCCTCCTTCGCGGCCCGGGGAAGGGCTGACCCGGGTGGCGAGGCAGGTGAGCCTCCCGCCTCCTCCGAGAAGCCAGATTGCCCAATCTGCCTCCGGAAGGAGGAGGAAGAGGAGGCGTGGAGAGGCTCCCGCTTCCCCCTTGGAAACCGCAGCTCTGAGGAACCTCCGCGCGGAGGAGCAGTCTATCTTCCCAGTGCTGAGCATCACCGAGGGAGGGAGCTGCAAGACAATCCGGCCTTTATACCCGAACTGGGAGAGGTTAACCCACCTTTGGACTTGGCACCCCAGGATCAGCTGTCCACACCTTAGCCCTAACCAAGTTTAGCTCTTGTGCGAATGCAGCTGCCAGGATGTGGCCTGCGACTCTCTTAGGCTCCCAGCCTGCGTTTCCACCTCAGTCCCTCCCCACTGGGGAAAAGGGTGCCGAGGCTTGTTGGGAGCAGCAGGCCTAAGGCTGTGTCTGGTGGTGCAGGGAGCCTCGGAGCTCCTTTGCCCATTTGTTTCTCTCTAAGGAGCTGGACATGAACTTTTGTTTTTTTTTATTTCCCCTGGAAATAAGCCTTTGACTACCAGAGATTCCCAGAGCCTCAAGGAAACACTTCTGGAAGGGAGCACTCAAGTCCACTTGAGGAACAAAGCAAGCTGAAAAGAGTGTGTATGTATGTGTGTGGGGGGAAACCACAGCCACAGTCTTGAGAAAGCGCCTCTCCAGATGGCTGTGAAGTCCTCCGAGGGAACGTTGGCAAACGGCCTGGCTGCCTGTGCGCCTGCCCACTCGCGGCTTAGCCAACCCAGTGACAAGCCGCTCAACCTTCAGCCAGGCTCCTGCTGGAGGCCGCTCTCAGGGACGCCTGCTTCCGAGTTAAGGACCTGTTGGAGTCCTTTCCAGATGCAGAAGACCCCTTGCCGCCTGCAGTTCTTTCCAGGCACGTTGAGAGTGCACTCCGAGGACTTTCCCGAAGGCCCGGCCTCTTGCAGCGCCCTTGCCGGGTCCAGCAACAGGCGCTGCTTGAAGTCCCAGATTTCAAGGAAGAAGTTTAGCAGCCCTACAAACAGCCTTTCTGCAGCCGGATGGGGCAAAGACGCTGAGTGCCCTCCGTGCCAACCCAGCAAGCAGAGAAGCAGAACAAACCAACCTTTGTAGCATAAAATAGCCCTTCCCCCCCCCCCCGTGAGATTTGGGGGATAAAGAAAGTACTAATTATAGCGAGTTCCCTCGTACTCTCCAGTTTGTTCCATTCTTCCAAAATTATATGCCAGCGGCACAAAATGTTAACATTTGTATGGAAAGAATTTGGAAGCAGAAACACTCCCAATAGTGCCTGGGGTGCCCGTCTCTTGGCATTTCCACTTGGACAGAGGTCCAAGGGGTCTTTTGAGGCCAACTTCTCCGGGACAAAAGACGATCGCCTTCCATGTCCGAAACAAGGAGCATCGAGAAAGGGTCGAGAAAGAATCTCAGGATATTTCTTCTTCATAAGAGTCCCTCATCTGAATGTCTGGCCTCCTTTTCTTCTCCTCCTGAAGAAGCCAAATTCTGGGAAGAAGAGAAGGGTGGAACTCATTCTGACTTTAGCAAAACATCTGTGATTATATGAAGGGGCGCAAAGCCAAAGCAACATTGGACCACTGGATAGGAGGTCTGCCCTCACCCTGAACCTAGGAGTGGATGGAGCCAAGAAAAGAAGGGAATTTGAGTTGGGGGTGTGTGGGGGGCGGAAGCCCGGATTCCTGCATTAAGCCTGGCTCCCCAGAACTGGCTCCTCCCAGGCTTAACATCCGGGGTGCCTTCTCAAGTGAGGATCAGGCAGCAAGTCAGGGAATTTAAGCGCCAAAGGTTCTGCGGATGGCCACTGCTCAGATGCAACCTAAGCTCCCCAAGGGTAGATTAATCCAGGTAGTATGACTGTAGTATATTATTATTATCCTTCTCATCTCTACTACCTCCTTTTATTGGTATTATTATTATTATTATTATTATTATTATTACTCTGTTGCTTCGCATGGACACTGAGAGCTTCTGCACTGGAGACAAATTCCTTGTATGTCTAATCACACTTGGCCAATAAAACATTCCATTTCTGTTTCTAAAAAAAAGGGAGGAAGAAGGTGGCGGACCATTCTCAAAGGGTCTCCATTCAGCAGAGCAGAATCCCCCTGGATTCCCCAGAACTTACCAAAGGGGGGGGGCTTCTCCCTCCTGCTCCCTCAAGGCAGCATCTGCAGCCTCATTGTCAAGGCTGTTTCACTTTTCCTTCAAGAGTCCCCTTTCCAGGGAAGGAGCAAAGGGGCAGCATTTGAAGAATTGCTGGCCTGGCAAAAGGCAGCTTCCTATATACGGGGATTTTCCTGCAAACAGCAGGAGACGCTTCCTGGCCAAACTCGGCTGCAGAAAAGGATGGGCTGCCCAGAGGTTGGAATGCATTAACAAGGAACGTGGGAGGGGAAGATGTGTTGGTGCTGGGCCCTTTCACGACTTACTTCAAGCCCACTTTCTGCCCCCTTCTGGAGCCCAGCAGGGCCCCCCACAGCCTTAAATCCCCAGAGCCATTTAGCCACAAAAGGGGTCCCTTTGCTTAAAAAGCTGCCCTGTCCTCCCAGCCCTGGGAGTTGGTAAACAAAGCAGAAGTTCTGCAGCTTCAGAACACGTCCCTTGTGTCCTCCTTTCAGCCTCCTCCTCCTCGTGTGCGCCAGCAAGTGTCAAAAGTAAGAGTCGGCTGAGGGGTCGTGGGTGCTCTCTGCGCTTGGGGGTTTTCTTGCAGGGGGTTCATGGCCCAAACTAGGTAACATCATCAGTTCGTAATGAAACCTCTGCAAGAAAACAACAAAGTGCAGAGAGCACCAAGGACCCCTCGTTTTGACCCCGAGCTACAAATATCCTCCTTTATTGGTATAATCAGCCCTTCCTGCCTTCCTTCAGAGGGCAAAACACGAAGTGATGCTGCAGACAGGCAAATAGTGAGCAAGGGCTCCAGGTGTCTCCAGCCCTGCCTGAACTCCCACCCACTCACCCCTCCTTGGTGACCTTGGGGTTTGTCTGGGAAAGAGATTACTCTAACTAGAATGTGATCCGAGTTTGGCCTTGGCTTCATGTATGGGTTTGGGGCTTAGCGTGATGCAAGAGTGCCTTCATAGCACATCTGGGCCAGAGTCTGGCCCATGTTTCAGGGGGAGGGGGGATCCCAGGTTGCTCCGGAATTAAGAAAGGGGCCATAAACCAGGGGGGAGTGTGGCCATTTCCCCTCCGTTCTGGCTGGCTGACGATAAACAGAGGAATGGGCTGGGGCAGGACTGTGGACATTCAACCCCCCCCCTCCAGCAGTTCTGGAAGGACAACGAGATCGGCTCTCTGGAGCCAAGAGCATGCTGTCCACGGTTGTTTCTGGACGGTTGCCTGGGACACACGTGACCCTCCCGTGTTGATGCTCACTGTGGGGAGAAACCCCCGAGGTCAGAGGAAGACTGAGGACTTTCACTGGGAAGTGGGCCTCTTTCTTTCTACTTTTCCCCAGAAGGAAAAGCCTGCCTCGCCTTGAAAATACAAAAAGCAAAGCTCCAGGGAGGGTTTTCCCAGGAATGAGCAGCTGAGGGGGACCCTGCTAGGCTTAGCCCACCTCTGCCCCCTCCCCAAAGTTCAGTGCAAAAATACTGACAACTTGATTAATAACTTTAAAAAGAGCATCCAAGATGACTTTCTTGGAGAACAGCCCTCTTGATTCCCTGAAAAACTCATTTTTGGAAGTAAGCGATCCAGTTGATTAAACACAGATCCTCAACTTGGCCCTCGCTTCCTTCTTGAGGAAAAAGCTCTCTTGCGGCCAGAATTTTGGATTTTAACTTTACCAGCATCCCTTGACGACTCCGCCATACCCAAATTTCTTTGATCTACGCCAGGCACTAATATACAAGCAACAGCAAAATAAGTTTGCAGGTTTAACTTTTTTATTTGGATCTGCACAAAGAGAAAACTAAGACATGTACCGCATTTTTAAAAAAAGATCCTCAGAAATGCTATGCAGAAGATGAAAACTACACACAGTGTTTTATTTGTAAACGTAAGGAACCTCTGTAGCAACTGGAGGAAAAGTCAAGAGAGTCCCAAATCTTCCGGCAGCTTCCTCTTATGATGAAAAACGGAGGAAACCAAGCAGATTCTGAAGGTTTTCTGTTACACAGAGGAAGTGCACACGCACATATGCCCTTCCGCAGGCACTTTCTGGAGTAGAGCAGCACGGAAACGCCAGTCATAATATTTTTTTTTTTTTTAAAAAAATGCCCAATTCCTCCAAAGAACCAGCCCAGGCAGGAAAGAGACTCCGTGCTTA
Source organism: Azemiops feae (assembly GCA_023970755.1). Lineage (NCBI taxonomy): Eukaryota > Metazoa > Chordata > Lepidosauria > Squamata > Viperidae > Azemiops > Azemiops feae. The sequence continues at coordinate 136,166 of JALGBA010000837.1, forward strand.
TTCTAAGGGGTGAGAACCCGGACCCCTGGGGTCTGATAGGGCTGCTACACGTGATTTGAACGTCCGGGAGTGTTGCAGTCAGGGGGGGGGGGCTTCCTTGGGGCAGGACAATGGGAGCAGCGGTCTCAGCCCCACTCCTGGCACGCATTAAAGAACATCCTTTCCCAGAGGGGATGCCGCGATGCCTCCCGCTGGCAGTGGGGCTCAGAAAGGCCTCGGGCTGCTTGCAGAGAGCGCCGGTCGACACTGCCCGGACTCTTCTGCAGCCCTCCGGGTGGGAGACGTCCCATTTCCCCAGCCTCTTGGAGGGGTGGGGGGCAAGTGCCCCAGAAAGAGGCAATTGGTGTCCAGAGGCTAAATAAAGGTGGAATCCAGCTGGTCGCTGTCCTTGGCCCTTTCTGCCCGGGCACCAAAGAGCTGCTTGATGAGGGCCGACTTCTCCTGCTCCAGCTGGGTGATCCGGTGGCCTTTGTCCGTCACCTCCTGGGGGCCAAAGCTGCGTTAGCAAAGTGGCCGGTTGGGGCCTCCCCCTGACCCCCCCAGAAAGAGATGGGTGCAAGGGGGCTTCTGCTCCCCGCTGACCTTGGTGAGGAGCCTGTTCTGTTCTTTCAACATGTTGATGGTCTGTTGTGGCCCTGCGGACGGGGAGGGGCCCAGCAGAGTGGCAGGCGGGCTGTGCGAGGCGGTGGGGGGGCTCGAGTTCCCAGACTGAAGGGAAAGGGGGCTTAGCGAAAAGCACATAACAGGTTTCTAGTCCTTGCCCCATGCAAATGCCAGCCAAGTTTATTTTATTTGTGCAATTTGTTGGCCCCTCCATCTTACCACAGGGTAACTCTTGCCCCCCTTCCCATCCCAATCCCCCCCCCCCCCAGGGGCTCCTCACCTCGGCAGCGAGGGAGAGCAGTTGCCAGAGGCACCGGTTCAGCTCCTGCACGTGGGGGAAGAGTTGGCTGAGCTGCATCCGGCTTCCCTCGTCCTGCTGAGGAAAAGGGGAGGGGTCTGCGTGTGGGCCACCACTGGCGCCAGCCCTCCCCTCCTGGGTGATGGTTCCAGGGTCCCCAACCTGCCTCCTGTCCTCACCTGGCGACCTTTGCTCCGTGCCAGCTGCTTCTGGTGCCCCTGCAGGCGGTGGAGCTGTTGGTGGTACCAGCTGCGGGCCTCCTCCACCAGCTCCAGCCCCTGCAGGAGGAAGTCCTTCTCCTTCTCCAGCTCCTTCATCTGCTTCAGCTGCCAGCCAGGGAGAAAGAAAGGGCATCAGCGGGCAAAGGGCATGACGGGCCCAGCCGCCTCTCCCCGGCTGGGCACACTCTGGATGCCTCGGACTACAGCTCCCATCGCTCCCAGGGCTCCACCGGGGGAGGCAGCCCAAATCAGAGAGCCTGCCAGGGGGGCATCTCTCTGCCTTGCCCGCTCTTCTGCCAGGCAGGGCTGGGCACAGAGGCCATAAGAGTCCCGCTGTGCAGACGTGTGAATACCATCTCACAATCCACTCCGTGGGCGATCGTGTGTCTCCGCCGTTCCCTCCGGATGCTCGGATGCCTCCGGGGCTCCTCACAGGGACCCTCGTTTCCCAGCTGCTCCGTTGGCTCCCGGCTCCTGCCAGCCTCTCCTGCTGCAGAGGGGAGGAGGAGTGTGAGGCGGAGGGTGTCCCACTTTAAGACGGGGTGGGGTGTTCCTTGGTAAACCCACCACCCACAAGGAACCAGCTCCTTCGGTCCTTTCTTCCCGCACTCCTTTTGCCATCTGCCCTCGGATGGGGAGCCACGGGCAGCCCCGGATCCTGGGCGTGGAACCCCCCCCCCTTGGGTCAGTTCATTCCCCTTCATGGCCCACCGGAGACTTTCCCCCTCCCCCCCCACTTAAACCCAGATCATTCAGAGTTGTGGCCGGTCTGGCCTGCCATCATCCCCGGGAAGCTTCCCCAGGGAAAAGAACTCTGCACATGGCCGGAGAAGCTGGCCAGCCCGTTCCCGCTCCAGAGTTTTGGGTCCCTCACCGGCTCGCTTGCCCTGCGGCTGCTGCTGCTCCGCCTGCCCGCCGTTGCCGCTCCGCTCCAGGCTCCGAGGGGCGCCGCCGCCGCCCGCCCGAGCGCCCCGTTTCAGTGGCGGCGGGGGGCCGGGGGCTGCGGCGGGCTCGGGCGGCGGGCCCGGGAGCTTCCCTCCGGCGGGCTCGGCGGGGCCGTCGTCCTGCCCGGGGCCCAGGAGCGCGAGCCGGAGCCCCAGCACGAAGCGCTCGAAGGTGAGGTAGCCGCTGGGCGGGGCGGCCCGGCGCAGCCCCTCCAGCACCCCCGGCGGCAGCGGCCCCGCCTCGCCGCCCGGCTGCAGCCAGCGCGACTCGATCTCGCGCAGGTGCACGCGGCCCCGCCGCCGCTCGTCCAGGATGTCGTAGAGCGGGCGCAGGCTGCGCAGGAAGGCCGCGGGCAGCCCCGACGCCGCGCGCTCCGGCGCCATCGGGACCCGGCGGCGGACAAAGGGGGCGCGGAGAGGCGGGCGGGGCTCCCGCTGACGTCAGCCGCCCGCCCGCCCATTGGCCGCCCGCCCCGGCCCCGGACGCCCATTGGCCGAGCCGCCGGGTTTGATTTCGCGGCGGGAGCTCCGGAGCCGCCCGGGCGGGAAGGGGCGGGAAGGGGGCGGCCTCGGCCCTCCGGGGCCTTCGCTCCCCCCGGGCCCGCCCAGCCCTGCCGGCCCGCCTGCCCGGACGGGGCGGGACCCGCGGCTGAGCCCAGCGGCCTCTGCGGAAGGGCGCGCGGGGGATCCTGTCCGCGCGCACCGCTCCCTCCGCTCGGCTCCCCTCCCCTCCCCTCCGGCCGCCGCGCCCGGCCATGGGGCCGCCGGAAGAGGAGCTGCGCGGCCGGCTGGAGCGCGCCGGGCAGCGCCACCTGCTGCGCTTCTGGGCCGAGCTGGGGCCGGGGCGGCGGGAGGCGCTGCTGGGGCCGCTGGCGCTGCTGGAGCCCGAGGAGCTGGCCGAGCACTGCCGCCGGGCGGCCCAGGCCTGCGCCCGCGAAGAACGGGCCGCCCCGGAGAAGCTGGACGGCCGCATGGAGCCCCTCCCGCCCGAGGCGCTGGGCGGCGTCCGCAGCGGCGACCCGGCGGCTCTGCAGCGCTGGGAGCAGGAAGGTGGGCGCGCCCGCGAGCTGGCCCCTCTCCGAGGGCGCCTGGCTTGGCGCTGTGCCCACCCCGGGGCCAGAGGGGCTGAGGGCCGGGGGGGGTGTCTCCGGAGAGAGGCGGTGCCAGCTGTACCTTCTATCCTCCAGGCCTCCGCCAGATCTCCCAGGGCAAGGTGGCGGTGCTGCTGCTGGCTGGCGGGCAAGGGACGCGCCTGGGGGTGCCCTACCCCAAGGGCATGTTCGACGTGGGCCTGCCCAGCCACAAGACCCTCTACCAGATCCAGGCTGAGAGGATCCGCAAGGTGGAGCAGCTGGCCGGCGAGAAGTTCGGCTCACAGGCCGTGGTTCCCTGGTGGGTCCCGGGGCTCTTGATGGCTTAAGCAGTGGCCGAAAGGGATCCGGTGGGAAATCCACTAACGCCGGGGATCTGGATGCCTTTCTCTTGCAGGTACATCATGACCAGTGAGTTCACTCTGGGGCCGACGGAGAAATTCTTCCAGGATCGTAATTATTTCAACCTGGACAAGTCAAACGTGATCATGTTTGAACAGAGAATGCTGCCGACTGTCACCTTCGATGGGAAAGTGATCCTGGAGGAGAAGGGCAAGATCGCCATGGCGCCAGGTGTGTGGCTCTTTTCCAGAGCTGGGTGGGCCTTCCTGGGCTTTGGAAACTGCCATTTCTGTGCTCTATATTTGATCTGAACGTCATATATTGGAGCCACCTGGAATAATGGACACACGGTCTGCAGGGAGCCGAAGGTGAATGGGGACATCTTTGGTGACTGGTGATGGGTGGAAAGCCCTCGCTTACTCCTGTGTTGCAGATGGCAATGGTGGCTTGTACTGCGCCCTGGTGGACCACAAGATCCTGGAGCACATGCAGCGACGGGGCGTCCAGTTCATCCATGTCTACTGCGTGGACAACATCCTGGTCAAAATGGCGGACCCCGTCTTCATCGGCTTTTGCGTCTCGAGAGGGGCTGATTGTGGTGCCAAGGTGAAAAAGGGCGGTGCAGCCTTCGCTGGGCCTCTTCGACGCCGACTCTCCCGAAATGAACGAGCTCCTAATGTCGTCTTTGCAGGTGGTGGAGAAAGCCTACCCCACCGAGCCTGTGGGGGCCGTGTGTCGCGTGGACGGAGCCTTCCAGGTGGTGGAGTACAGCGAGATTGCTGCGGAAACGGCCGAGAAACGCAGTCCTGACGGCCGCTTGACCTACTGGGCAGGAAACATCTGCAACCATTTCTTCAGCCTCAGTTTCCTTCGGGAGGTGGCGGAGTAAGTTCCCCCGGCCCCCATCAGCACCGAGGGCCCCCAAGAGCGGGGTGGGCTTGCCAGGAGCGAAAACAACAAGGAAGAAGAAGGGAAAGGGATTCTTGGTGCCTCGTTGGATCCAGGAAGGCTCTCGATCAGCAGGGAGAACCAGAGAGCGCTCCCTGCTTTTAATCTGGGCATTGACGGCTGTTGGAGGTAGTTTAAGCGCTCTGCCAAATCGCCAGTCAGCTGAGTATTATTCAGAAGGAGGAAAAACTCCGTGTGCCTGAACAAACCACAGAAACGCCTCCCAATATTAAAATTATGAAACGGTTTCCAGAAAGTCGCCAAAAATCACATGCTGAGACATGAGAAAGTTCTTCTTCTCTTTCTGTTCATCCCGAACAGCCACGTCAATGTTCCCCCATCAGCTCTTTTCTCTTCCAGGGTTGAAAAAAGTTTCCAGACTGCATGGGAGTAAATTGGGGGGGGGGGAATCTCCTGCGGCAGCTGCTGCTTGATGTGGGGAGGCCGCAGCTGGGCTGAGGATGGTCCTGGCCCGCTTTGAGGCTTCCTGAAGGCGGTTCTGGGCCTAGAAAGACGTCTGGGGGGAGCGCCCATTGACAGGTGCTGCTCTCTCCTCCTCCCCAGGCAATTCGAGTCGCAGCTGAAACCCCACGTGGCCATCAAGAAAGTGCCTTACGTTGACGAGGAGGGCAATCCGGTGCAGCCGCTGGAGCCCAACGGGATAAAGCTGGAGAAGTTTGTGTTCGACGTGTTCCCGTTTGCTAAGTTAGTGGCAGATGCGCCCTCTCTTCTCTTTAGGTGGGACAAAGCTGGCTGCGGAGGGGAGGGGGCGGCAGAGAGGGGGCTTTGCAGCCTTGTGAGTTTCTGCATTAATATAAAGTCCGCGGAAGTATTGCAGCCCCCCAAAACCGCTCTGCATCTGGACCCTCCCCTTATTTCAGCGGTGTTCTGCATGGATCAGTGGTTCACATTAAGGTGTGGGGAGAAAACTGCTCTTATGGCAGGTAAATCTGCTCTGTGCAAGGGGCTTAATTGAAAGGGGCGCATGCCACCCTGTGCAGCCAAGCCAGAATTTCACAAGGCAAACAGGTGGCAAGTTACAGCCATCTTTGTGGGTATCTCAAATATCTATAATAATATAAAGAAATGAAGGGTGATTCACAGTTATGGGGGTGTTGCCTCAAATGCTTAACTAGCTTGGCACTGCCAAATAAAACGAGGTATCTAGAATTAATCTGTCTGCCAATTTTAAGCACCCAACTTTTTATTCCTGGGTCGACAGGAACTTTGTCGCCTTTGAAGTCCTGAGGGAAGAGGAGTTCTCCCCGCTGAAGAACGCGGACACGGCTGCCAGAGACACGCCAGCCACGGCGCGGCGTTCGCTTCTCTCCCAGCATTACCGCTGGGCCATCAAGGCGGGGGGCAGATTCGTGGCGGAGGGCGGGCAGCCGATCCCGGAGAAGGAGAGGTGGGCCTGCACTGCTCATCGGCTGGGTTGGGCCGGAGGCTCTGCAGGGGTGAGCAGGCAACCCGCCCCCCTGCTGCAAAGTCCTGGGTTCACAGTCATTGTTGGGTTATGGTTCAGTGGGTTGTGTGAATCAGCCACGTGACAGATTCAACAAACGAGGCTTTGTGAATGTGACCTTCTGAAAAGCATTTATTTTGTTTTAAAGTTAAGTCAACTTTTAGGACCTAAATGACTCAGAAGATATTGAAACAACTATAACTATTTACCGGATTCCTGAATGCTAACAATTAATATAAAAACCCTCCATGTTCAATGGCAATTCAGTTGAAGTGGATACGTATTTAAATTCTAGAATCACAGCTTGCTGGGATGATTATCCCAGTCCTAGATTAGGTTATTCCAGGGAATACACTTTAATGCATCTGGATGCCTTTATTATCCTCCAGCATAAGTTGCACTTGTGTATTTGTGGAGAGCCTTAAAACGGTTTTGTTTTCCTCTCTTTCTCCAGTTTCTCCCAAGATGAGGAACCGCCTGCTGTGTGTGAGATCTCACCTCTCGTCTCTTACTTTGGAGAGGTCAGAAAACTATTCTCTGTTGAGCTCCAGAACAACTTTGTGCTGGTTTTTGCACTCTCGGGAATAAGGGCAGCAGAGTCCTTTGTAAACATTTACTCGTGGGGTTTTTTTTTCCTTGCAAAACATGGAAAGAGCCAGAATTATGTGCTTTGCACATAAAGAATGCTAATATTGAATTAGGCCTGGTGCACCTAGGAACCCTTCCCTTATTTTGCAAACATTCTCTTTAAAAGCAAGCGCTTGGTGGCATAAAGGGAGAAAGCAGCCTGGTTAGGCCTCTACCTGCCTGAAAAAAATCTAAAAGAATTGGTGAAAATAGGTGGATATGGGGAAAAGTCACAGTGTGTGTAAAGTAGATAGAAAAGGACTGATTTTAAAAATAAGGACAGTTTGTGATTGTTGCAGAAAGCAAAGAAAATCAAAACAAAATTTCCCCACCATCCTTAACTGCTACCTGCATTCTATTTTATCACCTCCACCTTTTGGTATATTCTAGCATTTGAGGTGTCTTAAAACAATCCCTCACACTCGGTATGTCAAACTCTTTTTTGCAGGGGCTGGAAAAATATGTGCGGGGCAAAAACCTTCCATCTCCGTTTCTTCTTGATGAAAGCAAAGCTGAATTTTAAGCTTTGGGTGAAGCTGGACAGCTCCTTTTTGGAAAAAAGGTCCACATTTCTTTTAAAAACTAAAGCAGTTCTTTAAAAAAAAAAAAAGTAACTTTGAGAAATAACCAACAGAGCGCTTTAAGAACCAAGGTGTGTTTACTTCCTGGAGGAAGGTCGGAAATGACCGGATACCTGAGAATTTTCTTCATATTAAAATGACTTTTAAAAGCAACCTTGACAAGGTGTGTTTCTTATGTGCAGCATTCTTAAGGGCGAGGAAGGAGATTTGGTCAAAGAAGATGGGGAGGGGGGAGCGCTAGTTTTAATGGCTCGATATGTCTTTTGACCTCACAGATTCTCCTTCCAGGGATGCTCCTGTCTCTGCACCCTCCTTACTCGAAGGACAGCATGGAGTAGAAAACACCAGGCTGGCTAGAAGAGAAAGGGGGGTGGGGGATTCCTCCAAAGAGCCGCGTGGGGCGCTTTCCCAGGGCTGAGGGTGGGTTCACCTGGGGGGGGGGGAACCAAAGTTCGCTTCTCACGTGCCATTGTCTGGGCCACCCCAGCCCTCTGCCCCTTTAGGACCTGCGCATCGCCAAGTGGAGCCTAGAGGGCGCTGTGGTAACCGACACCGCCAAGAAGGGAGGGACTACGCGGCGTCCCAGCGTGGCCGCTCTAGGCCTCTCCCTCTCCGTGCCGCGGACAACAACAGGAAGAAACATGGCGGCGGGCGGAGGGGAGCTTCGCGGCTCCTGAAGGAAAACTCTCTTCGCCGCCATGTACTCGGCGACCTCTTCTTCTCCGCCGCCGCCGCCGTCCCTCCTGTCGCCCCCCCGGCGGGATTTCATCTCGGTCACGCTCAGCGGCGGCCAGTTTCAGGCGGCGGGCGGCGGCGGCGGCGGCGGCGGCTACAACAACAGCAAGGCCTGGCGGAGGCGTTCCTGCTGGCGGGTGAGAGAAGCCATAGAGTCGGGATGGGGCAGAGGGGCTCCACGGCGCCCTCTACGGGAGAGGCAGGGGGTGGGAGCGGCCCCCTGGCGGCGGGGTAGGAACTGCAGCGCCTGGGCTTCTGCGCCCGTTGAACTGGGGCAGCTGCGGGGTGTGTGTGTGAATTCAACAGGTCGAGCTTGCTGAGCCCTTCCTGACCTGGTGCAGCTGCGGAAGGGCCTGGCGGGTGGCGCCGCCCTGCTGGCCTCTTGCTGAAACATCTGCGTGTCCGAAGGTGCAAGTCAGGGCTGGCGGTTGCTGACGTGGGTCTTTCGGGTTTGCTGTCCGCGGGGCGGTGCTGAAAAGGCGGAAGGCTGAACAGGCCAGGGAGCCTCCTCCCTTTCGGCCTGAAGAGGGGCCTGGGGTCGTCGTAACCACCACCAAAGGAAACCCATTTTCTCCCTGGATCCTAACGGGGTTAGCCAGGAGGAGCACAGTGTTGAAAGACGCCTGCTTGCTGCAGATAAAAGAGCGTGGCTTCCATTTGTGTCTGGTTAAGTATTTCTGGTAATTGGCAGCTTTAGCATCTCCAGCACTTGCCGCTCTGAGATAGACTGCATCTGAACGTGGGGGTTTCGTTCTCCTCTTTGAGACTAAAGGACAGGGTGGGTGGACTAAGAATCCATCGAGTTCAGGATCTTACATACCGTCAAATCCATTTGGGTGCCTCTGGGTGTATCAGCTGTTGCCCAATAATACACAGTTTTTAAAACTCTGCAGCCTTTGACCCTGAAAGCAGCATATCACCATCAAGGCCGGATAGAAATGGATAGGCTTTGCCTCCATTGAGGTAGTTTTAATCTGTTTTTCAGAGAAATGTTCCCTGCCAAAATAGCTAAGTTGGTAGATGGGGCTGGCAGCAGGTGACTTTTCTTGTTAATGGATCATTTCGAGAAAAGAAAGGACGCATTTAGGGGCGTGGCGAGTAACAATGAGGTGTTGCTCATCCGCCAAGGAGTTTTTCCTTTGAGACACTTAGTGGAGAGCTGGTTGTGTGTGTCTGGCGGCTCCCACTGAAGACGGGAGAAGCGGAGCGGAGTCAGGCAGCAGCCTTGCTCCAGACCCAATGAACTGCACTGTATGTGAGAATTCCTTTCTCATTTAAGGCGGGAGGCTGAGAGGAGGATTGGGGCTACATCCGGGTCTTTGCAAAGGGGCACGAGAGAAGCAGAGGCTGCTTTCCTGGGGCGTTTTGTGCAGGAGACGTGGGTTGGCTTCAGGCTTGGAGAGGGTGCTTTGCTGTCTGCCATCAATCACCAAGTCAGAAGGGTTTGTGTTCTTTTGCTTCTGTTGTGAAGCGCCTCCTCTATTAAGTCAAATGCATTGAATAAATATTTCAGCAGAATCCGGTGCTCTTGCTGCAGGACTTGGCATCCAAAGATAACAGGGAAGTAGGCAGCAGAGTTTGTGGGGACCCGTGAGAGGACGAGTTCGCAGGCTGATTTTTCCTTTTGTTTATTGTAACGTTCCCCCTCAGAAATGGAAGCAGCTGTCCCGCCTTCAGCGGAGCATCATCCTCTTCCTCTTTGCCTTTCTGGTTGTCTGTGGAATCAAGACGTATGCAAATATGGCTGACCCGTGGAAAAGTGAGCCTGCTAGTTTCTCTACCATAAATTGTTGTTGCGTAACGGAAACCGGTTGCTTTTGAAACAGCTAAAAACCACAATCCTGTATCTGTCCACTCAGAAGCACTGCATTTCTCTGGAGCGACTTGGGGCTTATTTTCAAATAAAAGGCAATTCTGCTTTGCGATTTTGTACTGTGACAAAATATTTTTAGAAATTAAAATGTGTCCCAACTTTTCAGGCTATTGTGTTCCCAAATTCCTAAGTATTGCTTTAGTTGCATTTTTTTTTTTATTGTGGGAACAAGAACATTTGACAGAAGAGGGTGATTTAGTGTTTTTTTCTTTCTTTCTTGAACCAACCTTAAGCCTTAGTGTTACGCTCAGCTGCTGATTTCATCCCGTTGCATCAGGTTCGCTGCAATTAATCTCTCCATGCAGGTGCCACCAGCAGATCTTCGGAGGAGCAGAAGGCTGATCTGGAGATCCCTGGACTGAATCCAGCAAATCAGGCGATTCTCCCGATACCCCAGAAAGCTGATGCCAGCCTCAGGGACTTTTCGCCTCAAGTAATTCCCCCTTCCTCTCTCCCCCCCCCCAGTATTATCTTAGGGTAAGCTAAGGGGCGGGTCAGCAGCCTTTAGAGGGCTCGGCTGCCTTGTAAATCTGGCCTTTGAACTTTCTGCCTGGAAGGGATTTTTCTAACCGGACGGATCCCCAGACTGGCCTTTGCTGACTGAACTGAGTCAGCCTTAAGCCTTCGTAACACAACCGAGGGATTTTTCCTCCTCCCTGCATTCTCCTTTACAAGCTATTCTTTGAAGCATTTAAGGTCCTTCTCCACTCCTGCCTATGAGCCGATTCCTTTGGTTCTCCCCCCCCACCTCCCCCAGAAACCTCTGAAGCAGATTCCTGCCCGACGAGGGCCTCCGAATCTGCAGATCCGGCCACCTTGGAGGGAGACGGAGGCTGTCGGAGCGGAGGGAAAACCTGGCCAGGCAGATCAGGCGCATAACCTGGATAAGCCTGTCATTAGGTGAGCCGCTTGCTTCTCTCAGTTTAGCCCAGGGAGGCCGTTTTGGGCTCCTGCCCGGTGACACCTTTTAATAGTGTAGGAGAGGTGAGATTTCAGAGGGGGGGGAAGCTCGGCTAGCGAGTGAACGTGCCACAGCTAACGGATCCCAGGAGCCGTGCCTGCAAGGACCGCCCCTTCGTGCAGATTGGCAGGGAGGGTGCTGGGAACGCCCTCCTGCGACTGTCTGTCTTCACTGTAGTTGCAGCGTAGTGAATGCGCAGGAAGGAGGGAAAGCAATAACCCTCTTTTTGCAGTCGGAGAGGAGCCACGATGGAGCCCAACGCGAGCCCCGAGCCGCCTTCCAAGAAAATCAGCCCTCCAGGCAGGCCTCCTGCCGTGGCGTCCCAAGACCCGAAAGAGCCAGGTAGCGGGCAGGCTCAGCTTAAGCCAGAGGTGGCAGCCCGCACTGACGGAGACAGGTGGTGACTCTGCTTTTCCCCTCCGGAGCAGCTCCTGACGTCCCTTCCTTCCTGTTTCAGTGCCCCTCAATGAGCGCCAGCTGGCCGTGATCGAAGCCTTCCGCCACGCGTGGAAAGGCTACAAGGAATTTGCCTGGGGCCACGACGAGCTGAAGCCCGTCTCCAAGTCCTTCAACGAATGGTTTGGCCTCGGACTGACGCTCATCGATGCGCTGGACACCATGTGGATCTTGGGCTTAAAGGCAGGTCTGTGTGCCTTGCCTGTCTCTTTGCTCTGCCTTCCTCCCACAACCAGGGAAATCCAGAGAAGGTGGCCCGCTGAGGGGGCTCCTTGCTTTTCTCTCGGCCTTCATCAGTCCACCATCCTTGTAAGCTGAGGGACGCCTGTTTGGAGGGAGCCCGACGTATAGCAAATAAAGGAGAGGCGTCTGGAATTCAGGAATAATCTCTCAGCCAGAACAGCCGAGCCTGGACACCGCCTGGGGCTTCTCTTTCAGAAGGGGGCTACCAGAGGGGCCGGGTCTGGAGGCAGATGCTTGTGCAGGCTTTCCCTTTCCCGCACGGGAGACGTTGCTCGAGCTTCTGGGCTTCCTTTCCCCAATGCAGAGTTCAAAGAAGCGCGAGAGTGGGTCTCCCGGGAGCTCAACTTCAACAAAGACGTGGATGTCAATCTCTTTGAGAGCGCCATTCGTATCCTCGGGGGCCTGCTGAGCACTTACCACTTGTCTGGGGACAGCCTCTTCCTGGAAAAAGCGGTAAGTTCCTTGCTTGCCTTTTAAGACCTCTGGTGCGTCCCTCAAGAGGGCCTCTCCTCTCTCCCAGCACCTAAAAATGGTCGGTCGCTTTCTCTCCCTCCCTTGTTCAGAAAGATATGGGGAGCAGGCTCATGCCGGCCTTTAGCACCCCTTCCAAGATCCCCTTCTCGGATGTCAACATTGGGAAGGGCACAGCCCACCCCCCACGCTGGACCTCTGACAGCACTGTGGCCGAAGTGACCAGCATCCAGCTGGAATTCAGGGAGCTCTCGCGCCTGACTGGGGAAGAGAAGTTTCAGGTACGGGGGGGGGGGAGTGGATGGGCTGGGCTCCCTCCTCTTAACGGTTCTGCTGAGGAGTCGGGGGGGGGGATGGAGAGGAAGAAGCTATCTAATCAAGAAGTGGACATTTCCTTAGCTTTTGGGATGGTCAGTCACCGTACTGTTTGGTTGCAGAAGGAAGCCTGGCGCAAACGTGTCTCCAAATAGACTAGTAAAGGCTTTCTGCATTTCTTCTTGGGGTGTAGCTCCACCAGGGTGTATACTGTAACCCCCACGGGTTGAGGCTGGATGGAACTGGACCCAGTCCCCCAGAAACCTGGCTGCTACACATATCTCAAAACCCTGTTTGTGTACTGCTTTTCCTGGGTGTGGTTCCAAAGCTCCACTGTTTGTTCCTTTGCTTCCTAGAACGCTGTGGACAGGGTGATGAGACACGTCCACTCCCTCTCTGGCAAGAACGACGGCCTGGTGCCCATGTTTATCAACACCAACAGCGGGCAGTTCACCCATCTCGGGGTCTACACCCTGGGGGCTCGAGCCGACAGCTACTACGAGTATCTGCTCAAGCAGTGGATCCAGGGAGGGAAGAAGGAGAATGAGTAAATCCTTTTAAAATCCCCCTCCTTCCTTTATAAGAGGTCTAGCAGGGTTTTCTGTGGAGAATTCCAGGGCTTTTCCTGCAAGCTTTGTACAAAAGTGGAATTTGGATTGATTTGAAGTCAGGATGGAGATACTATTTCATTCTCACACCCATGAATACTTTCCTGAAGCTGTGTTTCTCTGTTCTGGGAAAACCATGCACGCGCAAAGACACAAACCCATTCTCAAACACAGTGTGTGAGGTTTCTCCAGCTTATGGACTGAAGATAACTCTAAATGAGGCAAGGACGCCTTCGTGGTTGGCGTTCTTTATCGACCTTCGTTATGCTTTTCATGGTATGCTTTGCTACCCGCAGCTAAGTCGCTAACGGCCGCCCTCTTTGCCCCGGCAGGCTCCTGGAAGACTACGTGAAGGCTGTTGAGGGCGTGAAGATGCACCTGCTCCGGAAATCCTATCCCCAAAGGCTGACCTTTGTCGGCGAGCTCGCTCACGGCCGTTTCAGTGCGAAGATGGTGAGCCTTCTTTTAAGGGCAGGGGGGGGCACCTTTCTTTTCACAGTCCTGCTCTTCGCAGAGAGTCTCGGGGTGTGCTGGTGGAATAAGGCAGAGTCTCTTGCTTCCTCTTCAGCAACCAGATACCCTCCATGCTGCTGTTGAGCAGCTAGTCGTGTTTCCTCTTCCCGTTTCTGAACGGCAGTGGATGGACTTGCTTCATTAAGCAGATTTCCCCTTCAGGGTCCAAGCGCTGTGTTCTCAGCCCTTCGGCTGGGCCTTTTAGTCCCCTGGAGAATCCGATCCCGTGGAACCCACTGGGCTGCCAGCACCTGCCGCACCTGCTCTTCTCAAGGGTTCATATCTGCCTGCGCAGATCTTCCCCCTCCCTCCTTCGCTTTCGTTGCTAAACTATCGGTTCCTCTGTTCTGAATGAGAAGCGCCTTCTCTGGGCTGGGGCAGGAAGACAGCTGGCGAGGGAGCCAGCCAGGCGTGGTGCGCCAGAGGCCCAGCTTCAGCGGAGGAGAGAGGCTTTTGCAGAGGAAGCCGGTATCCCAGCAACTCCTCTCCCTCTGTGTTTCCGGAGCAGGATCACCTGGTCTGCTTCTTGCCTGGAGTCCTGGCCCTCGGAGCGCACAACGGGCTCCCTGCAGATCACCTGACCCTGGCGGCGGAGCTGGCGGAAACCTGCTACCAGATGTACGAGCAGGTGGAGACTGGCCTGAGCCCCGAAATCGTCCACTTCAACATGCATCCACAGAAGGACCGGAAGGACGTGGAAGTTAAGGTGAGACCCTGCCCTGGTCCCCGGAGTTCCTGGCGGAGGGCGAGACTCGCGATTCAGAGCCCGCTCTGCTGTGGGCATCCGGGTGGCACACGGGGTGTGGGTGTCCAGGGTAGAAATGCAGGGCTCCGGTGCCGTCAGCTTCCCTTCTGCTCTCCTTTCCCCAGACGGCCGACAGACACAACCTGCTGCGTCCTGAGACGGTGGAGAGCCTCTTCTACCTGTATCGGTTCACCGGCGATAAGAAGTACCAGGACTGGGGTTGGGAGATCTTGCAGAGTTTCAATAAATACACCCGGGTGAGTCTGAGCTCGGGGTCCCATCAGAGAGAGGAAAGGAGGAGACACACACACCCCGTTAGCAGGAAATACAGCTGGGGGGGGGGATTGGCTGGGGCCAAGCAGGCTTCGAATGAACAGCGCCCCAAACAAGCCAGGATGGTGAACTTGGGTGGCCTTCGAATTTCACATTGGGCTTCCCCCGTCCAGGTCCCGACTGGCGGCTACACGTCCATCGACAACGTCCAGAGCCCCGACCATCCGGAGCCGAGAGACAAGATGGAGAGCTTTTTCCTGGGCGAGACTCTCAAGTACTTTTTCTTGCTGTTTTCGGACGACGTGAACTTGATCAACCTGGACAAGTACGTCTTCAACACGGAGGCCCACCCGCTCCCCATCTGGCCATCGGCCTGAAGAGAAGCCGGGCGTCTGCCGCTCCCAGGTTCGACCCTGTCCCAATTCCAGGGACCTGACGGGAGGCGTGTGGAGGGCTGAGCGACATTCCCGGTGAAGGGGGCCTCCCGGAGGAATTGTATGTGAGGGAAGGTGGGTCTCCGGCCTGGAATCACTGCCCCCTCTCCGAAAAGGGGCACCCAAACAAGGAACGGGCAAGCAGGTCACTGCCGTGCCAGATCCTGCTTGGCATAAGTGAGGAGCGCGGGGCTCCCTTTGACCCAGGGAGCGCCTCAAAACTAGCAAGAGAGGGGACCCCTCTGCAGGGCCCGGCGTTCCTCCGTTGTCTCCGTTCCGTGTCTCGGCGGGAGAGGCCATTCAAGAGGAAAAAAGGGTGGCCTTTTCCCCAGGTATTCATCCCAGGATCAGTCCAAGACTGCAGGTGGGGGTGGGGTAGGGGTGATGCTGTCCAAAGGAGAGCCCTCCCCTCGAAAACAGTGTTCATTGCTGACCTCCTGCTCCCGAAGGGCACTTTGAATAATCGGGGGGGGGGGACTTGTGCCCTGTTGTGAACTGGGGAGAAGCTGGATGTGGGGGTTAAATATATATATTTTCTTAACTTATCTGCAGCAATGCAGGGAGAAAAATGTGAAAATTTACATTATGAAAAAAGCTAAAACAGAAGGTTATCTATGTAGGAATTTATATACCGTATAATATGAATAATGTTTTGGCTCAGGTATCCTACCGAAAACTGCTTCCTGCATGGGTTCCTCTTCCAGGTTGGAGGCCGCGGGGGCTGTTGACCTTTACTTTGCAAGCATATTCGGGGGGGGGGGGGGCTGGAGGGCAAGGAAGCAGCGGGTCGCATCGTCCTTGTCCCCAGAGCGGATTCTGCCCGCCAGGATTTCTGCCACGTCTCTTGTGCTTGAAAAGATCCCCCTGGAAAGTCCGGCTTAAGAACCAGCCACTAACCAGCCTTTGCTCTGTGGCTTTTCAACGCCAGCCAGAGAGGAAGCTGCTCCCACAGGTGTGAACTGAGCTATATTTACACCGAAAGGCGGAACAAAGGCTTGTTGGGTTCTGCTTTGCGCTTTGCCGTCTTTCTGCCTCTCCGAGTCAGCACAGGAGCGCCTGCGGGGCAAGAGGCCTTTCCCAGGCGGGGGCAGGCGCTGCTCTCCCAACCAGCTCCCACTCCTCCCCTTCTCTGCCTTTTCGCCCATCCCTTTCCAGCTTTCATTTCCCTCCCTTTTCCAGTTGCTCAATCTCAGCACTTTAAAGTGGGGGCAGAGAGAAGATTCACCGGACAATCTTACCCAGTGTTGGTGGGACCGATTTGTTGTCTTTGGGGACCTCCCTAAGTGTGTCCTTTGTGCTTGCTGCTGCTGCTGTTCTGCCACCTGGTCACAATGCTGTTGCGGCTGGAAGAGCTGCTTTAAATCCCTCCCCCCCCCCCCGTGAAAGGGCAGGGAGACCCAGCTGGCCCTCGGCACAGAGGGGAGCTGCCGCTGGCGCCCTGGCAGGAGAAATCCCGGCTGGATTGTTTTTGGTGAAAGTGGTTTCAGAGGGCCTGGGAACCCTGTTTCTTTTTTGTATGTTGCGCCTGACCCAAAATGCACGTTTCCCAAGACGGGGGTGTTTGGTGCTACCTAATAAGAGGGGACAGTGCAACGACCCGAAATCAAGAGAACGATCGCTCGGCTCTCTCGGCGTGGGCCTCGGACTCCGCTCCTTCTCCCCTGCAACGTCACAAGGCCGCTGGCTGCCAGAAGGGGGAGAATCAAACGCTTCGAACAGTTGAAGCACAATTAGTTTCCGTAACGAGAAAGATTTCTTTCCAATCTTCTCACTGGAACTGTGGACTTCTGGAGGACTTCACCATCGCCACGTTCCTTTTAAGTGAAATTGGCGTTTGCTGCTGTAGCCACAAAGTCCCACCTGAATTTTGGGGGGGGGGCAGTCTCGGTTGTCGAGGGGGTGCTTGCAAGGCACTGTTACGTAGTTTTGTTCCCCCATTTAAACAGACCCTGGAATTTAAAAGCCATACTGAAAATCCCCAGTTTTGGGAGGCTGACACTTTACTTTGAACTGGTGCCTTCCGATTTCAAGGGGAGAGAGAGACGGGTTGGCAGGTCCCCAAAAGGGAGCATTTCTTCCAGCACACACAGTCCAGAGCCGGGCTGTAGACAACCTGCGGTTCTCCGAGCCTCTTTTAAATGGGCCCCCTAAGATGTTTGGTTCCTGGATCCTTCTCAGAGTTAGATGCCGAACGCCCCTCCCAAGCCCCCAGGGCAGGATTGGTTTGCTGTTTTGTTTACCTGTGTTCAACCCTGAATTTCCACTTGCCTCGTGTTCTCCATGGCGGCTGGGATGTCGTCCTAATTTTGGCAATTTCAAGAGAAATTTACCACGTCAGGAAAACGGAGCTCCGTTTTCATGTTTGTCTTGCGCAGCCAAATTGGGACACATTCCTTGTGATTTTTTTGCTGTCTTATCATGTCCAGCTCATCTCACGTCTTAAGAGCAGATGACAGAGTCTTAAATGATCAGGCACAACAGGCGGTAAGCGGAGCGGAAGTGAGGGGAGGATTGTGGCTGCCAAACCTGGTAGGGAAGCTCGCTATTGTGAGGAGCACCTGTGTGCTCCCATCGTTCCCTCTGCATAATTACTTTCAAATTACCTTTTTTTTTCTCCCAAGAAGAGACATACTTGCCGAAGCCTCGCTGGTGTGACCTGGTCCAAGGTATTTGTAAAGTAGAATTGATTCTTTTGTGAACGTGCAAATGGTTCAAAGTGTGACTCACCTTTTTGTGGTGGTGGGAAAAATCTCTGAAAGAGAATCTTAAAAGTGATTTTGGCTGGGAAGTTAAGTCTGCAGAAATTCTACCCCACCTTAATAAACTTCCAATTTATTTTGAGAGGCTGCATTTTTCTGTGCCACCGACTGCTTATATGTTTCTGTCCTGCCAGAACGGGCTGAGCTGGCTTTTGCATGAGAGGTTGAAGGAAAAAAGGCACCGGGAAGTGGAACTGGCCCTGGGTTCAAGCCCTGTGGCAGGCACATCACCCGTCGACAGGGGCAGAGCACCGAGGGAGAACGCCCGTCTGTAGGGTCTCCAGAGCGAAACCAAGCCGGCAAGGGAAAGAAGCGTTTTTCCTCGGGTGGGTGAGGGCCTGGCTAGATGGTCCGAAGGTCTAGGGTAGCACCCCCGTTTCTTTCAGGGGTCCCGACTTAGAACGACCGATCTCAATGCATCCAGGCACTGCGTTTGAGCTCTCCCCCTCCCCCAATTGCCAGTTCCTTGTGTCAGAAAGAGGTGAACAAAAGGCCCGTTTCATTCCAGCCTCCAGGAAGGTCCTCTGGAGGGAGCTTTATTCCGTATTCTTCACACCGTGGCAAGAAAGTGTCACTGCTTTAAAGAGGACACGCCAGTTTCCCTCCCTTTGTGCCCAACGGTCGGGGCGCTTCTCTTAAGACACCGGCTGGCAACTCAGACGCTACTCGGTGGCCTTGATGGTGGCTGCCTCCACCCAGCCCCGGATGATCCTGGCTTCCTGCAGCCGAGCTTCCCTGGCCGAGGCGGGATCAGCTGGGTCGGAGCCCCTGTTGGGGGGGAAAAAAGGCCCAGTGAAGTGGACCATCCCTGGTGCTTGTCAGAGGGCAAACATCCAGCCGTGGGAGCGAAGTAGTTACAACTGGCTTTTAAGATGTGTTTGCTTGCTGTGGCAGCAGCCCTCCCTTCCAGGGAACACAATCGCCGTGCGTCCTCTTTCTGAAACATTTAAAACTAGTAAAAGCTTGTTTTTCAAAACAAAGAGGGCCGATGAATCATCTGAAGGGACTTTCTTTTAAAAAAAAGTCCAGTTGCCTTTTGGGACAACCATGAGCTGGATGACCGAGAAGCTCCACAGACACCTGAAGAGAGCTGATGGGCTCCCGAGCTCAGCACCTGGGCTGCATTCAGGCCCCCGAAAGCCCACGTGATCCAGGAGCTGGAGGCGGCAGCCCCCTTGGTCAGAAGGCAGGGACAGCTCGGAGTGGGGGGCTTACGTGCAGAGGCAGCCGTTACTCGCCCAAGATACGTTGTGAACCAGACACTCCCGCCAGAGAGATGGGAGGAGGGGGGGGAAAGGCCAGTCTAGGACTCCACAGGGCAAGGAGAGATCCTTGCCGGAATGGTACGATCCGAGGACCCGTCTTCAGGGGAGCTGGGGAAGAAGCCACCAGGAGCCCACCTGGCCAAACCTACCGGAGATCGAGGTGGTGGGCGCCTCCTTTGATGGAGATGGCAGTCAGGGAGGAGCTCAGGTTCTTCCGCACCTGGGAAAGGCAACACCTGAGAGTCAAACTTTCTGTGGGTGGGGGAGGGGGGGGAGACATCAGGTAACAGGTCCAGGTGGATCTGAGCAGATCCCAGGAACGCTGAGCGGGTACTTACGCCGCCTGATGCCCACGGGTCCAAGTCTCCGTTGGAGAAGATGATGTTGCTCGCAGCAGCCAGATCTACAGTTGTCAAAAGAGCAGCAAGGGTATTAATAGGTTTGAGCGATAAAGCCCACAAAAGCCCCCCAGGTGCCCGTGAGCCAGTGGGGAAGCCCAGGTGGTGATGGGGGTGGGGGTCAGGAGGAGACTTCCCCCCTCTTAAACCATTCAGTGGCTCTGCAAGGGCTTTTCTCAGCAAGGTGGCTTTAACCAGCCAGGCCCAGAGGCCTTTCCCACAAGGATGTCCCAGCCTTGGACGGAAAGCTTCAGGATTCCACAGCAGGTTGCATCCTCACAAAGGGGCCCAGAGGACAGGAGGCCTCCTCGTCCCTGTGAATCTGGGACCACATTCTGCTGCGCTCCCAAGACCCCCAGGCAGCCCACGCGCAGATCACAAAGAGCAAGTGGGGCCCTTCAGGAGCCCCCCCCAATCGCAAGCCGAAATCCCAGAGAGAGGAGCTCACCGCTGCCCCAAAAGTTGGTCCGCAACCAGGATGGCCGGGGCCAGACCCCCCACTTGCGGAAGCAGTAGTCTTCCCGGGCGGCCTCGGTGAAGGGCAGCTCCGGAAACATGTCGGTCACGTTGTTGCTGTCGAACGTTAAGTTGATCTCTGTGCAGGCCTGGAACAGAGGAGACTCGCTGCCAGAAGAAGCAAGCGCCCGGCTCCATCCCGACCTGGGGTGAGTGGGTGGGCCGTGTCTAGCCTGCGTCAGCACCCTGAGCACCCCGGGATCTGCAGCACTCCGTGAGGGAGAAGCTGGCTCCTCCGTGTGGGAATGGGAGACCCACGGCAAGAAACGTTCCACCTTGCAAAAATGTTTGGGGAACCCTGCTCAAGCAGCAAATAAAAAGTCCACAGACTTGGAAAATGTTTTCTCGTTGCATCATCATGTAATGCCTTGATGTCACATCCCCACCTGGCACCGTTGCGGTCGCCTCCATTCCTGGCCAGCCCAGGTGAGACCGCTCTTCCCCCAACGTACCTGATAATCCCAAGCCTCAGCATCGGGGCCGGTGCCACAGCCGGTTGGATCGGAGCATTTCTGGTACAGCTCGTAAACGTCAAAACACATTTCCGTCCCCGTGGAGTTGTAAAACACTCCTGGTAGAGCAAGAAGAGGAGGCTGAGTCCAGTCTAGGTGCTCAAAGGAGGCCGAGACGAGGCTGGGGCAAAGGGGGGCGGTTTCACTCCCTTAAGCCCCTAAATCATCTGGGTGGGCCCACCAAGCGTCCATGGAGCCCACCTTGAGAGAAAAGGCCGAAGGCTCCATCTTGCTTCCAAAGTCCCAGATTAAAATTCTTTGGAAGACACGGAGCTAGAATAACCAGGAAGCAGGAACACCAGCCCCTTGGAGGAAAAGCTGCTCTGGAGATTGTTCGGTCAACAAGCACAAAAAAAGGCTTAACGCTTCAGCGTGCGAGTCAGGACAGAAGAAAGGAAGACATTCTTTGCAAAGTCCTGCTGCGAGGTACGAACTCTTGCTGGTGGCTGGGCAGAGAAATTGCAAATATCCCTTGCTAAGCTTCTTTCTGTTCAGCCAAGGTGTGAATCCTAGGAACAGCAGGAAGCAAAGACTTTCCTCCTCTGCTGCCTCCAGGGGGAAGCGGCCCGCTCTCCTCCCCCCCCCATCTGAAAAGCAGGGGGCAAGCCTGGACTTGCCTTTTTCCCCATTTTGGCCTGGCCAGGAAACAGAGGATCCACCGCACCTTGGTGGATGCCAACCAATGGGAGGGAGGGGAGGAGATCAGCTGTTGCTGTCTTGGAGATGAGGGATCAGCTGACCTGCTCTCCTGGCAGCCCAGAAAAACAAGACCGGCCACCCCACCGGCTGAGCCCAGAGGAGCAGAAACCCCAGAGGGAGCTCCAAAGTCTTCTGGGGTAGGAAAAGGGCCGCTTCTGGCCGACGCCTGGGCGATGGCTTCTGGAGAGACGCAAGGCCAGAGTCTCAGCTCGGACACCTACCTGCCTAAACTCCTAGAGGGGCTCCAGAACCTGCGTTCCCAGAATGCCCTGTGCGACGTGGTGCTGGAGGCCGAGGGGGCCTCGTTCCCCGCCCACAGAGCCCTCCTTGCCGTGGGCAGCAGCTACTGCAGGATGCGCTTTGCCAGGGATCCGGCCGGCCAGGCAAGCCCGCTCAAGCTGGCCCCGCCAGTCACCGCCCGGGGCCTGCAGGGCGTCTTGTCTTTCCTTTACTCCAACCGGCTGGAGCTGACTCTGCAGACGGTCGAGGAGGTCTTCCGGGCGGCCGAGGCGCTGCTGGTGCGCGAGGTGATGCGCTTGGCCTTCCGCTTCCTGGAAGGAGCCCTGGACCGGCGCTCCTGCCTGCCCATCCTCCGCCTCGCTCGACGGCTCGGCCCCGAAGAACTGAGGCTGAAGGTGCAGCGCTGGGTGAGCAAGCACTGCGGCCACATCCTGAGGGACCCTGCGCAGCTGAAGGAGCTGGACAGGGCGACCCTGTGCGACCTCCTGGACGGAGGGGACACCCGGGGGCTGACCGAACTGGAGCTCTTTCGGGCGGCCATTTGCTGGCTGGACCACAACGGCACCCGGCCGGGAGAGGCAGCCGAGGTGCTGGGCCACATCCGCTTTCCCTTTATACCGCTCCCAGATCTGCAGCGCTTCGTCCAGGAAGCAGCCGTCATGAAAACCGAGCCTGCTTGCCGCCGGTACCTCCGGGAAGGCCTGGACTACCACGGCCAGCCGTACCTGCAGCCGCTTCTGCAGAGCGAGCGCACTCAGGTGCGCCACAGGAACGAGACGCTGATGGTGCTGGGGGGCAGATCGGCAGACAACGCCGTCTGCGGGGACGTCTGGACTGCTGACCAGCACGGCCATTCGTGGACAGCCCTTGGGAAGCTGAGTGGGCCCCTGTACAATCACTGCGTGGCCGTCTTCCACGACTTTGTCTTCGTGATGGGCGGGCAGGAGAGCTTTGATCCGACAGGCCAGGAGCCTTCCAAGAAGGTAAGGGTAGCACAGCCAGCCTGGGGACTGCCCCAAGGGCCACAGCTGGTGGCTTGGACTTCCTTCACAGTAAGAGACCAACGGAGCCGTTTGAGGGGAGCAAATGTTTCTTCGTTGACATCATTATAGAGTTCCTGGTGGCGAGGCTGATTTCCATCTTCCCAAATGGAGAAGTGGGCAGCTGAGACCCGGGGCAGCCACTGGCCTTTCCCTCTTCCAAATCCAGGTGTTCAGGTTCGACCCTTGCCGCAACACCTGGCTGCAGCTGGCGAGCATGCTGGTGCCCAGGACCCGCTTCTACGCCGGGGTGCTGAACGAGCGACTGGTGGCTGTGGGGGGTGGAGCGCTGCTGGGAATGCCGACGGACACGGCCGAGGAGTACCGCCTTGCCAAGAATGCGTGGCGGCTCCTCACGCCCTTTCCGGTGCCGGTGGCCGACCACGCAGGGGCAACTCACGGAGGCATCTTGTACATCTCAGGTGCGAAAGGGCCTTTTTCTGGGCAAGGAGCGGCTGGCACTGGCCCCTCTGGAGGGAGAAGCCCCTGGGCGTGGGGCCGCCCCCTTTCCAGGCCGGGAGCGGCCAGTGTCCAGGGGCCAGTTGCAGAGGAAGGAGCACCCACCCTTTTCTCTGGCACAGGGGGCTTCGCGCAGGGCCAGACCCTGAGCGCCATGCACAGCTACCTCCCCCGCCTGCGCTGCTGGGTCAGGAACCGGCCGATGGCCTTTGCCCGCTGCGATCACGGGATGGCAACGGTGGGAGACCGCATCTTCTGCCTGGGAGGAAGGGCCCTGACCAACGTAGGTGGCATTTGCTCCCTCCCGTTCGGGCTCCCGGGACTCCCCGAGGCCCAGCTGGGCGCTCTCTGCCATGCCCCCTGGTTCTGCCCTACGCTTTGGTTCTTTGCAGGGCCAGGAGTGGGTCCCTGTGAGCGAGGCGGAGTACTACTGCCCCGTCACTGATCGATGGGCCCGGCTCCGTCTGTCGGCCGTCGACCTCTGCCACTTCAGCCTCACCACCAGCCAGCTTCAGCTCTACGTCACGGGCGGCGGGTCTCTGCGGCGGAGGAGCAAAGAGGACGGCGTCTGGGCCTGCCATCCTAGCAGGGGAACCTGGGTAAAGGTGGGCTGTCTGCCCCGGGCTCTGGCGGATCACGCCTGCTGCTTCGTTCACCTGCCGCCCTGGATGGCAGGTCCAGCAGGAGCCGAGAGAGAGGAGCCTTTGGACGGCGGGGGGAAATAGCCGGATCAAAGCAGTTTGGGTTTTTCCTGGGGTGGCTCTCAGGGACATGAACTGGCAGTGATTCTGTCCCAAGACCCCACCCTGGAGAATGAAAGCATGGACTCACCAGAAAGAGCTGCCAGCCCTCGGATGGGGTCCTTACTGGCCAACATCAGTTCACAGCCAACCTGAATGAACAGACACGCCCGGTCTCAATTTCTCAACACCCCCTCCCCGTCAAGAGCAGTTGAGCACATCTGCATCCGCCCCCCACCCCGAAAGCAGAAAGCAAGTTCGGCTACCTGCCGGCTGACCCAATATAATCTATTTTCTAGCTAGTTTGGGGTTTCATCCCAGCTTAAAAACATACTGTAACGCCATCGCTACTAATCTTACGCCTTCTGCCCCAAATCCCAAAGTGCTTATATTGTCTGTACCAGAAGTCATGAAAAGGAAAAAAAGCCACAGGGCCAAAATTTCTCTCTAGCTCCTGTCTTGCAGAGGCCTGTTAATTAAATACCTCCATTTGGGGGGGGGGGAAGGGGTCTCACTTCATTGGTTTTTCTCTGGAAAGAGCGAGCAAGGGGCGATGTTTGGTTACCCTTTGGCAAACTTACCAGCCCTGGGCAAAGACATGTGAAAGGGTTT
This sequence comes from Azemiops feae, assembly GCA_023970755.1. Lineage (NCBI taxonomy): Eukaryota > Metazoa > Chordata > Lepidosauria > Squamata > Viperidae > Azemiops > Azemiops feae. Next base: position 160,153 of record JALGBA010000837.1, read on the forward strand.
GGGTGTGGAGAGCTTGCAACTGTATTTGTACAAATTACAATATCAGCATTAAAGTGACACCACCACAAAACGGGGGTTATTTTTGCCAAGCTGGGTATCCTGAGAGAGAGAGCTGCCCTACAGCTGAAGCTAAAGCCAGGCCTTTACCTTGACGGGGTTTGCCGGAAAGTGGCCCATAAAGTCGGTCTTGTACGGATAATCCATCATCGCCATCATGGTGAAGGCATTCCGGGCAAACCCAAAGAGCTGCTTGACGTCCTCTTGAGTCGAAAGCCGGTGGCAGAGCGCCATCTCCGTGCCGATTCTCCCGTAAGCTTAACACAAGAGAGAGAGAGAGAGACGCGTTCGAGTTTAAGGGTGCCGCAATTGGCATCCTTGACCTGTGAAATAAACTGCATCAAGTACAGGGCAGCAACGTATGCAGTCACAAACTGCCCACAACTTCACACCCTGAAAAGTGGCTGTCCCAAGGGCCGTTCGCCCCTATTCAGGGCTCCTTCCTTCACCTCCAAGCAGGCTGAGGTCTTTGATTTGTCGGAATGCTTCTCGGACAGCTTTGGCACACTCTGGACTGTAGTTCTCAAAGTCCTGGAAGAAAGAGACAAAATTCCCTCACTGAGTCAGAAAGCTAATGGGATTATTTCAGATTCACTGGGGTGTGATACGTTTCGCTTAGCAGGAAAAAGGGCACCCAGTCAAGCCGCTTTTTCTTACTGCCGTGACGTCCTTGAAGAACTGGCCGGGGTCTCCAATCCCCGCGGTGGACAGCACAGGGGCGCTGGCCGCAAGGGCCCCGGCCACCAGGTTGGGGTACTTCAGTCTCATGTAGGCGCTGAGCATCCCTCCGTAACTGTGAAGAGGGATAGTGAGAAGGCGGTTATTTTCCTGGAGAGGAAGCAGAGAATTCTGGGCCCATTGAAAGGAGGGACCACAGCCTCATCGGGATCTTTGGCTCTCTAAAAATGTCCAGCTGGTGCACGGGGCACCCGCTATTTTGCCAGGAAGCAGCCCTCACCTGCCCCCGAAGGCGACGACCGGCGAGTTCTGCGCCTGGTGCTGCTCCTTCAGCCACGCGATGAGAACCGCGTAGTCGGCCAGGGCTTGCTCCACGCTCAGCAGCCCAGCGTTTTGCCCCTTCAGGGACTCTGCTCCAAACGGAAGCGATTTCCCGTAATACCTCTAAAACAAGCCAGCAGAAAAGGTGAGCCAGTGAGGATCCGGTGCCACGGCGGCCCCCGAGACGCGGACCTCGGGCGCCCCGCCCAGCCCGGAGCCGGCAGCAGCCCCGCTTACGTGCTCGGCAAAGACCACCAGGGCCCCCTGCTGCTCCGCCAGCTCCAGCAGGAAGCCGGTGTTGAGGGCGAAGGTCCAGACGTTCCCTTCGTTCCCCGTGTAGAAGAAGATGGGGCCAGCCCCCGGCCTCCAGAACTCATCTGCGGGACACAGCGGCGAGGGGGAAATCCTCATTTAGTGACTGCCTCGTTTAGCAACCGTTTGCAGTTACAATGGTGCTGGACAAGTCGTTAGGCGGTCGGTCCTCGCTTTTATGACCTTTGCATGTCTGTCAAGCAAAGGAGAGTTTGACCACGAGCACAGTCACAGCTTCACTTAGGGACCGCTTCACTCAGCAACCAATTGCGGTTGCAAAACGAGTCTCCCTACTCAGCCGCGCCCCCCCCCGCCTCACCTGTGACCAGGTACCGCTGGAGGAAGGTCCGGTTGCGGCAGGTCTGGAAGTTGAAGTGGTCCAGCCGCTGCCGGAAGAAGCGCTCCTGGAAGGCCGGTCGGGCGCCGCCGCCGCTGCGGGCTGCAGGGAAGACCGGGCGGCGTTAGCAAGCGCAGCCCCCGCCCCATCGCAGCCCCCCGCCCGGGACAGGGCGGGCGGGGCTTGCAGCGGAGACCCTCACCTGCCGCCCCCAGACCCAGCAGCCCCAGCAGGAGGAGGGGGAGGAGGGAGGGGCGCGGGGGTCCCGCCGGGCTCGCTTCCATGTCGCCGCCGCTTCGCCTCCGCCAGTCACGTGCCCGAGGGCCCGGCCGGTCACGTGCGCGGAAGTCACGTGGCGCCCCGGGAGGCAGGGCGCCGTCCGTCGCCATGGCGACCGAGGCGCCGCCATCCTCGCGCGTGAGGCGACCCCCGCGCTGTCCGTCGGGCGCCCAAGAGGGTGGGGGGGGGTCCGGCTGAGGAAGCCCCCCGCCCCGCCTCCTCGTCTCTCCCCCTCCCGCCGCTTCCCCCCCACAGTCCCCCCCTCCCGGGCGAGCGGGTGGGCGCCCTCTGCACATGCTCCGCGGCCGGCCCTCAGCAGCGCTCCGGGGGGCGCCCGGACCCCCCCCGGCTGCAGATCCGGGCCGCGGCCGCCCCCCGCCGTGCATGAGGCGGAGGGGGAGGAGGGGCTGCCGGGGTCCCCTGATGCGCGGCCGGGGGTCGCGGCGGCCTCCCTTCCCCGCCCGCCCGCTGGGTGGCGCCGGGCGAGGCGGAGGCGGGAGCTGCGCGGAGGCGGCGCGGTCTCTGTGCGCCCCGCGGCTCGGCACGGAGGAGGAGGAGGCGGCGGAGCCCCGGTGAGTGCGCGCCCGGCCGGCCCTGCCCGGTGCCTGCGGGGGGGGGGAGTGGGCGGCGGAGGCCCCGGGAGCCCCCCTCGGGCTGCCGCAAGCGGGAGGAAGCCGGGCAGCCTCCCGAGGGGCTCCTGCCGGGGAGGGTCGGGGGCCGCCGTCCGAGGACCCCCGCCCAGCCGGAGCGTCCCTGCCGGCCGCCCTTGGCGCCTCTTGCCCCGCGGGGTCGAGGAGCCGGAGCGGCTCCGCTGCCGACGCCTCGCCGCCCTTCCGCGGCTGCCCCGGGCGATCCAGCAGACCTCCCCCGATCCCCTGGGCCGGGGTCTCCCGCTGCCCCCCGTGAGCCCCGAGGGCGCCCCGAAGGGTCCCCGAAGGAGGCGGCCGTCTGGCTCCCAGGCGGGAGATCGCTCAGCGCCCCCCCGACCACCACCCACCCACCCGCGGGGGTGACCCAAAGAGGAAGGCAGCCGCTGCGCCTTCCCCCCCCCCCCTGGAAACTCCCGGCCCCGTCGCAGGGCGGCGGAGGAGGCCGATGGCCTCTGCCCGGCTGGCCTCCTTTGGCGCCCAGGGGCCACCTGTCGCTCCCTCCGGCGCAGGTTGCTTTGCTTTGCCCGGCGGGAGCTCGGCGGGTCCTCCTGCTGTGGCCTCCAGGACAGGCCGGGGAGTGAAGCGAGCTCTCCCCTCCGTCTGCCAGGCAGGAGCCCCGCCTGAGCCCTGGGAGCCCCCAAATGCCAGGAGGGGGATCTGGCTCCCGTCTTTTGATTCAGGCGACCCTGAGAGATTTTGGGGAGGGGGAGGGCCGGCTGCCGCCTCCCCTCCCCTCCTCCTCCCTGGGAAGGGAGCGGGCGAATTCTGCCCTTGCTGTGTTTTCTAGGAAGGAACATGCCATGTTGGTGCGGCTTCACAGCTATAATTACGCTCCGTCTGACTTAACCAAAGTTCTGGGTTAAACCCGCCTTTCCCCCCAAAAGCCTCTGTAGTTTTTGCTCTTAGTTTGTATTTACGAGAAATCCAGCAGCTCAACGTCTTTTGACCCAGATCTTTGCCTGGTGAGTACCAACCCAGGTGGGGCTGGGTGCGTGACTTGTCAGGTGGAGGCAGGATTTGTGTTGCCAAGTCTTGTTCGGCAGGCCAAGCACTTAGCTGGTGTGGATTGAGAAGGAAAACCTCGCCAGCGTCTCCCAACTGGGGATTAGTGGCAGGAATGCAGATTTCCCTGGGTGCAGCGAGGTGGGGGACGCTGGTGGTCCTGGAGCTCTGCCTGTTCCGGAGTTCATGGGCCTGTCTTGTGCATCGGAGTCAAGAGGCTGGATCTGGGGATGTGGTGTGTCCTAGGCAGAGAATATGGAGACTGGGATTCAGGGAAGAAATGCAACTGAAAGTCTCTGGATTGAGCAAAACTGGTATAAATATTCAGAGCCAGACTTTTGCCGGGCTCATTTGTGCGAGTTGCCTGCAACTGGGCTATCCCTTTAGTTGAATGCTTTCCTGCCATACTTGGTCCTTCTCTCTGAGGCAGAGTCCCCTGGGATCGTGGCTTCTGTACGGCTGGACATCCTTGCCTTCTCCTTGGAAGGCTAGACTTGATAGCCTCTGGGCTCCCTTCCTGGCCTCCAGATCCAGAGCAGGAGTCAACCTGGGCAGGAACGGCTCCTGTTTCCTAGCAACCGGCCACCGTCTCCTCTACGGATTCCAGAAAGCCTTGGAACAAAAGGCTCTTGAAACTACTCTTCCCCCCCCCCCAATCCTACCAGCCACGCTTTCCAGTAGCTCTGGAGAGCAGACCAGGCCTGTCCCTGCCAGGAATGCCCCATCAGCTGTTTTTGCCTAATGGAACTGGCATTGATCTGCCACTGCAGGGCTCTGGGCATCCGCGCCAGCTCTGCTTTCGCTCTCAATGAGATCTGCAGCGGAAGGGGGGGGAAGATAGTGTGACAAGCCCACACAACCTCTCTGGCGAGGAGTATCTGGAGACACTCTGTCCGCCTGCTCTCTCTTCAGAGGAGGCCCCTGTAATTCAAGGAAAGAAAATTCAATAAAGGGGAATGTTTGTAGCTCAGGGTTGAACGGAGGAGGGCTCCTTGGTGCTCTCTGAGCTTGGCTGTTTTCTGGCAGATGTTTCATGACCCAAAGTAGGTAGCATCATCAGTGCTGGTGGGGCTTGCTGCAAATGCTCCTCCTAGCGCTGGTGATGTTACCTAGTTGGGTAATGAAATGTCTGCAAGAAAACAACCAAGTTCAGAGAGTATTGAGGACCCCTCAAAGAAAATTCAGTGTGGTCTGTATCCAGTCCTTGCCTCACCTCCATCAGCCTGGGCCTCAGGACCTCCGTCCTGCACTGAGCCGTGGCTGTTGTGTCCTTTCCGTGGTAGGCCTCGGGAGTCGAGTGTCCTATGTGCTCAGTTAGTGTCCTATGACCCCTTACAGTGGGTCAAATTCTTGGGTCCAGCAAGACCATCTGCTTTAGACTGAAACTGCAATGCTGGCAAACAATAGCAACAGCTGCATCCTTGTTTACTTTTAGTTTATTTTTGTCTTTTCTGATTTTCTATTTTTCTGTGCACCAGCCTGTTCTGTACCTGGTTTGTTTTTCCAAATGCCACAAGGTTCAGTCCAAGTTCTTTAAAAACAAAACATCCACCACTTAGTGGTACCCCAAATCAAGCCGAAGGCAGTCAGTGGCCTGGGATCTCAAAAAGAAAACCTGTCAGAAACTAGGCTGGAGTTATCGGTTTGAGACAGAGGCTCCCGTGTCCATGAACAGAACCTGTGGCTTCTCTGTATGCAAAGTGTTTCTCCCAGGCAGCTGAACGTTGTGCCCGGTATCAGATTACAGGTTTGGGAGGAGAGAATTGTGCTTGCCCTCTGCAAAAATGAACTCATCGCAGAGAAACCTCAAGAGGAATGGAGTGGGGGAGCCGGTCAGTGCTAGAATTTGTAAAGCGCCAAGCAGAGGCACGTGAGAGCGGATCTGGCTCTTTCTTTGAGCTCTCCGGGTGCCACAAGTGCATTCCTGCTGTGTTGTTGTGTACAGCCTGGGAAACTGGAGGCTGCAGCCTCCCTCCTCATCAGGCCTGTTTTTGTCGGAGGGACAATGGCCCCATTTTGCTAGCAATCTGTGTCTTAAAAGAAGAGGCCAGAACTGCCATGTAGTAAAACCAGGCTCCAGAAAGTGCTTCCTCCTCCCGCCTGGGTCTCTGCAACAGAGGCTGCCTCCCCTCAGAGCCTGGCCGCCCCGCCTGGTGCCGGGGGAGTTGGCGGCTCCGCCTCGGATGCCAGGAGGGAGGGCCTGCTGCAGATGCTGCCCTGCACAGAAGGTCCGTGGAGGGGCTGCCCCAGACGGCAAGGGGCTGAACGTGGGGAAGGGCCAGAATGCGAGGCACGAACCCGGGGCTGGTCGGGGGTCCTGCGCCTGGGAGGCTCAGCCAGAGCAGAGGGGGAGAAAGAACAGGCCTAAGCAGCCAAGCCTGGCCCTTCGTGTGAGCTTCTTCCTGGCGGGAGAGTCCCAAAGGAGTCTTGAGCACCCACTTCAATACCGGAGCAGCTCCGGCTTGATCTGAGCTCTGGGCAGAGAGAAGCTAGAGAGCCCGTGAGCTGGAAAACCACTCAGCCCCAGTTCCTCCCAGTGGTGCCTCTTCTTCCAATCACTGGAGCTGCTGCCGGTTCCTGCTTTGCTCTGAGCAAATTCGTAAGTCTGGCTAGCTGTGAAATGGAGACGAACCCTCCGCCTCGGAAGGGGCTGAGACGCGAAACTCTCCTTCCTTTCTCTCTGCAGTGCCTGCCTTTACCATGTACCAGGTGGGTCCGGCGTCTCCGGATTTGTCTGGCTCGACCCCGGGCTGCGAGGAGACCCCTGACGCTTACTGCCCAGAGGATGACCGGTGGCAGAGGCTGCGCACAGCTGTCCGGAAGCTGGAATTCTGGGAAAACTTTGAGGCGGAGCTGATAGGCAGCGGCTTCTTCTCCAAAGTCTTCAAGGTACGGCCTCACCCAGGCATGCTGAGCTAGCCCACCCACCAGGCTGCCTTGGTGCCCATTGCGCGGTAGTTCCTCCCAGGGGGGGTGGGGGAGCTGGGGAGCGGAAGTTGCAGCAGGTCTACAAGGAGGCAGGTTTGAAGAAGGGGGGGGCAAAGCCAATCAGAGCAGATTACATCTCTTAAACCTGCTTCTCGGTATTCAGAGGACTCTCTCAGGCATCGACGTTTACACTCCATAGCTAGTTGATTCCTTGCGTAGGGACAATCAGGAGAGCCCAGGAGAGTGTGCAGAGAGCATCGTCTCCACATCAGGCAAGAGGTTACGAAAACAGGAGACGGGGAAGAACCAGAGAAGTCCAGCTGATGCCCCTTGTTTTGAGCAAAAGGTCACTATTTCCAAGTCTGTTTCGAGACGGAGACAGGAGCACTTGGTGCCAGGACATACCTTGGGTTCAGGGGGAGAGAAAGCAGTTGCTCTTTTTCAGGCAGAAAACACAAGAGGCAGGAGTCCCCAGGGTGACTGGACTTGACCCAAGATGTCTCCTGCCAGGGGTGGACCGTGACTGGACTCCTGGGCAAAATCAAGAGCTGGTGTTTCCCAAAAGGGAGATTAGCCTTTAAACGACACGCGTTCTGCTTGCACTAAGAACGCCGCTGCTCCTGGTTCGCCTCCTTCGAGGGTCCTTGTCCCCTGTCACCTTCCCCCACTGATCCTCGCCTCTGTCTCTCGGTGCCTCTTCATTTGCAAACTGGCCACAGTCCCTTATTTTCCAAAACCTTTCTGGATGGTGCTTCATGTCCCTAACTCACCGTCGGTGGGATTCCTGCAGAAGGGCAAAACCTTTGATAGCCAAGAAGGTTTGCTGCAGTTTGACAGGATGACCTTCTGGAGCTTTCTAGAAGTGCGGGACAATTGCGTCAGGACCGAGCCAGGATCTGCCACTGCTGGGCAGCACCTTTCCCTCCTTATCTGGCGGCTGAGGCACCGGGTGCCAGGTTGGGGCACAACAAAGGCAGGTCCGAGTTCAAGGATCCTTCTTCCTGTTGTTGCAAAGTTAAAGCCTTTGGCAGTTCCTCTCCAGTCCCCTGAGGCTGACCCTCCCCACAGGGCAGCTCTGTTGGATCGCTGGGGCCTGGTGTGGCTGGATTCTGGGGCAGAATCGTAGGCAGCAAAGGAAGGCGCCAGCTTTCCAACGCCAACAAGACCGAGGCGGCTTCTTTTTAAAGCTTGGGGAAGGCTGGCCTGGAGGGCCTGTCCGAGGGAAGAGCTCCCCTCTGGCTGAGCCCCCTCCTTCCCCTTCCTTCTTCCGGCTCCTTCTCGGGCGAAGCGGGCACAGTGATTGCGCAGGCTTTTCGTGGCTCACTGAGCGCCTGGTTGTGCCCGTCATTAACCTTTCCCTCCGTGAGTCTGAATGCCAGCTTGACTGGAATGCTTGATGGTTCGAGGAGGGTAGCGGTGCCCGCTGCCGCCTTGAGTAGGAAAAGGAAGGCAGAGAATTAATGAGCAGTTTAAAAGCATTTTTATTGGAAAACAATAAAAGAAAGGCTGCTGTAACCCAGTGGCGGCTCGCTTCGCTTCGCTTTGCTGCTGCTGGCCAAGGCTCCTTCCTCATTTGCCCTCCCCGGGAAATGGCCTAGTAGTGGGTGTTTTATGGAGCTGGAGAGGCCGGGCTGCCAACATCAATCTTGCTCCTAAGTGTGTGTGTGGGGGGGGGGGGCAGGCGACCCACGCAGGGCAGCTGGGGAAGATGGAGAGCCTCCAACTGCCGAGAAGAAGCTAAATGAGGCTGACGGTCAATTAAAAGACTTTACAAGGAAGAAACCTTTAAAACATCCCTCTGAATCCTTTTAAAAGGTTGCGTGTGATCACAGCTTCAGTAAAAGGATCTCTTCCCCCGCTCCTCCTCCGGATTACTCATAGCTTAATAAAATACTCCTGCTGCTGCTGCTGTGGGTTTCGTAAGGGAAAATATCTTTGAACGTTTTTGTTCCGTGTCCCTGGAGCATCCCAGATCCGTACTTAGCATGGTTCCCATGCGTGGTTGCAATGAAATGTGTTAGACTTCAGTCCTCATCGTCTCCATACAGGCTGGGAATGATGGGAATTGGGATCCACCCACACGGAAGGCAGTTGGCTCAGGATGACAGATGAGTGAGCTTGCCCGAGTGGGAAGTGCCGGGGCTTTGCTTAGCCCGGCTGATAAGAAAGTGACAACAGAGAGGGCGGTTGTGCTGTTACCTGCCTCCTTTTTCTGGGAGTTGGTTTATTGCTTATCTTTGGGGTCCGGGGCTCCTGCGTTGGGGGGAGGTTTCTGCGTTTTAATCCTTGCAAGCTGCCCAGACACCCTTGTCTGAGATGGGCTGCGAAATACATCATACAAGTGGATCTCAGTCCTTCTGCGTCTGTCTTCTGTCCTCCAATTTCCAGCTGCAGATGCAGCTTCCCCAAGACGCCCCCGTTTCACGCAGAGTGTAGTTAACCTGAGGAATTCCTGGCCCCAGGAAGAGGCCAGAGCCGCCGTAAATTCCAAGCGGCTTAGAGGCACCTGCGGGCAGGACGAGGCTATTAATGGTGGCTGATGCAGCCGTTAATCCGTGGAGCCAACAGCAGCTGGGGACTTGCCCTGGTATCCATCTGCTCCTTAATTATTGGAGCCGGGAGTCTGGTCTTCTTCTTTCTGCCCGGAAGAAGGGAGCGCCAGGAGATGGCTGGTTGTTTTTTTTCCCCCTTCTGGTTTTTTTAACTGATCTCCTTCATGCTCTGGGCCGCATCCTTCCCGAGCCAACTTCCCCTCCGTTTCGGTGTCATATTTGGGTGGCTCTTCCAGAGACAGCCCTGAACCCGCTAGAGGCAGCTGTGCCGGGAGGAATACCTGGGTGGGCGTCCCCAAAGGTGGAGCAGCCGGCTTCGGACCTGTCCTTCCTGCTGGGCAGGAGGTCACCTGCTCTCACGCCATCCCTCTCCCTGGGCTTCTGGCAGCTCGCTCCGCGTCCTGGGGGGAAGGCCACGGTGGTCAAGATTTACAAGAACGATGCTGACCAGGAGGGGATTGTGCGCGAGATCAGCTTGCTGCAGAAGCTCTCCCACCCCAACATTGTCAGGTAGGTCTCTGAGTAGATCCCCTGGGGGCCACGTGGCAGTGGGTACTTTCAGCTTTCTTGACCCTTTGCAGGCTGATCTAACTTTGCATCTCGGCAATCACCCGGTTTCCCCTTTTTTGTAAGGTACCTCGGGATCTGCGTGAAGGATGACAAGCTGTACCCCATTCTGGAGGTAAGAGGGGGGATCTTCCCCTGCCCAAACAGCAGCTGCCCTCCAGGCTAGGCTGCCTTTTAAAGGGAGGATCCCTTGATCTTGGTGCCGGACAGGAAGCAGAGATTTTCAGTGGTGGGAAGGGCTCTCGGGAGCGTCTTCCCGTGGGAAATTGGTCCGCCGTCTGGAGAAACCGAAGCTGGCCTTCTCCGGAGGGCTTCTGGAGCCTGGCATCCCATATTGCGTTGAGACTTTTATCCCTTTTATTTTCGCGTCGTGTTATTTTGTGGCATTCTTGTGAGTCTCCCAAGAATCTTGCGATCGCAGCAACACACTCATTTGATAAATAAGTGTCACCTATCCATCTGGCTTGCAATTGGCCTCATGCCCCCAAAAGTGGGGAATCGGGGCTGATGTAGCTCCATCTGGACCATCCCTCTTTGTGCTTTAGGACTGAGATTGTAAAAAACGAGTCTGCATCTCACTGTGAAAAAGAAAAGAAAAGGGAACTCCCAGTGTGGTAAATTCTGCTCTGAGAAATATGGAAGCTCGGGGGAGAATATTCTAGTTTGCCCCTGGAGGTTCCTTCCGTTGTCTTCCCCATGGGGGAGCATGTAGTTCAGCCCGGCCTTCCCCAAAGGGGCGTTTGCCAGGCGGGCTGGGCCACAACTCCCATCCTCCTCAGCTGAGGCCAGGCCGGTGGATGATGGCGGGGATGGTGGGCCTGCGGGGCTGGGAAGGCTGCCTTGACTCACAAGCGCTGCGTGGAAGGCGGAATAACGTCTATCCCGGCCGCCGAGGGAAGCGACTCAGAGTTCCCTCTTCCCTCCGGGGCCCCCCTCAGTACGTGAACGGGGGATGCCTAGAAGAGCTGCTGGCCTGCAAAGACGTCTCCCTGGGCTGGAAGGAGAAAGTGGACATGGCCTCGGACATCACCCGCGGGATGGCCTACCTCCACTCCAGGAGCATCTATCACCGCGACCTCAACTCCAAGGTGGGCTTTCAGTTCGACCCCCTTTCCAAAAGAATCAGCAGAACCGCGGGGGGGGGGGGCTGCCCAGGGGTCTCCGAGGAAGGGAGACACCCCGGAAGGAGAGGCCTGCTGCTGCCTCGTTCGCTTTGGCCAAAGGACCCTCCTCGCTCAGCGGCGGTCAGCCGAGTCCCAGGGCTGGGCGAGCGCTTTGGCTTAGCCTAGTGAGTTTTCCTGAAGGCTGTCCTGGGGTGGGTTTCTTTCCCCCTTGCTTGGGGGCTGTGGGCATTCAGATCTGGGCCATTGGTCCGGCCAAGAGGGGCCGGACCTGTGGTGGTGGTCCTGCTCTAAGGGTCAGCCCAGTCACAGGCCGGTGCTCCCCCCCCCTTCAGAACTCCCAGGGGCTTGGACGGAGATTGAAGGGGCCTCCGTCTGTTTCCCAGAACTGCCTCATCCGAGTGACCCAGCGAGGACGGGAGGCGGTGGTGACCGACTTCGGGCTGGCCAAGGAAGTGGCGGAGCTCTCGGCCAAGGGTCCGGAGAGGAAGCTCTCGCTGGTGGGCTCAGCCTTCTGGATGGCTCCCGAAATGCTGCGTGGAGAACCTTACGACCAGAAGGTGCCTGCCTGCCTCCCCTCCCCCCCAGGGGTGCTGGCTGGGCCTGGGCCTCGGGGGAGCACCGGGGGTGCCCTGGGGAGACGAAGAGCAGGGCGCTTGGGGGACTGGCGAAGCCCCCCTGGCTGAGCCTGGCTCCCTCCGGCAGGTGGACGTCTTCTCCTTCGGCATCGTCCTCTGTGAAATTCTGGGCAGGATTCCCGCCGACCCCGAGGTGCTTCCACGGACCCAGGTGACTGCCGGGACCCCCTCCTCTCCCCTTCCCGCTCTCAGTTGGAAAGCATTTGCCCTTCCTGGGAGCTTTCCCGAGCCCCCCCCCCGCTTCCTTCGTCTCTGGGAAGGCAGTTTAGGGGGGGAGCCGATTGGGGAAGGGGCAAGAGGGAGGCCTGTGGACCACGAAACGACGGAGGCCCTCTTGACACCCGCGTTCTCCCCCTCCAGGATTACGGACTGGACGTGGCTGCCTTCCACAGCATGATCCGAGAGTGTCCCAGGCGAGTTTTAGATTTGGCCGCCAGCTGTTGCAAGGTGAGGATTTCCTTCGAAAGAGGCTCTTGCCATGCGACCTGCCCCCAGCCCCCCTTAGCCGAAGCAGCTCTGCGGCATTTGCAGGTTGCAAAGACAGCAGTTCAGCAGGCCTGGGTGAGAGTGCTGGGTAGCAGAGCTTCTCTGTTCAGGACCGTCTACCTTAGAGTTCTAGACCCAGGAAGAGACAGCCTAAGCGTGGCAAAGCCACGAAGGGGCCTCTGGCTGCAGGGCAGGCGGAAAGGGAACGTGGCCATCTGTAATGAAAAGGGAGTTTGCCGTTTCCGACAGTTGGGTGCCTTTGGCAGGGCTTGGGGGTGCGAGCTGCCCTTTGGCACACCACCCCGTTCTTTTCTTGTGTGTCCCCCTTCCCCCCTCCCCAGATGGAAGCCTTCAAACGCCCCTCCTTCTCCGAGATCCTGGAGGAACTGGAGGACACGGCGGAACGGCTGGAGTTCCCGACGGAGCAGCAGCCCCCAGGTTGACCCACCTGGCGGGAGGTGGACTGAGTCGGACTGTATATCTCAGCAGAAAAGGTCCTGTGGGAGGAGGAGGAGGAGGAGGAGGGGATGAGGCCCTTTGGGGCAGATCAGAGGCCTCTGGATTGGAAGACGGAGCGCCCTCCCTCCCTCCCCAGCCCTCCTGCCTCTTTCCTAGAGGCCCAGATTCTTGTGGACCAAGCAATATTGTTGCAAGAAAACAAATCCTCCCCCTCCCCGTTTAGATGGCTCTGGCCAATGAGCCAAGCTGCACGCCTGCCATAGCCACCAGCCAAGTCCATCGGGGGCCGAGTGGCCTCCAGTCATCACTCCTCAGGCCGCCGTCTCGTCCTCCAGATCCTGCCCCACCCTGCCCAGGGAAGGTGTGGGGTTGCTGGCAAACAAGCAATCCTCTTCCTGAAAAGGCCCAGAGAGGGGTGCCCTTGTGGAGGGAGATGAGCCTGGGTCTCTGGGTGCCCCTGAGGAGGGAGGACCCCTGCAGAAGGGGAGGGGGGCAGAAAGCGGAGCTGCCCTGCGGCCTGGCTTGGCTCTCCTGGGGCCAGACATCGGCCTCCCCTGACCTCACGACCGCCACTCACTGGGCAGCCCCCTGTCCCAGAACAGCAGCCAACCGGCACCCTTGGTCCACGAGAAGGCTTGGTGAACACCCCCCTCTCTCTTCCCTCCCCACTTCCCTTCCCTGGGACCCTGTTCCCAGCTGGGCTGAATCATCGCGGTTCTGCCACGGGGAGCAGGAGGTGGGGGGGGACAGAGTCGGGGGGTCCCCAGGAAGACACAGGTGGGAAAAGGCTCGGCTAGCTCGTCCCACAGGGAAGGCTTTGAGAGGACTTCCGAATCCCAGGAACAGAGACCCCCTGAACCCATTCCAAACTGCAAGCACTTGAGTCCATCCTTGTGAACCCCCAAGGCCGTGTGCATCCCATAATAGCCTTCCGAAAGGTCCTGGGGCTGGCGGCCGGCCTTCCGAAGCTGAGGACAGTGCTGCGTCCTCTCCAGACCAAGGTTGAAAATGGATCTCTCTTTGTAAATCAATAAATAGCTTGTGAGCTTTTCCCAGAAACTCCTTAAACAGTGACAGCCCTCGCACTCCTTTCTCTCTGTGTGTGTGTGTGTCTATGTGTGTTTGTGTGTTGTCTCTGGGAGCCCAGAGTGGGTGTGCTGGTAGACCTGCATAGACCTGTGCTCGCCACAAGGTGGTGCCCTTTCACCAGCTATGCTGCGTTTGGCACAGCCCTCTGCTGGACGGGGGCAGTCAGGCGTTCTCCAGGCACCTTCGGCTCCCCTCCTGCGGTGCCAGGCCACGGGGGCTCCTTCCTCCCCTTCCTGAGTGCCACTCTCCAGCTGGCATTTTAATCCAAGCCCTAGAAGTGCTCCGAGAGCGCAAAAGGCTTGCTTGGATTTGATCCTAGAGACGGTTTTGCAACTGGCTCCTGCTGGAGTCTCTCTCGCAGCGGCTGCCCCTTCGAGCGAAGGAGTCAACTCCGGATGACGTCTGGCCCCTGAGCAAAAAGGCAAAGAAGGCGCCCCCGGAGCCCACCTCTCAGGCCCAGAGCTTCCCCCTGGATTCAGGGTCCCACATCTGGTCAGCGGCAGGACCAGCTTTCAGAGGTCAGGAAGTTTGCAAAATGGCGACCCAGAAGCATCTCTGCCGGGAACTGCTGCCCTTCCTGTGCGTGGGCCTCCCCACACTTGTGCCTGAGAGTCCTCCCTGAGGCCCAGAGAAGCCAGCTTTGGCTCACTTCATTTCAGCTTCCTCCTCCTCCTCCTCCCGATGAGAGCTGTGAAATTCCAGCCACGGTTCTCCCCATTCGTCCCCACCTCACAAGGCTTGCCTAAATAAGATTTGAATTTATTGTTTTGTCATTTACAAGGCAATAAATTAACAAACATACTGATTTCTAAAGGTCATTAGGGAAGCCAGGTTTCCAAGCCTATCGCCCGTAAAGTACACCAGTTCGTAAATCTCTCTGGATAGTGGGTGTATTTTTGTGCGGTTAAAACAGGGAGTGACCAGGAAGAGGGCCCTTGTGCCAGCCACTAACTAGATTGAACTTTCAGGATACAGATGGTTTTGAAACCGGACCCCGGACTATTCAAGGCGAAGGACTCGAGGAGGCCCACCAGGCGGCATTTGGAGGTCTGTGGGGCAGGCCCAGGATTTGAGTTCCCTCTTAAGCTCAAACAGTGCCCCAAGTAGCGCCCCCTTGCAGGCCGGTCCAAGCCTTTGTGCCCCTAAGGGTGAGGAAAGGCCTGTCTAAACTATAAAAGGAGAAGGATGGAAGAAGGACTGACATCTAATTTCAGCCCCCATCAACCCAGGGGGGCGCACAGTCAAGTACACACACGGCAGAACACGGCTAATTTCGGCTTGTGCAAATGAGCTCGGAAGGTGAGCCTGCAGGCAGGTGTTTCAACAAACAAAGGTGAGTCGGGCACCTTGGCAGGTGCAAGAGGGACAAAGCACCCCTCCGTCCTCTGTACCAGCACAGGAACAAAAGCTGCTGCTTTTTAAAAGTTTATTTTATTTTGTCCAGGCTGCCAACTTGGGTGAGCTTTGTTTATTGGGATAGGGGAGAAGGAAAAAATATCCCCCAGGTGTGCTTTGACTAAGGGACGTTCCCCTGCATATTTGAATCCCGGGGGGGGGGAACCCTCATTTTGGAAAACGAAGCTTTGGGGAGGAAAAAGCAGAGAGAGACACTGACCCACCGGCTTAGCGTGGCCCCCTAAAGCCCCTCTGGGGAGGTTCACCCAGAATCAACACGAGATCTGATAGCACTGAAAAGAGGGTCTGGGGGCTTCCTCTGCGGACCCTGCCTGCTGTGTAAACATTTGCCACCCCATGGATTCTTTATGCCTCCGAAAACGGTCAGTCCAACGGTGACCTACTGCGCATCAGTGTGGAGCTGCACCCTGACTCAGCTCTTGCTTTCCGTCCCTGACTTCTCTTCGCAAATTCACAAGGCCAGAGATGGGCCGAGAAAGACTGCCCGGAGCAGTCTGCTGTCCGAGAAAGGAAGGGGGCAGGAGGGGCCAGAGAGGGTGGCAGAAGACAGCTGCCCTCTTCCTCACCGTCGCCAGCCCCTCTGTGCCCCCAGCTTGCCCCTCTCCTGCAGCGGGTGACGGAAGGAGCGAGGCTCAGCCGTGCTGTTAACGGGTCCATCTGGACCGCTGGCTGCAGGCCAGCGTTGGTCAGTTCCAGGGCGTGGGGCAGGTCAAGAGTTGCCTCTGACCTCTTCATATGCTTTAGGCAACCAGGACAGCTTCACCTTATGGATTTGAGGGGGGCAGCCGATCTTGTAATCCCAGCAGTACTCGGGGGACAGCAGCTTGCTGGGCTTGTGGAGCAGGAAGTACTTGTTGAGGTGGCTCTCGTCGTGCCAGACGGCCTCCACACCCCGCTCCTTGTCCTGCAGGATGCCCTGGTAGCACTGCCGGGTGAGGTTCAGGACCTCCGGTGGGGTGCCCCCAAAGACCGCTCCGTGGTAGTAGTAGTCCCCCTCCTCGTATGGGATGTGCGCGGCCGACTCGGGGCGCCTCTCGTAGGTGAAGGTGCTCCTGTCCTCGTCATAAAACCAGGCGTGGAGCTGGGCCACGGACTTGCCCAGGGTCTCCACCCCGTAGAAGCTCCGGAAGACCTGGTCGACGTCCATGCAGAAGAGGAAGTCCACCTCGAAGCGGGCGCAGTCCTCGATCAGGTCCCCGATGGTCTTCATGCGCATCATGCTGATGTCCTGCCAGCGGCTGTGCTGCTTGACGTGGAAGAGCTTCAGCATCCGCTGCGGGCCCAGCTTGACCTCGGGCACTCTGGAGAGGTCGTCGACCATGATATAGAAGATGACCTTGTGGCCGGTCATGAAGAAGGTGTTTGCAGAAATCAAGAAGTCCTTCAGGTATTTGTCCAGGTACCTGGATGGGAAAAGCAAACGGAGCAGGGATGAGGGGGGGCTTCTCCGGTTGCTGCAGGCTGCCACCCCCTGCCCTCGGTCCATCTGAGCCCAACCAGAACGACTGGAGTCCGGCAGCCTCAGCCCCCTCCCCCTCCCTCCCCCCCCCCGTTGGACGGGCCTCTTTGCTCATCTCGTGCTCAGTGGTCCTTCCTCAGCCAAACGAGCCGGGTCCGGCTGGACGAAGCGCTTACTTCCCAATGGCGAAAACGGTCAGTCCAACGGTGACCTTCTGCTGCTTGTAGTGATAGTTCAGGGGGGCGCTTTCGAATGTCCCGTCCCACACGATGGGGGCTGACCACGGGCTCAGGGTAGGGATTTCTATCCTTGCTCTACCCGGGACAGAAAGAGAAGGCCGATGAGGGTCACTCCCTGGTCATCTTAGCCAAGTCTGCAGAGCTCACCCTCACTCAGCCCCCCACCCACTCTGAAGCAGACTTCCAGAAAGGGGGGGCAGCTGGGCCAGCAGGGGTCCCCCATTTTTCCCTGCTGGAGAAAGGAGGCCAGGGAGCCTCCAGCGCTGGACGGTGGCCTTGGCTGCAGCTCTCCAACCGCATGTTAAAATGTTTACCAGGGAGTGGCAGGAAGCAGGAAACTTTTTGCCTTTCAGCACTCTGATAGGAGCCAGATGTTTGGGAAAGCTACTCCCCGGGATTCAATTTAAAGCAAAACAAAGCAGGAGCCGTTCCGCAGCTTCCTTTCCCTGCATTTAATTTTAGCAGGCCATGTTCAGCCGGCTGGGGTTCCAGGCGAGGCTGATCCCAGCGGCTTCCAAGACTGATCCAGCCGTCAGCCAAGCGCTGTTCGCCTCTTTCAGCTGAACAGCCACCGCTCCGGTACTTGAGCTTTCAGGCGGAATGACCCGGGCAAAATGTCTCCTGTCCTGCTCAACTGAGCCTTCGGTTCTGGCTCTGCAGGTGGAGGCAGCTTCCTTTCGGTCTTGGGCTGCGCTTTTGCTCCTTGGGGGGGTTCTAAGCCTCTGAAACGCTCCCCAGGAAGTGTCCCATTGCGGGTGGAAAAGCCGCCCGTCTCTCAAAAACCTTTGGCTGTGGACAGTGGCGGGAAAAGAGGAAGTCTGGAGGAAGCCCAGTGAAAGCTGCCCCCCCCCTCCTCCATCTCACTTCTGAGTCCAAGCAGGCGTCTTACTTTGGGTGAAACCAGCTGCTCAGTGGTATCTCTCCTGCCTCTGTGGTTGAGAGCGGCTCTCTGCAATAGAGGAGAAGGTAACCAGAACACGGTCCGGCCGTGGTTCCGGCTGGTTGTCCCAAAAGGCAACTGGACTTCCTGGGGTTTTTCCTTTCCTTGAAAACGTTTCACTTCTCACCCAAGAAGCTTCTTCAGTTCTCCAGTTGTCTTTTGGGAAAGCCCCTTTGGGACAACCATGGCATGGACGACTGAGAAGCTCTGCAGAGACACTCCCAGCTTGTGGCAAAAACTGGCTTTCACACACAGACCTGTTTGGTGTGTCACTTCTTCCAGAAAGCCCATGTCCGATCCCGTCACCATTGGCCGTCAACCAGGCAGCCAAGTTTCTCTTTTTGGAAACAAAGGCACCCCTCTTCTTGAATTCATTCCTTTCCTTCCTGGTCACTTTTGGCTCAAATTCCTTACATGCAGATTTCTTATTCTTCGCCATACCAAGGAAACAATTTGGGCACGTCGCAATGTGGTCGCCAGGAGCTGAACTATACTGCAGGGGAGGCTGGACTCTGGCATGGCTGCCCAGGGCTCTGACTCCTCTGCTGGGCAAGAGTTAGGCCCCTGTGCTGCCAGGGGGGGTAGAGGAGACCTCAGCAAGCCTGGGGGCTGGGCCCGGCTTGGCAGGATAAGGGACTGATTCCCCCCCCCCAGGCTGCCGCTCAGCAGAGAGAGGGGGGAGCAGTGCTCTGTTGTCATGCAGCAGGCAGTGAAGGTGTACCCTCTATGAAGGCTCCTCCACTAAGAACGGGGGGCTTCCTGGCACCACGGGGGGGGGAGGGCAGCAGGCAAGCAGCCTCACTGGCATCTAGCTTGTGCAACTGTGTGAGCCAATCCTCAGTTGCACTGCCCATTTTGCAAGCTTAAAAGCCTGCCATTGCGCAAGGCGCTTCGGTGGTTCTCTTTCCTGTTGTGCAAAGCCCCACAGTGATTGTCAGTTGCGTGCAAAAGTTATCAGTCCCTCTGGGAGTAGAAGAGGGGTTAGTGGCTACACCGGAGGCAAATAAGTAGCAGCTAGCCATCTGCCACCTTCACTTTCACTCTTAAGTAAGGAAGATGCCCAGACAAGGGGAATTGGGACTGCCAGGGGAAGGATCCTCGGCCCACGTGCCAGCAGGAGGAGATCAGCAGCAGGTCAGCAGTTGTTGTGAAAGCGCTTGGTGAGAGCATCAAATGAGACGTGGTTTGCCTCACCCGCTTTTCTATCAAACCCCCCCCCCATGTTCCCCAGGCATCCACAGAGCC
This sequence comes from Azemiops feae, assembly GCA_023970755.1. Classification (NCBI taxonomy): domain Eukaryota; kingdom Metazoa; phylum Chordata; class Lepidosauria; order Squamata; family Viperidae; genus Azemiops; species Azemiops feae. The sequence continues at coordinate 178,928 of JALGBA010000837.1, forward strand.
CCGGCCGATCTGAGCGCAGGTCATCCTGGCACAATGCTACCTCAGGGCAAAGAAGCCCGCCCAGCTCTCGGTGAGCAAGGCCAAGATGGCAGCTTTGCTCTTTCCGGCTCTTTGATGGGGCTCAAGAGGTCAGGCCAAAATGCAGCGGCCCAACCCAGGCCCCGCTGCCCATTCACTTCTGGAGCGGCCAATAACTAGAGCTGGGTCTTTGCCGCTACGCGGAAAGGGGAGATGAGCTGAATACCCATTGGCGCCAGAGGGCGGCTGAGAGAAAGGCCGGGCCATGGTGAGGCTGAAGCAACCGCACCTTGATTCCTAAAGTCTGGCGAGGTAAAAATGCCCTTATTCTGCCTGGCAAGCATCACCGGGACTCACTTTGGGTGGTACCCAGTGGCGCAAACAGACTGGAGGCAGCAAAAGCAACAGCAGGAGGGGACTTACTGGAAGCTGCTGCTGTCCATCCAGGTTTCTTTCTCATCCCTGTTGAAAGGAGAACAAACAACCTTTAATTATCTCAAGGTCACCTGCCTGCAAGTACCAGGTAAATTCCAGCCAACAATCACCTTCCTCTGCCTGGCTGGCAGACCGCCTGTGTGTGGGCAGAACACGTGCTCTGCAGAAGCACCCAACTGCCTCCACGCCCAGGTGGGGCCGGGAAGCTCTCGCTCTGGAAACCTTCAGTGTTGCCCTACAAATGTGCCGATTGCCTGGAGCCCCCAGCCTGACGTGGTCCTTGGCTGAACTGCCCGGGAACTCTGGTCCAAGACATCTGGATGGTCCCCGGACAAGCACGAGAAGACAAAACAGCTTCTCTGGATGGAAAGCAGCTCTCAAGCTGCTATGTGACTCAGCTCTGTTTCCACAACCTCCCCCCCCCCGTCCCCCTTCCCTTCCTCCAACGGCCTCCTCCGAATCCCCTGGGTGGATTCAGCTCCTTGCTGGACATGCAGTTCTCTCTGTGACCCCTGCAGGTGACCCCTGGGCGGTGTTTGGTTCAAGGCAATCGAACCCCTGAGAAGAGAAACTTCTAATTGTTCCTCCACTCCAATATGGACACACTTCAGAGGGAATACGTTGCAACATCAAATGTTCAGGGATGTGAGAGATTTCACATTGAAACTAGGCGGGGTGTGTGTGGACCTTTATGTAACACTTCGGGAGCAATACGCCACTGCAAAGATGTTCAAGTGTGGCAAGCCAGCCGCAGGTTTGATCACCCCAGAAAGCCGTTCTGATGTGCAATATACTGAATTTCTGAGTAAAGACTTTGGGACCACACTTCCTCCTTGTGCTTCTCTCCAACAAAACCCACCCTGTGCCTGCTCTGGGCCACGTGTGATGCCTGACATGACTTTCTCCAGATCCCTCCCAGCTTAATCTGCAGCGTTCCTTGTCTCACATTAGTGAAGTGTGAGCTGTTCAAGGTGCTCGGTTGCCCAATACTGATTTGCTAACAATTCTGGGAATTCTTGCAACTCTTCCTTGTTGTGCTCAAAATCAGGGACTTTGCCCGGTGAGGCTGCCAGTCTTAAAAGGGTAATGGAAATAAGGCACAGGAGTTGGTGGGGCAGCTTCCTCGCAAGAACAGTAAATTCAGGTGGCATTTCGGGCGGCCATGCCTTTCTTACCTGTACAGGCAGGTGAAGATGGCCAGCGATAAGAGGGCGAGCAAGACTATCCATAAGAGGGTTGTCTTCCCTTGAGACAGGCTCATCCTTGAAGGAAAGAAAGAGCTGGAGGTTAGTCGGAGGCGGCTTGCATTCCCGGACCAAAGCGGGGAGACTGATCTGAGAGGAGGAGGAGGAGGAGGAGGAGGAGGGGGGGGCAGCAGCCCAGCCTTCCTTCCGAAGAGACCCATCTCCACCCAAGGGAGGAAACGTGCCAGCTGGGTTCACTTCCCTACCAAGGTGGAAGCTCTGCCAACTCGAGGGCTGGCACCTGCCCTTGAGAGCAGCTTCCCTCAACATCCGGCTCTCCAACCCATTCCAAGCCACGCTGGCTGGGGAGGATGGGAGCTGCAGTCCCACAGATCAGCCTTGCCCTACCTCGGGGAAGGATGTGGCAGGCCCGGAGAAGACCTGAGCAATACCTCGACTTCGGCCTCTCCAGTCAACACGCAAGGCAGGCTTTGGCAGGCTCCTGGCAACCTCCGTTCCCTCCAGCTGCATGAAGGGCCCGGCCTCTCGGCTCTGCCCTGCTCCACCTTCACAAAGACTTTGGAAACTCAAGGGCCTCTTTTTTCCCTCCTCCACGCCCTCGCTCCCTTCTGCGTCACCTCTTTCAGGACGCTCCCTCCTGGGATCCTCCTCGGGAGCCACCTTTGGGGTCTAAAGGCGCCATTTTTGTTGCATCCCTCACCTGCGGGAACCCTCAAGGTGGCCTTGGCCCTTGCTCAGCGGCTCCTATGGAAAACCAGCATCGGCCGCTCAGCCGCTGGGGCAAGCGGCCACAAGTATCTCCCTGCCCTGCAGGCAAAGACAAGCCGCGAGTCTCGGCATCTCTTCTCCAACTGCCTTTCAGAAGAGGCGCTCCGAGGCCAGACACGTTCAGCCTCCCCCAGGAGGGAAGGGGGGACGGAAGCAGCTGCTCTTTGAGAAAAGCCAGAAACCCCAGCCAGAAGCTCTGTGTGGTGGCTGTTTAATGGGGCGGGGAATCCCCCTTCCTCCTCTGCCCTGGCCTCTTGAGAAGCTCCCACGGCCATCCAGAAGAGGGGGAGACTCCCTGTTCCTACCCCCCAAAATCTACAGCAAGCTTGGGGGGGGGGTGTTATCTGCGGTGACCCTGAACCCAAGCCTGGGAAACAGTGAAGCAAGTGTTACCTGCTGAGAAGTACCAAGGCTACCCAGAGGCCTCCCAACGGTCAAAGAACATGGAAGACATTTTAGAACCACTTATTCTAAACTGCCAGGCAAAAAAGTGTTCTGTTGGTGCTGTGGCTGCCTTCCTTCCTTCCTTCCTTCCTTCCTTCCTTCCTTCCTTCCTTCCTTCCTTCCTTCCTTCCTTCCTTCCTCCCTCCCTTCCTCCCTCCCTCCCTCCCTTCCTCCCTCCCTCCCTCCCTCCCTCTCCTTCCTTCCTTCCTTCCTTTCTCAGGAGGGCGCTCCTTTGCACAGCGTTGGGCCCGGATGGACCACATTCCTGACAACTGAGCTCCAACAAATGCCCCTGGTGACACCCCCAACCCTCTTTTCTCTGCCTGAAAAGGAGAACTGGACGAAAAGCCTTGGCTGAGGTCACCTGAAGCCTCCAGTGCAGCTGCTGCTGCTGCTGCTGCTTCCAAGTGTCCAGATCAAACTTTAGAGTGCTGAAATGAGGCCCCTTCTTGGGCTTTGTCTTTGGCCAAAAATAAGCCCTTCTCGGAACGCGTTTCTGGTAGTAGCCGATGTACCAAGAGACGGGTCGGGCTCTGCGTCTCTGTGCATTCACACAGCGTGGGGTTATCCGCTAAGAGCCCCCACTTGAGCAGGTGGGTCTCACGCTTAGGCACCCCAGCGCTCCACCTGTTCGGGGTCCTGCAAGTAACGCAAGGGAGGTCGGATCCTTCAGCCAGATCCTCTTTTAATGCTATCCCTTGCTCACTGGTCTCCTTCCTCCACCTTTGCGCGTCCCTTCCTCTCCAGTGCTGAGCTCAGGTGTTGTGCCAACCGGCCTGGTTGGGCAATGGAAGGTTCAGCCATCACGCGAGGCCGGCCATGGCCAGCCAACTTTGTCAGAGTTGCTGGCCAACTTTTCTGGGGCTCAACTTGAGCACCTCCTCCCTTGCCCCTTGTGCCTCTCCTGGAGAGAGAGGGGGTCAAGTCCTTGGCGGAGGGCTGGGAAGAGGGGGGTTGGACTTGGGCCACGCCCTGCTTGGCAGCTCTGGACCAAATGCTGGCAATGCGAAGGGGATCCTGGAACGGCCGAGCTCATTAAGCAGCGTCTGGCTGCGCTCAGACTTACGTTTTTCAGGGCCACAGCAAAGGTGCTGGGTCCTCCCCCCCCTCTTCCTTCTCAGAAAAGCAGCTGCAATTGAGGCCTCTCTCAGCTCCTCTCCTGACCTTGCTCTACCTCAGCCTGGCTGCTCCCGGCCTTTAAGGTCCACCTAGCCTGCTCAAATTCACCTGGGAAAACATCCCCCATTTTTTTCCTCCTTCCAAGGAAGAACGTCTGAATGCCTAGAGAAGCCAGGCTGGGTCCCCCTTTCACAAAAACAAATGAAAACTCAAACATTATTTTTGGCTGCCTTTTATCCATCTTGACTAAAGGTGGGCATGCTTTTACACGAAGGCACCTCTCCTGAGCTCCCTTGCTTGAGCAGGGGGTTCGACCAGAAGACCTCCATTTAAATTTAAATTCTTTTGTTGTAAAAAATGCTGCAAAGCCTCTCTTGCCCTTTTAATGTTTTCAGTGCTTTTTCTCCTTTTTATTTGAATAGACTTTGACTAGTGGCACCTCCAAGGAAGTTTGTGGACAAGTCATTGGTGAGTTTTGTTTTATTTGTATCATTCACTAGTATTATTTATAGTCAGGCTATTCTGAGGTTATTTCCTGACAGGATGTGACTCGTCTGAGGACGGGTCTGTCCTAGCAGCATTAATGTTTGGGGGAAATTCATCACTGTCTAATTGCTTAATCTGTCCGGAATAAATCAAACTTATCCGATTGTGGCAAAACTTTCCTTCTGACACGTCTGCTTCTAGGAGTGGGTGCACTTTACCTCCAGACTCTCTAAAAACACGTTCCTTGAGTGGCTCCGAAGCTCTCTGCCCACGACCCACAGGGGGTAATCGGGGGGCTGGCTGGGCCCAGGACCAGCTTGGAGCCTTCAAGACTCCTGAAGGGTAGCAGGAATTCAAGTGTGTAAATATTGGCTTAAAATACAGATTACCTGCCAAGGTGATCTGCGATAATGCTAATATTTTTATTGTAATGTAATGTAGCAATATCAAAACAATATGCAAACAAACCTACTTACCGGCTGCATCGGAATGTCTCAATACAGCAGAGGGAGAAGTCAAAATTATTTCAGGATTTGTTTTCTCTTTTTGCCTCCTGTAGCGGCCCCGAAGGGCAGACACGGCAACTGGAAAACCCCATTTTGCCTGCCATTTTTCAGGTACACTCCAAACGGCTGGGGGATGGGATGAGCAAGGGGAGGGGGGAGGGAGGGGCCCTTCAGATCCAGCTCTGCCTGCCACACCAGCTGAGGACTCAGGGCCAGAAAAATGCTGCTGGACGTCCAGATGTCTGGGCTTTGAATGAGACCCAGAGGCAAACCAGTAAGGCCCAGCCTGATGATAAAATTGGCCAGCAAGTCTTGGCCTTATTTGACCCAGGCAAGCAGCTGGTTCCCACCCTCTGGCAGGATCGCTCCAGCGGTGCTCCTTTTGAGGGCAAGGGGGAAGAGAGGCTGGCTACGCTGCCCCCCTCCCGAAGGACTTGGCTTTAAAGAATGTGGAAGCGCCTCGGCTGAGTCGGTCTCATTAGCCCCCAGCCCTGAAAGTCCCCTTGGGCCAGCCCCCCGCCCCCCCTGCTCTCCAACCAGCATGATTGTGGGCTGAAGAACAACACCCAGGAGGGACAGGCGAAGCTTTGAGCTCCGGGAAGCCAGTTAGAAATTAAGCAAGAAGTATCTGCCGGTTCCATTTCCTCACTTAAAAAAAAAAAAAAAAAGTTTTCATAGCATGCTGTGTTATTAGTCAAGTTTTCTCCCAAAAGAGCAAAGTTTCCTGCCTCGGGACATTTGAGGCTGTTCCCGTGGTGGAAACCCCTAAGCCCTCTCTCTCAAGCAGGGCCCATATAGCAACTCTATCTGGAGAGCTAAACCCAGGTTTTAAGAGGGAAACACTGCAAAGTTCTGTCTTTTTTTTCCACAGTGTCCATTTTTTAAAAAAGAAAAACCTCCACTTCTTCCTACCCCAATTATGAAAACATTTGCACATTTTGATACGTTCATATTTCAAAACACACACCCCCAAATCCATAAATCAAATGCAACCTTTATGCACCTGTAGCAACATTGAGTATTTCAGGGAGGGAGGGAGGAAGGAAGCTGACTTGTCCCTCCCCCCCCCCCAATTTATCCTTATCAACTGCATGACATTGTCTGGAGACCACACAGCACACAGGTGGGGCTTCCGTGCTGAAAAACCAATATTTGCAGCAAACTCAATCCAACACAGAAGACTAACTGTGATTTTTTTGGGGGTGGGTGGGAACCACCTCCAAACTTTAAGACTCTCTTGTAATGCTCTGAATTCCGTTTCCTGCTGTTAAAAGAGAAAGCCTGGGTCATCTTCTACATCAGTAACATGTCCCTGCTTTCTCCATCACTTACTCTTCAAACTCCTCAGTTGAGCTAAGTTCTCTCCGTTCTCTCTTCCCACCACTGCTGTGTTGTCCATGAAGCAACCCAACCTTCATTTAAGGAATCCAAACTATTCCTTAAGAAGAGGGGGACAGAGAGAAAAGACTCTGCTTTGGTAAAGCCAGCTGGGCGGACAAAGATAGGGAAGCAGGGGACACAACAAGAACAAGACGCAGCGATTCCTTAAACATATCTAAAACCAAAAAATAAAAGCAGGCAAACAACCGGAGAAGGAGAAGCCAGAAATGGCCGCTAAACCAGAGGCAGGCAAGCGTCAACCTAAAAGTAAAATAATTTTAGAGCACATACGCACCGTATGCCGAAGTTGACCTCTCTGGATTGGAAAAATAGAGGGAGAAAATAACAGGCGGGGCTTGGTTCTGCTGAACTGGGCAGATTCGCACAAAAGGAATCCCTTCCAGCTTTTCCTGTCAAAATTAAGCCCTGTTTTGCTGTGCCGGAGAGAGTCTCCCCTTCTGGATGCATCCTTCGGAGCGCTTCCCACAGAAGCAGGGAAGGAGCAAAATGGTCAAAAACAGAAGTTGGGTGGCCTAGGAATCAAAGAGCCCTCTGAGGAGTGGAGGGCTGGAGTGTTTTCTTATTTTCCTGCGCTCTTTCGCTCCGTGCTGAGGCTGCCTGCCACGTTTCCACGTTTTTCTTGCAGAAAACTGGCGAATGGAATTCCTATTGGTAAATCTGGGAATACAGAGCTGGAAGGTGGAGCCGTTTTGTCCTGGCTCAGAAATGCTGCTTTGACAGGGCAGCTGGGAGGGCGCTTCGTGCAATGATCCCTCGGGGCGAGGGAGAGTAGAGGGTCTTGCAAAGGAATGGAGCACGCCTCGCCGTGTCCGGACCTGTGGCTTGATTAAGCTGAGATAAATCGGAGTTTGGTTTCCTAATACTAATCGTGAGCCCATCCTTCTCGTCTCCCTGGCCTTGCCCCTCAAAACCAAAAAAGGCAGCAGTTGAAAAAAATGTCACGACCTCAGATTTCTGACCACCTCGAAGCCCCCCAAGTCCTGGGAGAGCTCAGGGACTTGGGAAGGTTCAGGAAAGGAAAGGAGAGTGAAAGGCAGACGATTTATTTACTCATCTTGAATTCTGAGATTGGGCTGGGGGGGGCTGTCCCCCAACCAGATTAAATCACAATTGGGGTACTTTATGAATGATAAACTTTTCAAAAGCTCTGGGGATCTGAATGTTCTAATCAACCTCTGAACTGGGTGGTTAATTGAGCTTTGGAAGAAAAAGCATCCCCATATCCAAAGGATCCCACGGCCCCCAAAGTCAGCCCAGCGCAAGTTGCAAAGGGAAATAAAAGCGGCAGACCCCACTGCTGCGTCTTCTCCCTGTGAGGGGACCCCTTGCTTTTAAGGTCAGAAAGATGCTTCATTCTAAGCAGGAACCCTTCCCAGCCTAACCTGAAGCAACTTCAGGGGACCAAGCCACAATCAAGCTACGATTTTTTCCCATGCTTCCCTAATGTTCCTCAATAAAGCCACAGGCCAGCTCCGCGTTTTTGTCCTGGATAGTTGAGGAAGCAATGAACCTCCCTGGATGAAAGCAGTATACCCCAGCCCCTCCGCTCCAGACGCACCTGGGCAAGGTCTCACCTGGCGAGAAGGCAGCCTTATCTCCTGGGTGTGATAACAAGGACCAAAGCATTCTTGAAACGTTTGCCCACCTTCCTCGCAAACTCCAGGAGGAGAAACAATCCAGACACATCATTTCCCACGTAGGGCAAGTGAGGAATTGGGAGGTTGTTTCAGCAGTTCGGGTGGCTTTAAAAGCAGGTGTCCATTTTTTCTCCCCAAACCTCCCCAGGTGAGGGCTTCACTTACCCTTTGGGTTCTGGTGCACCTTTCCTGGCCGTGCCGGACGGCTGCATTGGGCAGCTGACAAAATGGCGAATCACAGGCAAAGAAAGAGGACCTTTGCTTGCTGCTGAAATAGCCAGCAGACGGCAGATGAAGAGAACCCTAACCACTTCCTCCCCGGGGGAAAAAAAAACAAGCCCCGCTTGGGACTGAGGAGGAAGCTGTGGGAAGCTCGGCTTGCTACGTGCGCTGCATGCGTGTGTGTGGAAGAGAGAAAAGGAAAGAAAGAAAAAGACGAGAAGAAAGAAAGAAGAAAGAAAAAGGAAAGGAAGGAAAAGAAAAAGGGAAGGAAGGAAGGAAGCTTCTCTCTACTTTTCCCCCGTGACAGACCTTTCCCCCAGTGCCTTGATGTCTTTCTTTGGCCCCAGTGGTGAAAAGGAGCCCGCAGGCCTGGAGCTGGGAGCCTTTGGGGCTGAGGGCTGAGTCGGGGGGGGGGTTGGGGGCTGCCGGCCGGGTCTTTGCGAGGCTCCTGTGCCGCTTTCCCGAGGGCGAGTGGCAGCTGCGCCTCTGATCCCTTCTGCTCTTCTGGCCTTCCAGGAAAATAAAATCGGTGAGGGAGACCCCCCCCCGGGAGGGGAGAGCTGCACCCAGGACCTCTGGGAGCCGCTCAGCAGGAACCTCGCTGGACCCTCCTCCCCCCCCCCGCTGCTAGCAGAGAAGGGCAGACTCCTTTTGTAACCCATAAAGTGGCACTCAGAAAACCCGGGGGTGGGGGCGAGGGGGCTAATCTGCCCGTCCCATCAGCCCAAACCTCCCTCAGGAATGCAGCTCCAGATAAAAGGGTTTCAAGGCCCTTTTGCAGCTCCTTTTGCAGATAAGACGACCAGCTCTGACCCCTTTCAGCCCAGCCCTGGGTTGATCCGAGGGCAAGGCGGGCTTTTCCGCCCAGTTTCTTCCCCATCAGGGCTTGCCCGCCCTGCAGGTCTCTTGGACAACGGCTCCCATTATCTGCAGCCCACACGGTTAACGCAGGAAGAGAGGAGAGTCACCTGACACACACACACACACCCCGGGGGTTGCTGGCCAGGTCAGGCCGTTCCTGGGTTTATCAGGATCTCTGGGCCGCCTCATAGAGCAGGTCAAGGTGACTCTGTCCCTGGGAGGAAACGGGGCCTCTGGCTCTTTGACCCAGACCCAGCATTTCTTGAGTGGGCCGTGGGGGAATGTGGGATGCCGGAAGGAGGGGCTCTTCCCCTTCCCAGGCCGGAGTGTCCCTCCGTTTTGCTGACCGATGGGCAAGGACCCTCTCCTTCCCTGCAGGGAAGGGGCTACGACCGCAGACCAGAGGGGGACCATCCAGGAGAGCGGCTGGACTGTCCATGTGCAGATCATCCTCCGCAGGGAGTTAAGGACTCTGCGGTTGTTCCTGGCACCTCCCCCGCCCCCACCTCAAGGACCCAAATGGGTCTTTTTGAGGGGCGTCTTGAGAACCCCAAAGAAAGTCCAAGGCACGTCTGAACTCTCTGCTTGCTTGAACGGTTTTATTTCAAGGGTGGCGCTTTTGAAACGGAAGCCAAAACCCAGGTGGGCATCGAAGGAGGGGGGGGGGGGGAGAGAGAAGAGAGAGTCCAATTCTGCTTCAGCTGCGCCCCCTAGTGGTTAGCAGAAAAGTAGACTTCACCCAACTTTATTGTTTGTTGTGCTAATAAGACTCTTCCTTGTTTTAAGGTCGATGTTTCCAAATCGTGGCACTCGGGGAAAAGCAAGAAGAAGGAAAAGACCCTCGGATTTCTCTGGCGTGTCTGAATTGAAACCAAGTCTTAACACGCAGCCGGCCTCCCCGTCGGTCTTTTGCGAGATGCTCGTCAGTGCCGGCCTCCCAGCAGGGGGCGTTCAAACCCCTTTTATGGACGGAGGCAAATGAGCCAAACCCCACCTTGGAGGGGCAGTCTACCTTTGGAAGGGCCAGCGCGCGGCTGGGGCCAAAGCACCAGTTCCTCAGGGACAGAGCTGGGGCTTCCAAGGTGGAAAATCTCCTGCTCTCCAGGCGTTAAAAGGTGGGCCATCACCTGAACGTAACCGCGGGAGGATTCGGGTCTGCAGGAAGAGGGACCCTGCGGAGAGTCGAGTGCTTTCCACGCTGAACGTGACTGTAACTACAAGCCTCCCCCGGCCCAGAAGCGGCTTTCCCTGCATCCTGAGACGGGAGGGACAAAGCCCGGATTGTGCCAGCTGTCAGGCACAACAGCCTTGGGCAGGCAGCAGAGGGAGGGGGCCGTCCCAGCAGTGAGGGGAGGGGGGCTGGCCAAATGCCAGCATGGGAAACCTCCTCCTCCTCTTCTGCTGCCCCACTGCCCCTTTGTCCCACTTGCTGAGGGGGGGTGGGCAGCATGCCAGCATTAGCATCGGCTTTTCCCGTAACTCTCCAGCGAGCCAAACTCTTCCCACACAGCATTGCTAAGCAACCTGCCCATGGAGAGCTTTGCCTCCTGAAAGTCGAAGGCCGGGGGGGGGCTTCTCAGCCTTTCCCAGGATGTGCCCCCCCCTTTTCCACTTCAGCACCTTCCACCACTCGGGGAGGCAGTGAGGAAGAAGGAAAAATTGGCCCCCTGCCTTACCCTGGGGCACCCTAGATCGCAGCAGGAGCCCCCAGAGAGAGAAGGAGGAAGAGGAGGAGGAGGAGGCAGAAAAACAGAAGCCTGTTTCTCAAGGGGGGGGGAAACTCTCAAGCCTTGACAGAGAAGGGGGCCCTTGGGAAGACATCCGTGGGGCCAGAGGGGTGCCCCAACCGGCTCTCCTTGGCTTGAGAAGACCGAAGGGGGTTAGCCAGGCCGTGGCAGGCAAGGGGGGCCTGTGCCAACTGGGCAGGGGGCGAAAGGTGTAGGGCTGGATCCCCACGGAGGCCCGGGCTTTGCTGATGGGCCAGCTGGGAGGGATTTAGCACCAAGCCAGCAGCCGAGGGCCTTCCCTGCCCCTTCGTGCAGCTCAGAAACATCTCTGCAGCCTCCGAGTTAATTTCCTTTCCTGCATGACGCTTCTAGCAGCTTCCTCTGCCCCCAGCAGGCGGTCATCACCCACCCTCTGCCACGCGGAGGGCACAGCTGTCTTCATCTGCCCGAGCCCGGCTGATCTCCACGCTCTCTCGCTGCTCCTGCATGGGGGGGGGGCAAAAGCTCCCTCATCCCGCCAGGCATCCTGAGCTGGGAGAAAGCCGGGCACCAGCACCTGTGGGCATCCATCTGCTGAGGTAGACTGCTCTGAACTGGGAAGTTCTGCACCAGCTCTCGGAATTCCAGAAGGGCTCCCTGTCCGCCAAAGGAGGGCAGACTCCCCAACCGCCTTCCTCGAAGGATGGATTGCAGCTGTTCGCACGTGGAGGGAGCCCAGACACCGATCTGCAAAAGCCTGGGTGGAGTCTGCTTCAGAAAACCCCTCTTCATGCCAATCGTGGCTTAATCTGAAGCCAGCTTGTGTGGAGTTTGCCCCTCCAGGGAGGGCTTTGACAGAAGCAGCTGGTGGTTTGGGAGAGTATTGTGGAATATTTGGTCAGTGAAGAACAGGCAGAGCCAGGCCGACTCTCCATTTCCAGTTTGTGTCCAAAGCCCCCCAAACTGGGCCAGGTTGCTGTGGGCGCCCCGCTCTTCGGCCTCCCCCGAGTGGCCCCCGCAGACCCTCCTCTGTCCCTGCGTAACGCTGGACTCTCCTCCCGGGCAGGGAAAGCCCAGCGGCCGGCCTCTTCCGCCGCCGCTGGCCAGAGGCGGGATGGGGCCGGCAGGGGCCTCCGGAGCCGGCTGGTCCCGCGGCCGCCCCGTTGCCAAGAGCAGGCGGCAACGTGCGCAGCTCCCGGCGTGGGCTGGGCCGCTCCGAAGCCAACGCCGCCAGCCGCCGCCGCCGTGGAGCAGCGACAGCTACGCAGCTCGCTAAAGGAGCCGAAGCCACAGACGGAGCTGCGGCGCGGAGGGACCGGAGGCTTCGCCGGCTGGGACTGTGGCAAGCTCGGCTCCTTCCCGGCCAGCCAGGACGCAGCCGCTGGGCAGATCTGCGGCAGGACGTCGGGCACTGCAGAGCAGCTGAGCCAGAGGAGGGGCGACCCCCGAGGCTCTGGGGCTGCTCGTGGCCCGCAGGCCAAATCCTCCCCCCGGGCAGCTCGGCTCCTGGGCAGCCTTTGAACTTTCTTCCCGTCCCTGGGAAGAGGGCAGGACTTGGGGCAGGGAGGGCCAGAGATGCCTCTCCGGCCTCAGGGCTGGGCAAGGGCCGGCCAGTCCCAAAGGTCACCTGTCAGAGCAGGAGCGCTGCCAGCCTGTGCCATGCCAAGGAGGAGACGCCTCCCCTCGAGGAGCTGGCCGGAGCTCGTAAATCAGGCGGATCGCTTGGCTGCTCCGAGGATGAGCCCCGGTGAGGGGCCTGCTTTGGCCTGCTAAGGCTCCCTCCACCCTCCCTGGGCGGGCAGCGGCATTTCTGGAAGCCATGGAGCCGGATCATCCATCGGACCAAGAGGACAGTTCTCGGGGTAAGGTCCTTCCTACCTAGATGGGATTCCCCCTTCACCTTCGGGGGGCTGGCTTGGAAAGGGATCCCAAGGGACAGGCTGAGGGGCCTTGGGGTGGGGTGGGGGGCTGGCCTGGGGCCAGGTATCCTGGGGGCCTCAGCCAAGAGCTGATGCCTTTACGTCTGGCACTAAAAGAGGCTTTTGCTTCTGCTGAGTTGGTTATGAGCAAGGAGGCGGACTGGAGAGGGCCCTATGTGGAGCTGTTCAGGGGCAGAAAATATCTAGTACAATCAGAAGATTATAAATGGAAGGGGTGACAATGCTCTGCGTCTTTGAAAAGATGCTCCCTTTCAGATGTCCTTCCTTCCTTCCTTCCTTCCTTCCTTCCTTCCTTCCTTCCTTCCTTCCTTCCTTCCTTCCTTCCTTCCTTCCTTCCTTCCTTCCTTCCTTCCTTCCTTCCTTCCCCTTGGAGGTCTATACATTGGAGAATGCTGCGTATTTGACAGAAATGCATATAAAAATGGGTTTTCTTACATCTTTTGCAACAAATGCCAAAAGGAGGCCGACATTTAAGCATATTACTTCGATGCACGTGACGTGGACCAGCCACAGATTCTTCAGCGCATCTTATCATTCGGTCTCTCCTAGCTGAGCCGGTGATGGCCCTGATGGCTGCGGGTCCGGATTGCTGCTCAGGACCCCCCAGGACCAGGATCCTTCCCTGAAGGGCACATTGCCGGTGGGGACCCCGTTTCCAATGTCTCATGTGCCCACAGGGATTGCCTCTGGCTCACGGTGGTTTCCCTTCTCTTAACTCTTGACCCGTGACCCACGCTCCACTTGTGAGGGAGGCTCTGGGGCAGAAATGAGTCGTGAGAGGGGCAGGGATGGGCCGGCTGGGAGGGAGGGAGGGACCACGGGTGGCAATTGGGGATGGTAACTGGAGGGCCACAAGGAAACCCAACCGCATTTTGCTAGGAACAGACTTTGGCTGTGAGCATTTGGTGAGCGTGGATGACATCTCCCTTTGCTGGCTGTGGCTGGAGGAGGGAAGGGAGAGGGGTCTCTCTGGTCAGCTGGGGAGAATCTCACAAGGGCCAGCAACAGCCTGGACTGGCTTCATCCCCTCCTCCCAGGTAGACTGCCCTTGAGCCGCAGACTTCATTAGAGGAGGTGGCCGATTGCCATGGAAAGGAGGAGCAGTTGGAGGCCTTGGGAAGTTCAGCCTGGCGGAGGAGGCAGGCCTGAGTTGCAATTGCAAGGGAGGCGAACTTGGCTGGAGCTCAGGCAAAATGGCCGAAGGGCGAGTTGCTCAGCCAGGGCACAGGCGGCTTCAGGAGGTGCTGGATTCTCCAGGAATGACCACTGACTTTTTGCGGTTTGGGGCCTTTGCTCCCTACCCAAATGCCGGCCCTGGACGAGACTTGAAAGCGGCCAAGAACCCTCTCCTCATTTTGGGCATGGGGTGAAGGGGCTGAAGAAGCAGAAGCATAAATAGCACAGCCAAACCCCAAAGCCCTCCAGAACGAGGGGGGTCCTGAATTGGTAGCCACTGACAGAGTCCTTTCTCTGACCCACAGAGATTGGGAGAGTCTGGGAAAGGACCCGCATGATTTGCAAGCAGCCACCCTCCATAAGTGTTGTTGCGGTGCTGGTGCTGGTGGTGGGGAGTTTCCTTTTGCAAAAAGGCCGGGCTGAAGGGGCCGGCCATGTCCCGGAATGTTCTCCAAGGCTCCTGTCCAAGGAGATGGGCTGGGGTGGGGGGGCTGGCAAATGGTGGGCCGCTGGAAGGAAGGAAGAGGAGCCCCAGGGCTGCAGGGGGAAATGGCGTCTTGAGCTGGCGAAGGGGGAGATTGGCAAGGGAAGCTGGGCGTGGGAGGACGGCAGGAGCCTTTGCCATCTCGGCTGAGGACCAAAAGGATGGGGAGAAAATGCCTTTTGCAGGCCCGGCTCTCCTTTGCCCAGCTTTACGTGGTCTCCCCGCCCCCTATTTTAGGCAAATCCATCTGGGCCCAGAAATGTGCGGTGTGTGTCTTTGTGTGTATGTGTGCATATGTGTGTGCAGAGATGCTGAAGCTGACAGGCTGGATTTGCACGTCCCTCTTTAACTGGGGGGGCTGAATTCACCCATTTGTTGGGTTGGTGCAAGAGAGCAAACCATGAAAACCGACATGAGCTGTGTGTGCGTAGCGTAGGCTCCTAAGTGTGTGTGTGGGGGGAAATCTGGGGGGGGGCTCCTATGGGTCAAGGTGGACTGAGGAGGCCCTTTTGCTCTGGAGGTCATCCTGGGTCATGTGTCCAGCAGAATCCCATGCCCAGAGCACAGCTGGCCCCTCGCTCTTCCTCCTGCCCCATTCGGCATTTGGCTCCATCCCATTTGGTCTCCCCTGTGCCCCCTGTGAGCCCCCTCTCTCCTCCCTGGCAGTCAAAAGCTTCTTGGAGAAAGCCCCAGGGGTCCCTGTGGGCAGAAATGGGGCTCAGCCTCCCCCCTCAGGTCCCCCAAGAAATTACAAGACTGAGAAACGGTGTTATGCTTTGGAGGTTTCTAAAACTTGTCCTCTGCCTCCCACCCCCCCCACCCCGGTCTGCAGCCTGGCACAACTGTGGGCACCTTCCTTCCTTCCTCCCCTCCTCCCCTCCCAAAACAGCTGTCCCCCTCCCCAGTTTGTTTGATGGCAAGCACACAGCATGAGCATGAATTAAAACTCAGCTGCTGGCGACGCACACACGTCGTGTGAAAAGAAATTTGCAGCTGCTAAGAGTCCATGGATTCATGTGTGTGCGTGTGCACATACACACACACACACACACATCTTGGCATTGCAAACACAATCCTCTTAAAGAAGATTCTGCAGCATTGAGCCCCCCCCCGCCCTATCTTTCAAAAGAGCCAGCAGAACAAGTGGGC
This sequence comes from Azemiops feae, assembly GCA_023970755.1. Taxonomy (NCBI): domain Eukaryota; kingdom Metazoa; phylum Chordata; class Lepidosauria; order Squamata; family Viperidae; genus Azemiops; species Azemiops feae. The sequence goes on from JALGBA010000837.1 coordinate 194,485, forward strand.
GACCGGCATTACACACGTTGTTGCGTGGCACACATCCTCCCCGCTCTCTGGGCTCGCTCTTTCCCTTTTTACTTCCAATTCTCATCTTCCCAATAAGAAAATGGTTTTTAAACCTGCAGGCTGGGGAGAGAGAGAGTCCCAAGGGGTCCGTCTTCCTGCAGACTTTGTCCCGTTTAAGAACATCTCAAGGCAGCCAGGCGTTTGGGGGCCATTGTGGAAGATACTCAGGCTTGAATCTTCTGGAGGGAAGGAAGGTGATCCCAGAGGCAGGGGTCTGGCTGTGGACCCCCTGGCTTCTTCGCCCCCTAACCTCATCTGCCTCCACTGCAGCCGCCTTTCCCTCCACAGCACACTTGGGGTTACCTGATCCGCAAGGAATGGGCCTCCCTCCCAGTCGATCCGCTGAGGCCAAATTCTTGAGCGGTGCCCTTCCAGGCCGATCCCAGGACAAACTAAAGAGCTGCCAGGGGGTCTGGCTGGACCAAGCCCCCAAATATGAGCGTGCAGAGGGGATCCTGAACAGCCTGTGAGCAGGAATAAAACGAAAAGAAGCTCTAATGGTGTAGCCTCTCTTGCTTGAACGGAGGGTTGGACTAGAAGACCTCCAAGGTTCCTTTCAACCCTATTATTCTATCTTCTTATCACTCCTTTTCTTGGTCTTTCCAACTCCCTCCCTCCCCCAACCCCCCCCCCCTGAGAATAAATAAATACAATGCCTGGTAGATGAACGAGGGTTAAACCAACTCACCCAAAGCTAAATTAAATGAGCCTTGATGTCAAGAGCAGTCTACCTCTGAGTATCCGATGGCCGCATTGTGGAACCACTTGGGACAAGTATAATGGGCTATTTGGATCATCTCCGGTACCTCCTTTTCTGTAGACGTTCGATGCAAAACACAGGAAGAAGTAAAGGCCATGCTGGGCGGCCATCCTGGGTAGCCAGACAGGACTTTGGGTGGGACGGGGAAGGGGGCTTACAGGTGGAGGAATAGGAAAAGGGGGTTCCTCTAGGCCTCTCTGAAGAACTTTCTTTCTTTCTTTCTTTCTTTCTTTCTTTCTTTCTTTCTTTCTTTCTTTCTTTCTTTCTTTCTTTCTTTCTTTCTCTTTCTTTCTCTCTCTCTCTCTTTCTTTCTTTCTTTCTTTCTCTCTCTTTCTTTCTTTCTTTCTTTCTTTCTTTCTTTCTTTCTTTCTTTCTTTCTTTCTTTCTTTCTTTCTTTCTTTCTTTCTTTCTTTCTCAGCTGTGTCCTGAGAACATTTCTCTCTCCATCGCTGTTAAGACAAAGAAATCTGTGAATGAACAAATGGGGGGCGGGGGTGGGGGCTGGCTGGCAGGTTGCCATTTCAAGATATTCCCATTTCTTCTGCCGCATAATTAATGCCATGTTTTATTAGCAATGAAAGCTGGGCTTGTTTTGCACAAATGCTCGAGCAGTAAAGTGTGACTCTGCAGACAGTAAAAAAAACAAACGTGTGTAACATTACTTTTGCGATTTATCGCCTGCCAGAGTTGCTTATTCACTGTGTAAAACAAGTTTATTGGTGTTTGGCCAATGGTGGCCCGAAAGCCGTGCCGGGGGGGGGGGGGAAATGCAGACCCTCCGTCAGGCAGCTTGCAAATAAACTGGCTGGGACAAACCTCATGCCCACCCACCAACCTTTCTCTCCCCCCACCGCCCATGAGGAGGCCAGTCACCTTTCCGCCTCCAAAGCTTCCTTGCGTTCCTGCTTTCTTTGTGGAACCTCCACATTCAGAGGCAGTCTACCTCCAGAGACGTGCCTGAGGGTTCTTCAGAGTGGCTGCAGAAAGGCAGAAGCTGGTCTAGAATTCCTTCAATCACTTTAAAATTGGACTCTGTATCCATGCGATGCCCTAAGGGTCGTATATATAATTTTGCTTCTTCCTTTTCTTCTTTCTGTGGCTCGGGGGGGGGGGCTTTCTCTGCCCAATGTTAGGGTCTCTTGCCTTGCTGCGACAGCTTGAGGGGAAGCCCCCTGAAATGGGGAGGGTCCTGCTGGTGCCCATCTGGATGACCCTCCGACAGGCTCCCTTTGAAGGCCAAGAGGCATCTGCCGAGCGTGACCTAGTTAGACTTTATAGAGCCATTCCTTCATCCTTTGCCTGAATTTTAATTTCCTTAATTAATTGCCTGAAGTTCTTGCTGTTTATTAAACACTTGGAAATTCACGAGAGCAATCCCAGCATGGAGATTAATTGGGAAAAATGGGGAGTGGGCACCAGGGCGATTGATTCACCCATTCCGGGCTCTGGTCAGGTCCCCATCTCCAAACCCCCTGGAGGGGAGGGGGCTGATATTTCCTTGGGCCCCCGTCCCTCCACCCTGGGGCTGATGAGGAAGGAGAGAAGGAAGTATGGAAGGAGCGGCCACTATTATTCCACCCATGCTTCACTTGGCCTGTTAAATTTTGGCCTGTCACACACTTATTAATGACTTTCTGAAATTTGCCAGCACCCATCCCTCCCCCCTCGCCCTTTGCTGGCTGGTTCCTCTTCACTGGAATTACTGGGAACAGGATGTGGGATTTCCTTCATGAGAAATAGGCCGTCTGCCACCAAAGTAGATTTTCCTGGGGGGGGGGGGGAACTTGTGAATTGCTGGAATTTCATCCAGGGAGCGAGAGAGATCAGCAACCATCATTATACAGGTTAGAGCTAGGAACCTCCATATTCAGGAGCAGTCTATCACTCGGGTAGCTTCTTGTGGGAGAGGAAATGGTTGGAAAAGAGATGTAATTGCTCTTCATGTGTGTGTGTGCGCACACATGCGCGTGCAAGGAAACCAAATGGACAAAAGGCAAGAAGTGCCCGGAACACAAAACTTTGCAAACAGGAAACGGGGGTCTTTAAACCAGGGAGTCAGAATGGCACCGTCTCCTGGACAGGAGTCAGAAGCTCCTCCCTCCCCCTCCCACCATCTGCAATCCCCCCCCCAACTCCAGCTAAGTTGGTGAGACTGTTGGTGTCCCCCCCCTCGTCCAATGATCTCAGAGCCCCTCGCCTCCCCCCTGCTGTCTGTGGTGGCTGCCAGCGAGGCACATGCCAGGAGGCAGAGTTGGAGTAGATGGCAGTGACCCTGTGCCAGGGCATCGGGCGGTCAGGAGGGCCTGGACCCTGCCAGAGGGACAGTGCCAGGCACAGGTATCCGATTGCTTGCTTCAGTTGGCTGAGGTCCCAGAACAGAGGGGCCCAGTCCAGCACTGCCGGCACAGCTGCCCCCCCCCGCTCCTCCTGCTCATCTCCCTGCCCAGAGCACCTCCTGGTGCTGCAGGGCGGGGGGGGGGCTGCCTGAAGCCCCCCTGATGATTGAGAGTCTGCATGGTTCAGCCTGGGATCCTTGCAAGGCTCTTACAGCTCTCCAAAGGAGACCCTCCCCCCGCGTGCCAATGGGCTAAGCGTGGGTTGGACGCTTTCCCACAGAGTTCGGGGGGGGGGGGAGGCTGGTCCTCCTTTGCATCCTGCAAGAGGAATTTTCCCATCTCTCTCTCTCTCTCTCTCTCTCCCCCCTCCCCCCCCCGTTTCCTGCTTCATAGAATTGTGGTTTCCTCCTGTGTGCCCAATTTGTGATGCACAGTTGTTCCTCCAGAGGGCAGCAGAGGCGGCAGCCGGCTGGGCATCCAGTGGAGGTGGGAGGGCCTTTTCTGGCCTGGGGTCTCATTCAGAGGAACAACCGACTCGACTGGGGATAAATTATGTTCGCCCCATCCTCTCAAAGGGTCCTTCCTTGGGTGTGTTGACTTTGGACGTGGGCGAGTTTTTGCAGTTCATCGCCTCTTGCTGACCAGCTGCCTCTGAACCGGGGGACGCATTGCAAGGCCCAGGTCCTCAGTGAGGAGCACGCTGAGCATGCAGCTGCAGGTCTCCCGGAGAAGGAATGCAGCAGCCAACGAAGGGGGTAATAACCCCAAGGCTTGGGACTGAAGGCCCGGCTGCTCTCTTGGCTCCAGTGCTCAAAATAAGCCGGCAAGCGTGCAAAACAGTGAGCTGAGTGTGCAGAGGGGGAGACTTACGGCCCCCCAAGTACCCGTTTGTAGAGGGGGCTGAAATTCTGCAAGCGAATTTGTGCGCCTGTAAAGTATTATTTAAAGGGCTTCTTTCAAAAATCTGGAAAAAGGGGTGGGGGCGTCCCTCGGTAAAGAGGGACATCTGCTTTCACTCAGGGAGGTAAAAAGGAGGATTGTGCCCCAGTCCAGATGGGAAACAGAGGGTCCAGGTCCCCCCCCCGCCTCTTCCTCCTCCTCGTCTGGGCCACTCCGCCATAACAAACTTTCTTAAAGTGTTTCCTTTCATACGTAGCAGCAGCCGAGCAGCCGGCCTCCACCAGAAGACTAATTGCTCACAGATGAGGGTTTTTTTTCTTTTATGGGATGCCAGATCAAAATGGGGGTGGGGGGCAGTGGAGGCTGCTCTGTTGTGCGGTCTTTGGGTGGGGGGAAGAAGTGTTCACGCTGGAGATTCGCACCAGATGCTGTTGTTTCCAGTCTTTAGAGCAGGGCTGTGCATGTAGCCTCCTTGGGAGAACCTGGGGGGGGGGAGATGAGGATGAAGAAGGGGGGCTGGGGGCCCAGGCAGTTACAGAGAGCCAGTTTTGGGGAGGGGGCTGGGAGGAAGGCAAAGTGCTTCTGAAGCCCTTCAGCCTGTCGGTCTTGGCTCTTCCATCTTGGACGGAGAGGGCATCGCGATTGATCGATCTGTGCATCCTTTTGTTGCACAGATTTCCGCGTTGTGGGGTGTTATGGGGTGTCTGGCATTCACAGCCACAGACTCTGGAGGGAGCTGAATGTCTTTGCCTCCTCGACCGCCCACAGTGGGGCAGAACCAAAGAGCTGCCTGGCCGGGTCTTCTTCAGCCTTGCAGGGAGCCCTCAAGGAGGCAGGCAGGGTCTGGAGAGAATATGGCCCCTGCATCACATGGGGGGGCGCATCCCTCCTTCCCCGCCTGGCTCCAATTCTCATTTTTCCAAGCTCAGGGCTGCTTCCCCCTTCCTTTGCCAATTTCCACCCCCTGAAATCCCCCTTAATTCTGTGCACTGCCTCCAAGGGACGCCAGAGCAGATTCAGAAGGTTGAAAAGCAGCAGTCTTACAGAGAGGTCCTCCATCCGCCCCCTTTTTAAAACTGGGGGTCGCTGTCCCAAGAGGCTGAGGGATGCAGGGGTTGGGGGGCCAGCTTGTGGATCTCTCAAAGCTTTCTGCCACCCTTGCTGGAGAGTAGAGCTGGCAGCTTCCCCCCCCCCCCCGAGGAAGGTGGGGAGAACTATTATGGGCTGCTGCTTAGGAGGAAGAGTTCTTCACATCAGCCTTGCTGCAATTCAGGAGGCTGAATTTTCTCGAGGGAACTTCGGGGGCCCTGAGACCCTTTCCAACTTGGGTGCCATCAGCTGGGGCTCCCTGGCCAGCCCCTCCAGCCCCCTGGGCGGCTGCTTCCACCCAGCCCAGCCTCCTCTCCGGCTGCCAGCCAGGGGGCCAGCCGGCTGGGGTGGGTGGCTTGACCTGGATGCTGCCAGGCGCCTCCCCGGCCCCAGGAAAGTTTCTCGGGATTCTTTCAGCGCAGATCAAAACCTGGCATGGACCGCTCACAGGGGGGCTGGACGGTGCCAGCACCCGAGCGGCGGCAGCAGCAGCTGCAGAAGGGTTCCCTCCTGCCTCTTGGGAGATGCCAGCACAGACAGCTCTTCCCCCAGGAGTTGCAAATAGAACCTCCACGTTCAGAAGCAGCCCACCTTAAAGCAGCTGCTGCTGTTCCCTTAGGAAAAATGAAAAAAAAGGCTGCCGTCATTGTGCCCCTCCTGTAGGCTTCCCCAGGCAGGTAGCTGACCACCCACAGGTGCCCAGCCTGGTCCAGCAAAGGCCTCCCTGTGTCTTTGCTGTGGCAGCCTCCCCCCCCCCGCCCCTCTGCCTGCCACATTCGGGAGGGGGGGAGGAAGTGACTTGAGGAATAAAAGGGACCAGCTGGCCTCAGAGGTGGGTCCTCTTTCCTGGCACAGGCTGGCAGGAAGCTGGGCAGGTGCCCGCAGGTGGCAGCTGGAGCGTTCCCGGTGGCCCTGTTCGCACCCCTGCAACGGGGGGGGGGGACGCTGAAAGCCGAGGGTTTGCAGGAGGCGGCTTTAAGAGGGCAGAGGGGCGAGGCTGGCACTGTTTAGCCAGCGAGGGCCAAGCGGCCGGGGGAGGGGCCCCTGGAAGCAGCGGAAGGATGGGGGGGGGGAGGCTGCCTTCCCCAGCGCCCTTCTGCCGCGGCCAGAATCCAGCCCGGGCCTTCCTCCCTCCCTGCCCAGCCTCCTTCCTTTCCCAGCTCCTCCAGGGGGCGGGCAGGGGAGGCGAGGGAGGCACCGGGGCTTTTCTCCTCCATGGCTGGGCTGGCGCTGGCGCTGCGGGGACCCCCGGACCGCTCGCGTGGCTTCTTCGGGGGCCCCTTCCGCGGGGCTGGCCCGGCTGCGCCCGCCGCCTCCTGAGCCGCTTCGCGCGGAGAACGCGGGCACCGGGGGGAGATGTCGATGAACGGCCGGAAAAGTGGCGGAAGACCCTCGTACTACTACCGGCTGCTCCGGAGGTCGCGGCTGCAGAGGCAACGGAGCCGCTCGCGGAGTCGCGGCCGGCCCTTCCACCGCGGTAACCCTCCCGCCGCCGGGCCGGGGCTTCTGGGGGGGGGAGAGGGAGGGGGGGTCTCCGACTGAAGTTGAAAGGGCCGCTCGCAACTTTGAAGCGAGCCGGGAGTCGGCGGGGCCCGGTGGCGGGAAGCCTCCCCCCCGAAAGTGGGGGTCGGGGGCGTCTTCGGGGCATCGCCTGGCGCGGGAAGCCGTGGGGCGGCCCTGGAGATGCGGGAAGTGAGCGGCGCTGGGAGGGAGCCGTCCTTGCGCGGAGGTCAGCTGTGGGCAGAGCCCGGCCTCGTCCTGATTCCGGATGACCGGAGCTCGGCAGCCCGCGGCTGGAGGAGAGGCGGCCAGGCTCGGGGGGCGGCCCCGGAGAGCTCCGGTTGGGGCCGAGCTCCCTCAGTTGGTGCCCGGCGCATCCTTGGCAGAGGTGGGCGCCTCCTTGGGGCCTGGCAGACCCCCCTCGCCACGATTTGGGGCCGGGGTCAGGCCTGGCGTGCCGGCATATTTGAGGAGGGGGTGAGGAACAAGCTGATGCCCAGGTGAGGGGGCGCTGCTTGGCGGTTGCTCCGGAGTAAGTGGGACCAGCCAGGGCGTGAACCGGGTGGGCGAGGGAGGATTCGGACTTGGGGCAAGGGGCTGCTTTCTGCACCTGTCTGGATCCGAGAGCAGCAGAAGAGACAGGCTGCGTTTCCCTCCTGTTTCCCCACTGCCTGTGTGGCCCTTGCGGGTGAGGGGCTCTTGATGGCCCTGAAGAGGCTTCTCCAACTGAGCTGCTGCTGCTGGCGGTGGCGGTCTTCCATCTTCTTCTCCCCTCTCCTCTCCTCTCCTCTCCTCTTCTCTTCTCTTCTCTTCTCTCCCTTCCCTCCCTCCCTCCCTCCCTCCTGCCCCCCTCCCCCCTCCACTCATTCCACTCCAGGCAGCCGCTGACCCAGTTGCAGGGTTAAAAATAAGCTGAGCTGCTGCTCCTTTCCTTCCAGGACCCCAAGTGCTCTTTCCAGCCAAGTGCACACAGGAAGGGAAGCCAGGTTTTTCTTGGCTTTCTGTTCCAGCTTGGCCCCTTTTCTCTCCTGACTTTAGCGTTCGCAAGTGCGTTTTCCTCGGATCCAGCTGCCACCTTGTTCAGCCAGGGCTGCCCCACTCGGGCCTTTGGCAAAGCCAGGGAGCCACCACGGAAGTGCAGCCGGGAGGCCGCCCTGGGTCACCCGTGTCCTCGGTCTGCCTGGCCCTTCCCGGAGATGCTGGGCTTGGACTGATGACCGTTGACCTCCAAGGCAGGGCTGGACTATTTAGAGGGTCACTGGTCAGTGTCCTAGTCCGTCCGAATCTGTCTAAGAGCTCTTGGAGAATGCGTTAACTTTCTCGCAGTTTAGGGAACTGGCCTATCATGTGAAGCGAACCAGACAGGCTAGTTTAGGGTTTGCTGTCTGCTTCAAACTCAGAAAGGGAGTTAATCCCAAAGCCGGTCTGTTTCTTCTCTAGTCGCCGTTGCTCGCAGTGCTTTCCAAATGCCGCCAGCAGGAGGAGGAGGAGGAGGAGGAGGAGGAGGAGGAGGAGGAGGAGAGAATGAAAGAGCGTTTCCTTCTCCATAAATATTTGGCAGGATGTGTTTTTCAGCTCTCTGGTGTGTTTCTGCCCTCCCCCCCCAAGTCTTTCCTGGAGTCCGGCTTCTGGTTTTGGAGCAGCTGAGAGTCTCTGCAGATAAGGTTGCTTTGTCTGGACAGGCCAGTCGGCTGGAAGGAGGCTGAGGCCGCTTTCAGAAAGGGCAGGAATTGCTTCAGGCAGCTGGTGTTTGGAAGAGCCAGAACAGAACGGTGCTCCCTGCAGCTCCTCCAGCCAGGCCTCGTCAGGAAAAAAATGGGACACGATGGGGACTGGTGAGGGCATCTGGACTGACCCTCTGTATTTAAGTAACGCTGTAGTAGAAACAGAGCTGTAGAGATTTGGCAGTCACAGAAGGGAAGAGGGGACAGCAGAGTCTATGGTTTTTAATGGAGGACCCTCCTCTTTCTTAATTGAAAGCGGTCGATTAAAACCTTTGGGCCATCTTGATATACTCAGGGGTTTATTTTAGAAGGTATTCCAGACTCTCTGCTCCCTTTGGGAGCCAAAAGAAGAGGCTGGTCTAAGACTGAGCAGAACACTCTCCTCCATTGGAAGGACCCTCCAGGGAGTCCCACAAACTGGACACCGGACCTGCCTCCTCACCATCACTCGCGTCAGGATGCTTCCTGGGCCTTTGGGTTGCCACAGCAACCAGTAGCATTCATCTCTGATGATTAAACAGTATCCATGGCAACCAAGTGAAGAGTTTGGGAGTTCAGCCGGTTTCTTCCTCCTTCCCGTCCACCTTTGCCATCTCCTGCATTCTGAGCGTCCAGCGATCGTGGGCAGCCTGTGGAGGAGGCATCAGAGGGAGCCGGCCGATGCCAGGGGTGGAGCTGGCCAGGACCCCCGCCAGACTCCGGGCCTTCCAAAGTCGGCGTGGACACACCGGGTTGCAAGGCTTGGAGAGCAGAGAGATTCAGGGTGGTCTCCAGTGCCCAGGAGTCCAGCTGGCGGGTCAAGCGGTGCCAGGGTGTCCCTTGTCTCGGAACGGGCAACATGGCGGAAGGCAGGCGAACCAGTAGGATTCCCCGAAGATCACCAGGGGCTTTTCTCCTTTCCAGCTGGGAGACCCACACGAGAGACCTCCCAGCCGCCCAAGCGCCCAGCCTGGTGGGCCTGGCTGCCAAACCAAGCCCCAGCCAGGCCTGCTTGTCAAGTGGTGGGGAGAGGAGGAAGTGTGGCCGGTTGAGAGATTTGATCATTTTTTAATCGTTCCCCTCCCAGCTGCAGGGGAGAAACAGATGTTTGAGTCACAGGGCTTCATTAGCGAGATAAATGAGGCCATTGGCAGGCCCTGGCTCAGATGCCTCCGTGCGGCAGGCCAGAAAGAACCGACTTTGAGGGCTGGGAAGGGAGAAAACGTTGCAGGGGACAGTGGCTGTCTGGGTGGAAGGTGCCCCTCCGGCTGGTCAGACCCTGGGAGACCAGTGGTGAAAGCTTCAGCCACTCGGATACCCACCACCTTAGCGTGGAGTCCTGCCCTTTTTGTGTGTGTATGGGGGGGGGGGACAGGTTGTTTTACTTTAGTGTTCAGCAGGCGAGCAGGCTGTCCAGGTTTCAGTGTGGGGTTGAAAGGGGATGGAAGACACTCATGCAAGGGATAAGAATCCCTGCATCTGCAAAATTGAAATGGAAGGAAGTGTCCCCTTGCCTCGTGCTTATTCATGCTCCAGTCTTCCACAGGACTAGAACCCTGGTTGGGTTCAAAGATCCTGTACTATGGGTTTCCAGTCAGGTTGCAGAGGAGTGGAAGAGCAGGAGAACTATTCTGTACAGACATTTGCAGTCCCCCTCCTTTCCAGGGTGCCAGTGGAGAGAGAGAGAAAGCGGGTTGCTCAGCTCAACCGCTGTGCCTGCTCCCACCCTCTGGGGTCTGATCCAGAGGAGAGTGGGGGCTGCCCCAGGGGGGGGGGCAGGCCTTGGCCGGGCCCTTCTTTCCTGTCTCCCCATCAGTCTTCGCAGCTTCCAGGCAGACCTTTCAACTTCAGGGAGTTCCTTCTTGGGTGGAAAATCAATAAAGCTCTTACGGTGAAACTTTGTGCCCAGGGTGGGCGCAGGGGGAGAGTCCAGGCCCCTCTTTTGTCCGGTGCAGAGCAGGTGCCCGCCTGCTTTCTTGCGTGAGTCAGAAGGAGGGCGCTGGTGCCCTCTGGTGAGGCGGAGACCTCATTTCCTCTGGAATCTGGACTGCTCGGCTGGGCCGTCTGCATTCCAGGAAGGAGGAAGTGGATGGTGCAAAGGAGGGCGGCTGTCTTGGAAAGCCTGATCCCAGCAGGATCGCTTGACAGAGGAGGAGAAAGGAGGCCACCCAGATCCTTTTAGGAAATGTAAACAGCACCGGGTTTCATTATGATGCCGGGAAGGTAAACAAATCCTTTCCAGGTGTGGCCGGCCTGGCAGGGCTGCTCACCTGTTTGAACTTGACTTCGGTTAGAGCTGGAAGAGAGATTTGTTTGCATTGTGCCTTCCAAAACAGAAGCAAAGTTTTGACGGTTCTGTGTCAGTTTTCGTTTGCTAAATCACAGTCTGCGAGAAGCGTCTTAGTGGAAATGCACGCACAGGAAAACACACATCAAAAGGAGCGAGACACGACATCAGCAGCGCTTAGAGGTGTCCCTGTGGACTTTAAAGAAGTGCAAATGGACCAAAAGAGAGAGACCCCTCCCCCACCCCTCTGGCTGATCAAAATGTGCTAAGATTGGGAAAGGTTCCCTCCAGCTTGGATGTTTCCTTGGGCGGTTTCCAGAGACTGGGCAATAAATGTATTTGCCCACAGCACAATTTGCAATAAAGATCCTCGCCTTGATAATTGTCAGTGTAAGGAAGATGTGGTTGAAAGTCTGTGAACTTGCAAGGCCACTTCTTCACCCAGGAAGGGGAAACGGGATCGGGGTTCTTTCCCCCCGCCCCCTCCCCTTTCCCCCCCTGCACAGTCTCTCTGCCGTGTGAGTGAGCCAAGGACCAATTCTTTCCACACAACCTGTGCAAACGCAAACACTCCCCCTTTCCTTGTGTTCACGGCCCAGAACTGCGCAGGCCATGGAAATACCTGAGCTCACTTGAGGTGAGGCAGCTCCCTCGGTGGGTGGGGGTGTGGCCAAGGCAGGACAGGTAAATCCAGTTCCACCTGGTTCTGCGGAAGCCCCGCCCTCTTTAAAGAGATCGGAGGGTGTCGGGATTTTCTGCCAATGGGTTGCCCAGAAGGGAGCCATCAGATGACGAGAGAGACCAGCTTTCATTGGCCAGGCCGCCTTGGAAGAGAATCGGGGCGCCTCTGTGTGTTTGGGCTTCTGCCCCCAGCCTTTCTTGCCTCCTCTGGCTCCGGGGCCCCTCTCAGGCCCTGGACGTACTCCAGGAAGCCCCCAAGGGCCAGGCCTTTCCTTCCAGCCCCCCCAGGCCTCTGCCCTCCAGAGCTGGGCCCAGGAGCCGCTCCCGTCGCCCAATGAGGTCACCCTCTTCCTCCACAAGGCTCCTTCGGGAGCTGCCCGGCTCCTCATGGCACGTGGGCTTCTGACGGGCGCTGCTTCCCCTTCGGTGAGTCACCCTGCAGGGGCACCTGTTGAGCCGGGAGAACTTTGCAGAGCTTGGGGGTCCCTCCCGGCCGGGCTGCCGTTGCCTTCCCGACCTTGGCTTCCCCGTGGCCTGTAGGGACCGAGAGGCCCGCCTGCTGCCTCTGCGGGCAACTGGTTCCCGAAGGGGGAGCCCCTGTGGGGCGGGGGAGGTGAATCTGCTGGAGCTGCAAGGCAGAATTGGGTGGGGGGCTCCAGTACCAGGAAGCCGGGCCTTTAGTGGTTTGCCGGTCAAAAGCCCCCTCTGCCCTGGGGGCAGAATTGGTGCCTGAGAGGCCTCCAGCTGAGCCCCTCTCAGACTGAGCCCCCCCCCCCCCGAGGAACCAGCAAACCTTTCCCGGCTTCATCGTTTCTGAAATGCTGCCTTCTGTTTTCCAAACAAGCATGTTTCTTTTTCAGTTTGTTTGGTGTTTCTGGAAATTATTTTGCTTTTTTGAATTGTCTGTCTGCTTTGTGGTGTTTAGCAAAGTTTGTAAAAATGTTGCTTTGCCTCTTAAGCAAAAGAAAGAAAGAAAGAAAGAAAAAACGAAAGAGATACAAAGTTAAAGATATTGCTAATCCGAAAGAGGAAATAGCAAAGAGTTTCCCAGCCGAAACGGCTTCCATTCCTCTGGGGGAAACGCAGCTCCGAAATGCCGCTTGGGAACGCCCCCTCCCTCCAAGTAAACAGTGCTTGGCAGGAGGGAAAGGAAGGGGGAGGGCTGGGGAGGGGGGGCTGAGTACTTTTTAAATCTTTGCTGGCTCACATTCAGAGGCCTGTTTGCGGTGGCTTGGAATCCGAGGTAGACTGCCTCTGGACATGGAGGTTCAGAAGGCAGCTGCTGTAAAACCACCCTGCCCGGCACCTCTTGACCTTTTTATCAAAGGTGTTGTGCTGTTGTGCTCTTTGGGTTGCCCAGGCCCTGTCATTAAGGGGCAGGAAATGAGCCTTCTCAAGCCTTGTGTACTTGCCTTGAGAAACCAAAGGGGTGCTTCCAAATGCTAATTATTATTTTTAATCGGGTGTTGCTCTGGCTGGGACATCCTGGTGCCCCGGGGCGGGTGGCTCTTCTGGATGTGGAAGGAGAGGGGCCATGTCGGTTTGGCAGCTTTACTGTTGAAACCAGGTTTAAAGAAGAAAGATGCACAGCGCTCAAGAGTGTGTGTGGGTGAGTGTGCATTTCTGTATCTGCAGCCTCAGGAACAATGGAGGTGGGACCCACACCAGGCTCCTGTGCAGCTACTGTGTCCACCACACGTGTGGCCTCCAAGAGGCAGGAGGAACAATGCTAGAATTTAAAGTCTCGGTAGATCTGTGTAGGTCTTCACAGAGGCCCCGGATCCTTGGCACGTTCACAGCAGCTGGGAGTTTGCCCTCGAGTAATATATGTAGGTTAACAGAATAACAGAGTGGGAAGGCACCTTGGAGGTCTTCTAGTCCAACCCTCCCCCCCCCCAATCCAGCCATTCTGTCTACGAGGCTCCTGCCCAGAGGATGGGGCTAGACCCCAACGATGCCTTCTGGTCCCTAGACCGCATACAATCCCCCTGGAAAGTGGGACAGCTTTCGCATGGTCTGCGAATCTCCGTGGTGTCCGACAGCTGTTGCAGATGTGTGGAAGCCCCGGCTGCTCTTAGAACTGGGGACAACAAACAGGAAGCCCCCTCAGTTGCAAGTGCTGACCCTCTCGTGGCCGCCTTGGAGCCTTGATGGTAGCACCCATCTCCCAGAGACGGCCTCCTTCCTGCGGTCCATCATCTCCTCCCCACCGTGAAGCAAGCAGACCCCCCCTCCAGATTTGCCTTGGAAACCTGGCAAACTTCACCCTCCGGGGAGAGTGGATGAAGGCCTGCTGGGAGAGGAGCCGTCTTCCCACTTGGAGGTTGGCACAGAGGCAGGGGGCGAAGCCGGGTCCCCTTCGCTGCGCTCCTGCGCCTGCCTCGGAGCCCGACAAAGCCTCTCCTGCCCACGTGGGCCTCGGCCAGATGGAAGCTGCTCCTTTTCAAGTGGCAGAGCCAGGCTGTAATTTCTGAGTGGGGAGCTCAGTGTCTTCGGAGACACAAGAGAGTCGCTTGGGTGCCCGGCTAATGCCTCTGCACAAGAAACTCTTGTTAGCGCTGCAGGAGATTAGCAACCCTCTCCAAGCCACTTGGAGGACAGTGGGAATCTGCCCGCAGCCGTCCAGTGCCTGGATTTCTCCCCTGGGACACTCCGGGAGTTTTCCGAAAACGAAGCGTGTTTTGATTCCAATGACAGATGTTTGCCTTTATTGGAGACTAGTAAGACTTACTCTCGAGTAAGAGATGGTTAGACTATGGCAGCCAATGTCAGGAGAGTCTGACTGTGACTAACAAAGGTTCTTAAAAGCCTCCTGGAGTTGCTTGACGTCGACATGGGTGGCATATAAATTTAATAACTAAATAAATACACGGCACCAGTTTCCATGCACGGCAGCATCTGAAGAAGTGAGCTGCAACTCCTGAAAGCTTTGAACCATAGCCAGAACAGGTGCTGCCTGCCCTCTCCCGCTCTCCTCTCCTCCTTCACGCCGGATCAATGAGCCCAGTTAAACTCGGAAGGAGGGAGCCTCATAAAAACGTTTCTGGATCAATTTCACCAGCGATTGATCCAAATCCTGTTTGGTGCCAGCTGCCAGGTATGTTGACGGCTGAAGGAAACGGTGTTTCTTTGTGTGCGTTGAGAGAAGAAAGGAACGATGGGGAAGATCGTTCGAAACCCCCAAGTCCGAGGGGTTCAGATGAGGAGAATTCTGGGACCCTCGCTGAGCGAAGTGCCTGATTTTCTGGAAATGACGGAGCTGTGAGTCATCCAATGCGGGGAAAACAGTCGGAAGGCCAGCTCCGGTTTTCTTTTCTTTGTGTTGCAGAAATGTCATCTTTTATTCTCTGAAGCTCCTGTCTACATCCAGCCTGGGGAGCTGGGCTTATTTCCGAGTTTCCTCACCAGCAGTTAGGAACATTTAAGCACCGTCTGACCTGGCAGCCCTTCGGCAAGCAGATGATACCTAACTGGGGGGGGGGGTGTCTTTGGCTGGATCCAAAACACTGAGGAGAGGGACTGGGCAGCTGACTTACTCCAACTTACTCTGTTTTGTACTTCTCTGTTTATATGTTGTTATTTTTAATATTGTAAGCCGCCCAGAGTTACCCTGGTGGCAACATGGGTGGCCAATTTATTTACTTATCGATAAGTAAATAAATCGACGTCCTGCACCCTGCAGATGTTTGGAAGAGTTGAGTTGCAGAGGGATGCGTCCAATCTGGCCTCTTCCTTTCCCTTCTCTGCTGGCATATTGAATCCGTTTCTTTCTGGGTGACACCTGGAGCCCATCGTGTTTCCCATAATGCCCTTGGAAGCATGACTTAAGAGGGGGGGCTTCTCGGTTCCCCCAAAATTGTGTGTGCAGAAGGAGTGAAAATCTGGGATTGTATTTCTCACTGCTGGGCGTGAATCCATTGTAAACCCTCACCAAAGCCCTGCTGGAAGAGACGGGGGTGGGGTGGGGCCGTAGGGGGGCCACTGTCATTCTTGAGCAGCCTTTTCTCTCCCCCCCCGCTCAATATTCTTCCCTTCTTTGTGTCATTTGCAGACTCCCCGCCGGAAAGGACTGGGCAGAGACGTGGCATGCCGGGTGGGGCCCTGGAGAAGAATCCCAGCATGGAGCTGGCGGCCACCACCCCCTTCCGGGTCACGGTGAGTCCCTCTTTCTGCCCTCTGCGCGTGTTCTGGATGCCCCTGGGTGGGGGTCCTAGGAAAAGGAGCCAGCACATCTATCTCTCTTGCATGGCCTTTTCAAGTGGCAAGGAGTTCTGTAGGAGAATGTATTTGGCGCTGCTGGAGGAAGTGAGGGTGGGGCTTTATAAATGACATAGGTGGCCACACCCCCAACTGGTGATTGGCTCCTGGCCTCCAAAGGCGGAGTCCCTTGAGCCATATAAAGCCAGCACTGAATTTTGACCAGCTGTTCATGCCAGACTCCCGCATGAAAAGTAATTTATCTGAATTTATCCCAAAGTAAAGGATAAAAGTAATCTTTTCTCGAATTTGTCCCTGCTGGGGGGGAGCAGAAGCTTCCTTCCCCGCCTGCCTCCCTTCCGCGGCCCCGATTTTCCATGGTTTTTTATTCGAAGAAACAATCCATCAAAGAGTGGCTGGAGGCAGAGTTTAATGGAAAAAAAGAGCCCCTCTCGTGCGTCTCTTTGGCTGGGGGGGGACATTTGTCCAGCTATTATTTCTGTTCCGTTCAGGGCTTGGGGGCTGCTTCCTTGCCTGGCATCGAGGGGGGGCTGCCCTTGAGAACGAAAGGAGAAATTCTGCTATGGCTTTATTTTTATTTTTATCTGCTTTGGTTTCATCGAGCGAACTTCATTTTTTAAAAAAGCGTAATCTAACAGAGAACATTATTCTACAAGCAAGCCAGTGACGGCGTATCTCGAACCACCCGGCTTTGGGGGCAGGGGATGTGATCCAGGGACAGATCAGGCTGGGGGCCTGAAGACGTCCCCGCTGGCACAGCCAGGGGTGGCGATGCCCGGCCTGCCCCCCCAGCCACCTCCAGAGGGAGCAGGTGCCTGAGCCCTGCAGTGGCGCCTGCGAGGAACCGGACCTGGCACTTTCCATGCCCACAGCCAAGGGTGCTGCCCACCTGGTGGTCTTCTCTGAGGCTCTCCTCCACCCTCGTGGGCCCCCCTGCCCCGACTCCACTTCCTGCAAGCACCTCAAATCCAGGGGCGGGAGAGCCCGTCCCATTGGGGCGAGGAAGCCGGTCCGAAAGGAGGCAAATGGGATTTCTGCCCCTCCCCCTCAGCTCCTGCAGACCAGTTCCTGCCACTTAGCTCCCCTCCCCCACCCACCGCCTCTGAGTAAAGTATATTTTAATGGTGTCCTTTTCTTCAAGGGGATTTTCTGCCTGGCGGAGAACAGCCGGGGTGAACTCCATTCTCCGCAGTGGGAGCCCTCGATCTTTAATTGAAACCTAATTGTTTACTAAACCGCTTGAACCGAAAGGGAAAATTACTATAATTTGGGTCTGTGGATGATTCCCTGCTCCCTGGCTGTTTTTTTTTCTAAAGAAAACAAAGAAGAAAACCCTCTTATGGGTATTGAATTTTAAGGAGAATGGGCGCATTACCTTCCAGGATGTATAAACATCCGAGTGATTATCATTAAACTGTCCGCGGCCACCGGGTGCCAGCAACAAATTATATGCAAATCGTTTTGGGGGGATCGATCGGTGGGTTCAGTCGATGCGAGGGGAAGAGGGGAAGGACAGACTCGCCCGGCCCCCCGAAGTGAGGCCCAGCCAAGTCCCAAATCCCACCGGGGAGCAGATCTGCTCCCCCTTCCTCAGCGAGAGCCAGCAACCTGTCTGAAGAAATCCTATCTCAACCTCCTCTATCCAAACCACTCTCTGCTGTGGATTATGGGTCTGAAAATGCAGGAGCACTAAACGGTGTTTGGAAGATGGAGCCAGGGCTCTCCAGATGGTATCTGTGGCTGCTCATGAGGATGGGATTTGTATTCCAGGCTGGTGAGGCTGCCTCAAATGACCGTGCCCACCTCTGTTCTGCTGGGGGAGGTTGATGTTTTGGGCATCCCTTGAGCCTCAGTTTACCCTTTGCTTCAAACTCTTAAGGGGGCAGGCTTAGCTCTGGCTTTGCACCCCCTTTGCGTTTGGCTACATTTTCGGGTTGAAATTTAAGCATGTTGGGGCAATCTGGTGCAGTGCTGGGTGGTGACTTTTCCTCCAGAAGGAGCAAGTTACTGCTTGCCTCTTGAGGCAGTGAGTTCCAGGGAATAGGGGGTCCATGCCACTCAGCGACCCATGATCCCGACCCCAGAGACCTCGCCCCCCTTCCCTTCTCCATTCCTGTCCCCTTGCCAGCCCGGTGGCTCTGCCTGCCGGGCCCGTCCTTTGCCCGCCGGGCCCGTCCTTTGGCCTCCGTTCCAGCGCCAGGCCGTGCCCGCTGCTGCCAGCCTGCTTCCTCTCCTTGCCACCTCAGCAGCAGCCGAGGAGGTGACATTGATTTCCATCTGCTCTTCCCAACTTCCGTTGCCATGGCGACCGGATTTCGTTTCTCTGCCGTGCCGGGCCTTTTTCTCCAGTTTGGTGCATTCTGAAAATGGATGAACTGGTCAGGGAGGAAAAGGGCCGGGGGTGGCGTGGCGGTGGGCATGTTCCCGCCCAGCCTTTTGGCAGCGGTGGCCCCCGGGCTGCCCAGGGCTTGGAAAAGGGGCTGCGTGGCGAAGCGGCCCTGCCTCTTGGCCACCCACGTCTCTCCCCAGCCGGGCCGGAGGGCCCCGTCTCGGCCGGTCCCCCCCTCAAAGGCTGGAGCAGCCAGCCTCATCCTTGGTGAGAGGGCCCGGGCCAGCAGGGGCCCCTTCGGAGGCCCCCAGCTCCCGGACCTTGCTTTGCTTGGCCTGAAGGATTTTCGATTGAAACCCAGGTTTTTCCAGGATGTGAAATCCAGGCAGTAGGTACGAAGCGGCCTAACCCTTCCACAAAATGCGCGCCACTTGCCGACACAGATGGAAAAACCACAAATGTTTGCATGCAGCCGGAAGGATGGGAAGGAAGCGAAGCCACGGGAGCTCACGAGAGGCTGATGGATTGCCAAGCTGGCGTCTACATTTCTATGAAGCGTTTCTTCCTCGGAGACGCTGCAGTTAGATTATTGACAACAATACGTTGCTCTCCGCTTATTCCGGAGAGGGGCGTCCGACTGCTTCTCTGCACACTCGCTTGCTCCTGCCACGGCCACGGCATTCACCGTCACCCGGATGGCGAAGGCGTTTTGCACCAGCGCTGGCTGTGTCCCGTGGCCAAAGTCTCACACGTTTTGATCGAGACGCGTTTTAAAAAAGAAATACATCTAAGGGTTCCGCTTTGCGACCGTTTTGAATGCTAAAACAGCCTACGATGCTGTGGGCTTTTAGGCTGAAGTTTGCGGGCTGAGTTCTCTGCCTCCAGCCAGTTGAGAGAGCGGGCCCTGCAGGGTCGCCAGCCGTGGCCCCTGCACGGTGGCTCTGGTGGCATGTCCTACCCACCCTTTCTGGGGGGGGGGCACCGTAAGGATGCAGGTCAGGAAACGAAGCCTTCCTTTCCCTGTTCAGAGGGGAAAATGGGGCCAGGAGGGTCTCTGGGGAGGAGTTGCAGCGTTTCATTTTGTGGCAGCTGCTTGTTCGATTTTAAGCATTGCCATGATCTGGCAGTCTTAACAGAGGTTAGATTGTTTCTGCTGCCTCAGTTCTCCAGTCAGAGGGAAGGGGACGACAGGAGGCCAGGGGAGTATCATAAGGTTGGAGAGGACCTTAAGAGATCATCTAAACCAGCCCCTGCTCTGTGCAAGATTCACTCAAAGGTCACCGACAGGTAACCCTCCGGCCTCATCTCGATGAAGCCCAGCCTGAACCACCTTTTCTTGCAATCTGTGAAAATCTCAGTGTGTGTTCTTCATCAAGTTTCTAGCCCTTGCTGAAGCAGACAGAGGTTCTGCAAGGAAACGCTTGAGATCTTCTGAGCCTCCCTTCCAGAGGTTCCCCCAACATCGTGCCTCTTTACCTGGAGCCAAACTCCAGAAGTGGGCACTTGCTCAGGTCCCCAACGGAGACCCTGGTCCTGTCCGAAGACGCCTCCTAGGGGGGGGGAGTGAAGTCTGTGCTCCTTAGCACCTCCTGGCCTCTCCTGCATGTCCGTGGCCACTCGCCAGCTGCTGCTGCCACTCGCCACCCCAGAGGGAGGCCAGCCGTCCTTTTAACAGTGCAAAGCCAGGCCCGGCTGGCCCGGCGGTGATCCATTGCTGATCAGGAGGATGCCTGCTGAAAGCGGGCTAGAAGCGTGGATGCACTGGAAGGCGAATAAATTCCTGTCAGCCAGCGATGATTATCTCCTCTGCTCTCCAAAGATTCTGCTCTTCTCTCGCACGGGGTGTCTGGGGCTTCAAATGCCGGCTTTTGATTGGGATCTACTGCTCTCTGTTGGAAAATAAATCTCGTGCGTTTTCTGCCAAGCACCGGAGATGCTTAAACATGAACGTCTCTAGATTGATTTGGAAAAGGCTCCAGGCCCTTTCTTCATCTCGCCTCCATCCGCCTGTGCGCTCTCCGAAGTCTGCCAATTCGTCTGGGCAGCTTCCCAGCCACGCCGAGCGCCCTTTACTCCCGCGGGGTCCCATTCTGAGTTGCTGTGGAGCTGGAGAAGGGCAGCAAACCCAGATGGCACCTCTGGGAGATGCCCAGGGTGGCTGGAGAAAAAAGGACGCTGGGTTTGCCTAGAGAGGGAGAGGGTCCACAGGCCTCTGGACGAGGGGGAGGGTTGGCATCCTTAGGGGGCAGGGAACAGGGGAGGCAGGATGCTCAAGAGTCATCTGTTTTGGTGAGACGCTCTGCAGCCAACCTGGTACCCCCATGGACAAGAGCCAGGATTCTCAGGGCTTGGGGGTCCAGTTAACCCTCAGCACCTGGTACACTGTCTCTAACCATGGAGGCTCCGATGGACGGCCCTGGTTCACCTCTTGGGTGAGGGAGCTGCAACCCAGGGGATCTGCAGGGCGCCAGGCTGGCCACTCTGCCCCTCGGGCCACCGTTCCCTGCCGGTGAGAAGCCTTCCCTGCCAGGGGCCCAGGATGGGCCGGGCGTGAGGGGGTCCTGGGTCGAATATCAGCCATGAAAGGGGCCGGGTCAGCACAAGGGGAGGGTGGCTCTCTGAGGCTGGGGACTAGGAGTGCTGATGCAGAGCAAAACCCTCCCTGCCTCCCCTTAACAACACCCTTCTCACGCCAGGCAAGGCCGGGTGTATAATTTTCTAAGGTACCTGTAGCCATGGTGATAAGGAAGGTATAATTACCTCCACTGGGAAAGGCAGGTAGATAACGCGAAATATTTTGTCCTTCCTTCCGTGAACAATAACATGGCACTGGGTGGTCTGGAGTTTGCAGCATCTCCCGGTCCATCTGATCTATCTTCTGTCCAAGCCGAGGGCACCCGCCGGGATTCCTCTCCCTGTCCTGGGTCTGTGACAGGGCAAACACTGGGCACCCCTTTGGGGCAGGTGTGCCAGGCGACGCTCACCGCCCTGACTCTGAGGTGGGCAGGTGTTGGAGAGAGGTCCCTTTCGGCAGCCCCTTGTTTGTGTTCTTTGCCTCTCTGCCCTGGGCTCCGAGCAACGAGGGGTTTTGGGCTGGCAGCCTCCCCTCTCCCAGGCACGCCCACCTGTGCCACTGCTCTGGTGCCCTGCTGGCTGCAGACCAGGTGAGGCAGTCCCAAGGCAGGCAAAGGCAGCTTGGCAACCCCGGACAAGGGGGGTTGGTGGGGCCTCCACCTGCAGCCAGTGGCTTTGGGGCGACTTTGCTTGTGACCAAAATGCGGCCATCTCCAAGGCCCGAATCAGCCAGACACCGGGGAGTGCCCAGACCTGCTGAGTGGCTGGAAAAAGTGACTTTTCTCGGACAGGGCAGCTGCCCGAAGCCCCACGGTTCCCTTGGCTTCTCTTTCCCTTTCTGAAATTTGGACCGGGGGGGGTCATTTTAGGGGCTGAGCTTCGCCCTCCAGGAATTCAGTGGCTGGGGAGGGGTCCCGGACAGGCTGGGTCTCCCCTTCCTCTCCCTCCCGGCCAACAGAGCTGCCAGGCGTCTCATCCAGAGGCACAGAAGGGCTGCGCCTGAATCGGGCGCTGTGATTCAATAGGCGAGACCCATTTTGAGCCCCGGACCGAGTTCTTGACCTAGAACAAACAGGCTTTTCTCGGCTGTCCAGAAGCGGGCCGTGGATGATGGTGGTGGTGATTGATTGAGTTTCTAGGCTGCCTGACTCTCGGCCACTCTGGGCGGTTTGCAAACAATTTAGAACATGAAAACAAGACAATAAAAACACCAGGAAAGAAAACTGAGTAGGCCTGGCAGAAAAAGAGGGTGGAAACTAAACGGAATTGGGTTGAAAGGCGGCTCTGGGGGTTTTGGAGCACAGAGAAAATGCTTCCAAAAGCACAGCCAAGGATTATGGTCCAGATTGCTCCTTCAGGGTTGGGAGAAGGCAGGATACCCGCTGCAAAAGAGGAGTGCAAAGTAGGAAGCAAGAGGGCCCCAGCCCGGTTGCGAAGGGGAACCGGGACCCCTTTTTCAGGGACCCCCAGGGTTGGCCAGAGTTTCTGGGCATGGCTGGGCTGGGTCCAGTGCCAGCTTCTCTCCCATCCCGAGGTCTGGGGGGGGTCCTTGAGGGCGAAGACCACCTGCCCCCTTGCAGGGGGCTCAGCAAAGAGTCCCGGGCACCCTGCTACGGAGGGGGGTCCCTTTCCAGCCACCCCCTCTTCCCCCGCCCGGTGCTGATGTGCCAGCCGTTGCAACACGCTCGGCTTGTGGCGCTGCGTGGCTTTTTTTTTTTTTTTTTTAATGCGAGCGGATGGTTGCCAAGGAAACCAAGGCTTGGGGAGTCTCGCGCCGACGTCGCATCGCCGCCCGCCTCACTCGCCGCTCGCCTGCCGGCTGCTGGGCGGCTCTCCCTGCCCCGGGCGCCGCCGCCGCCGCCTCCCCCGGCCCCGGCCAGAGCGGGGCCCGCCCGGTAACGCCTGTCTGCCTCTCCCCGCAGGGCTTCCTCAGCCGGCAGCTGAAGGGCTCCATCAAGCGGACCAAGAGCCAGTCCAAGCTCGACCGGCACAGCAGCTTCCGCCACGTCCTCCCGGGCTTCAGGAGCGCCGACCATGCCAGGTGAGAGCCCCGGCGGGGGGGCGCCGTGGACGACGGCTCTGCGTTCTGCCCCGGCCGGAGCCGGCGCTGCTTCCTGGGAGGGCAGGGCGATTGCGGCTCTCCCCCAGGGAGGGGGCGGCTCAGAGCCTCCCCCCCCGGCTTGCAGCCAGCTTGCGCCCGTCGCAGCCGCGCAACGGTGCGGGGAGTTACGGCGCGCTCGCCATCGCCATCCTGGCCGGGGAGGATGAGGAACGACCAGCCGGCTGCTCCCCCTGCGTGCTTGGCGTGCTCCGGTGGGCCCTTGTGGGTCCGCCGTGTCGTGGAGGTTTTCTCTCTTTCCCGGGAAGGGCGTTCGGTGGCTGCCTGGATTTTTGTTGGTGGGGAGGGAGGGAGAAACTGTATTTCTCCGGTGCCGATGGAGCCCCCCACCGAAACTGAGCAGGGGGCAGGAGATCCGCCGAGCAGGGGGCTTGGGGGAGCCTGGAGCCGCGTAGGGAAGAGACGCGCGGCCGTGGCTGTGGCCGGATTATCCGTGGAGATGCGACTGCCACACCCCTCCCGCCGCTGAAGGCATCTCTGCTGGTGATTTGGTGCGCTACGGTTTGTAATGGGTGACCTAATTTTCTAATTTCTGGGGAAGGGGGGGGCGAGGAGAGACTCGCATGCAGCAAGCAGCCTTCCGGCTTCGATGCAGAAAGCGAGGGTGAGGAGTGGGCTGCAGCCCCCCTTCCCCGCCTTTCCCACTGCAAAGATGGTCTTCCAGCTGGGGGCACATCGTCCATCAGCCTCTGCCCAGCCCCTTCCTCCGGAGACACAACCAGCTGGGCACTTTCCCCATGTGGTGGGCAAATCCTGCAAGGTGCTACTGGTTCCTTTTAAAAATCCCTGCCTGCTTTTGGGAGGGGGGGGGCGTCACTTCTGTCAGCGTTTCCTAAGATGCCACCACAGCCACCGCGGCCTCTTGCCAGCCGGAGATCCAGGGGGTCCTGCGGGCATCATGGCAGGGAGTGTTTAAACCAGCGTCTGGGCAATGGCTGGGTGCGGGTCTCTTGGCCCCGGTTGGGACCGGGAGGCGGAAGCTGCTGCCCTGTGCAAAACAGGCCGGAGGGATGGTGATGGCCAGGGAGGGGGCCCGGGGGTCCTGGCAGAGACATAACCCCCCCTCCCCGTTGCGTTTCATCCTTCTTTAAAAGGGGGGGCTAACATTGGACATCCGAAGGTGGCAAAACTGGGCCATTCAGTTTCTCGGGGGGCCTTGCTGGTTCTGCCCGGGGAGGGTCTGGCTTCTTGGCCCTGGTCTTTCTCCCACCCCTCCCCCGCTCTCCTTCCTGTTTACTGTCCAGCCAGCCATCTGCTGGTCTCCTGGCTTGGTGTCTGCTTGCCCGGACCACGCCCCTGACGGCTCCTTTCATCCTTGGCAAGCAGCCCCAATTTGGGGGGGAAGGGGAGGCAGATGCCTGCGATGCAAGCTCTCTTGAGATGGGAAGTTTCCCATCCCTCCCCCCCCCCGTTGCTCCCCCTCCCCCTCGGCCGCCTTCTCCCTTTGCCCGATCCTTTCCAAGAGTGCTGGCAGACTCCATCTTGTTGAGGGTGCTTGAGCACCTACTTCCCCCCCCACACACACACACGCACCAAGAGGGCATCTGGATCGGTCTCAAAAGCACTAGGCATCTGTGGCATTCTGTTATTTGGGGGGGGGGGCGGAAGTGAGGGTTAGTTGCAAAGAGATGAAAAGGTCTGAAGCTGGCTGGTTTTTACGTATTTATTGATGAACTTGACAATACATGTTTGTGTTGCCTCCTTTTAACTCAAAGCCTCCAGAGGGATGACTGGCCTGGTGGGTAGACCCTGGCATCTGGTACTCTCTATCCGCTAGGCAAGAGGGGGGGGGGCGGGAATGGGTGTGCCACCGAAAGCCCACCCACCCCCAACTGCTGGAAAAGGCTCCATATATCAGGAAACACTGCCCCAGGCCCTGGTTAAAATCTACCTGTTCAGCCTTCAGCACAGGAATTCCTGGGAGCTGTCCCAGGTAGAATTGTGGAATAGGCTACTTGGAGGAGACCTAGAGATCATCTAGTCTACCCTAGAATTTTAAGCCAGTGGGAGAGAGTGGTTTGAAGCCCCCAGAGGGGACTAGCCCCCCATCCCTCTGAATTTGAGTCTGCTGTGAATACTGTCTCCTAGTGTTCAACCCAGCTCTCCCCCTCCTCCTGCAATGGAAGAGCGTTTCATGAGGAGGGGGCGGATCCTAGCTCAGCCAGGGAGCTGTTTGTAAGCCTCACACTTGATTTCTTCTGGGGGGGGGGGGGTCACCAGGCAGCCTGTCAGGTTTTTGTGGGCAAGGGAGGGGCACTTGGAGGGAGATGCTTGGCTGGCCAGCCCCCCATCAATCCGTGAGCAGAGGGGCCTTTAAGCAAAGCGGCTTGTTAACAAGCCCTCCTGGGGTTGACTTTGGCCGTGGTGACTGGTGCTGAGTCCTTATCCCACAGGCCGGGTGTCTGTCTGCCATCGGCCTCTTGGCCTCAGCTGCGGACTGGGGTCCCTGGCAGGAAACGGGGCCTTAATTGGGAGTTTTTGCAAGAAGAGAGAGGCCGTTCCCCCGACTGAAGCCAGAGTGAGCTCAGACCCCCCCCCCATAAGTCCATTCATTCCTGCCACCCTTTTGTTCAAACAGATTGGGCCAAAGTGACATATTTTGGGAAGGTGCCACTCCAAAATAGGAAAGATCGGAAGCTGTTCCAGATTCGTCTCCTAGTGCCTTGGGGAACTAAAAGCCAGTGGCCCGCCTGCCTTCAGTGCCAGCCAGTTACCAGCCAGGTAGACTGTCACAGTCTGGGGAAGATCCACGTAGCCATGATGGCTTCTGGCTCCCTATTTTGGAAGCCATCCTTTTGGTTTCTCTCTGCAGAAGAGAAATGACTGTTTGTAGAGCAGGCCGAGGGGTGGCTTTGGCTAGATGGAGCCCGTGGAGAGAAACGAAATGGCCACTCAGGGAGGGCTGAAGGGAGCCTGGGCCACGAGGCAGAACCTGCCAGCAGGGCGGCCAAAGCGGAAACCTGTATGAGAGGCTGCTGAAATCAGGACCCTGGAGAGCTCTCCCAAGGTGGTGGGTGGGGTCCTGCCAGGATGCCTCTGTTGGCTTGGCACCGTCCTGCCCTGGCACAGGGCTGGCTGACCCTGCCCCAAAGGGACATTGGCTGTTCTGCAGCACCCAGACAAGTGGGGGTTTCCCAGGGGTTGTAATCCCGATTCCACTTGTTGGTTTTAATGGTGGAAGACCCGTGTTTTCAGCCTTTGGATGCTTTGAGGCTGCCCCCCCCATAAATTGTGATCCTTGGAGGACCCCAGGTGGGGAAACTGTACCTCTCTTTTCTTTGACCCCCCACTTGTCAGGAGGCGGCGTCCACCTTTCCCAGACCCTCCAAATTACGGGCAATTGCCTTCATAGCCATTGAGGCCACTGGATTCGCCCCCCCCCCCCCGCTTGCTTTCCTGGCCTTTATTTGCCTTAGATATTTTCTCCAATTCCTCAGCTCAGGGTCCCGGAGAGGCTTCCCTGAACTTGACAAAAATCAATCCCTGATGATCGATGGAGGCAAAAAGACCAATAATCCACAGCAATCAATGGAGCAAGAAAAGG
Source organism: Azemiops feae (assembly GCA_023970755.1). Classification (NCBI taxonomy): domain Eukaryota; kingdom Metazoa; phylum Chordata; class Lepidosauria; order Squamata; family Viperidae; genus Azemiops; species Azemiops feae. The sequence goes on from JALGBA010000837.1 coordinate 220,585, forward strand.
AGTTTTTTGGCTGAGGCCAGAGAAAACCCTTATCAGCGTGTTTTTAAAATTCGAGTTTAGCCAATCCATCAGGCTGGGGATAATGGGGCTGCGGAGGGCAGAATCCTATCCCCACTATTGGGTCTCCTCTGACCCTGTGCTCCCCCAGGATCGGATGTTATAATTGCACTCTCCTTGGGGCCCAGATCTCACCTTCTCGGTGCTGTGCAAAGGACGAGGGTCCTGCTGCTTCCGCTGCACAATTTGCTTTGCGTTATTTGCTTGAAAATTGTATTTCCGTCCTGCCCAGCCCCAGCACACTTTGTGCAGATTGCAGAATTATGCACAGCAACAATGGAGCACATCAGTCAATGAAAACACAGCACAGGAACATACATCAGCACAAAAAGGCCTCTCTCTCAGAAAGCAAGTGAGACGATAGATAGCTGGATAGCTGGATGGATGGATGGATGGATGGATGGTAGATTTTTAAAATATAACTGTAAACATTCTGCTGTAACTTCCTGGGAAAAGACCAAAACACTTTCCTTTTTCCCCTTCCTTTGATGCAAGTGCATGGCTGTGTAACTAAGCCAAGTGCTTTAAATTAAAGTATTGATCTCTTCCAGGGCAGCGCGAATTCTGTGTATACTGAGATTTAGTCTGAAAAGAAAAGATTCTTAATTATTAGGAAACTCTGCCATTTTCTTCTTTCCCCTCCCCGTTCTGCTCATCGGGTTTCCCTTTCTTTGCAGAACGCACCCCTCTCCCGGCGGGTCCCTTCATGTGTGCAGCCGGGGCTAAGTGTGCCTTGGAAAGAAAAAGGCTGTGAGTTAATCAAAAGCAGGCCGTGATGCCCCCAGTCCCTGGCCTTTCCCCTTCTCAAGCCAAGAGTGCTTTTTAAGAGCCAGGGAGGGAAAGCAGGTCACTTTCTTTTGCTGATGAGGGAAGGAAGGCTGTGGACAGAGAGAGGTGGACGTTTCCACAGATTCGCCTGATTCACACACACATTTGCCCACGTGGGGGGGGGGCGACATAGCAATCCCTGGCAGAGGGCTCAGGAAGGGCTGGCCGAGAAAAGGGGCCTGGCATCCACCCCCGGCCCCCTCCCGGGCAGCAGCACCTGCTCAGAAGCTGAGAAAGGGCCTGGATGAGTTTCGGCAGAGCAGCTGATAGTCCCTGTAAGCAATAAGAGCCCAGCAACTCCTGGTCTCGCTCAGCACAGGGGGGCATTTAGCCCTAACTCGGAAAGCCGCATAGGTTGAGGGGTTGAGGGCTCTCTTCTGCTCTGGGGAGCAGGGCCTCCTGAGCTGGGGGGGGGAGCCCAGCCCTGCCCCGCGGAGGAGCCGAAAGCCGGTTTGAGGTCCTGCCGGAAGAGAAGAGAGGACAGCAACGGGCCTGCAAGATGCTGTCCCCCAATTACTTGAGGTGTGCCAGGCCTGCAGCCTCCTCACCCAAGGCCACGGGTGGGGGTGGGGTGGGGTGGCCCCAGGGGGCAGTCCAGAGGGGAAAGGGGTCAGAGGAGGACGCAAGAGCCCCTGGAGCTGTGTGGGGGCTGTGCCTTCGTTCACCTTGCGGAGGGTCTGCAAATCTGCTGCCTTAATGGAACTCACTGGTGCGGATCTTCTGCAACCAGAGAGCTAATTATGGGTCTTGAATTAATGACTGTCTTAAAAGACGATTGTCAAGCAAGGTGAGGAGGGCGGACCGTCTCTGCAAGGGGAAAGGCCTGGTGGGGGAAGGCCCTCTTTCCAACCGGCAAGGACTGGCAGGTAGTTAGGCTGGACTGAAATAAAATCCACCATCCCCCCACACCCAGCCTTACAATGACACCTGTCAATAGTTTGCAAAGCTTGCGGAGTGCCTGGAGGGGTGGAGGAGGGGGACACAAGAATTCCCTTCCTTGCCATCCTCTCTCTCTCTCTCTCTCTCTCTCTCTCTCTCTCTCTCTCTCTCTCTCTCTCTCTCTCTCTCTTTCTCTTCTATGTCTCCTCCTTTTCCTCCTCCTCCCTCCCTCTTTCCCTCTTTTCCCCTGCAAGGCCAAATGTCTCCGGTCTCCTTTTGTGTGTCCCCTCCTTTTGTAACCGTTTCACAGCACAGAAGTGAGGACTTATGGGAACGCAGATGTCCCTATTGTCGGCTCAGAGTTGGAGGCAGGTTTTAACAAGCCCCCCCTCTGGCAGTGCACAGCCACCCTCTGCTTGTGTGGCTGAATGTGCCAAGGGGGGAGGCAGGGCCGGGCTGGTGAGCCTCATTTGTAAGCACCAGCAGGCTCGGTCTTTGCAGGAACCAAACTGGCCGTCTGGAGGGAGGCCCGGCGAAATCATGGCTCTGTGCCGGAGAACGCCAAACGCTCAGGGTAAAGAAGTCACTGGAAAAACTCTGCAGGAAAATGAAACTAACATCAGGGCTGTTGTGTGGATAAGGCAGCCGGGGTTGGGGTTGGGCTTAGGGTCAAGGTGGCTCATGTCTGGTTTGAAAAGAGGCCGAGCTGCTGCCTTGTTTGACCCATGATCTGGCTTTCCTGGGGGTGGGCTTGTGGGGCTCCTGGAGGCTCAGCTTGCCCCCCAGGTTAAGACAGGATGCTTGGTGCCCTCAATGTGAGAGGGGCAGTGAGGACGGGAGGGAGAACCTGCTAATCTTTCCCATGGATTATTGCAAATAAAATTGGTATTCTTGTGGGGTCTGACTCTAGAAAGAGTTTTGCCCTGTTCCCATTTCCCAACAGGTAGGATTAGAGCATTCACACCTGTAACACACAGCTGTGCCGTTCCGCACCCCCAAGTACACCCCAACAGGCCCCAAAGCCACAGCCAGCCGCTCCTTTCCTGCGGGTGGTGTGCAGGGCCCTCTCTCCCTCGGACTTGCACCTGCGTGGGCAGTTGGTTCAGCTTAGGGGGAGCTGAACGGCCTGCAGGCACCCCAGGGCGGCTGAGCTAATGGTGGTGGGGAGTGGGGTGGAGTTCGGTTTGGTTTATGTCCATGCGGTGCGTTTTCAAAACTCAGGTCCTGCAAAGATGGCCCAGCTCCTCCACTGCCTGCCCTGTCCAAGGTCCTGATGGGGTTAAGAACCATCCAGGAATGATGGCCAAGGGGCAGTTAACTTCCTGCCACTCTCCGGACACTGGGCAGTTGCCCGGCACACCCTCCCTTCCCCAGCGGCTCTGCTACAAAATGCCAAGCCAGGGATGAGAAATCTCTCGCCCTCTAAACTGCCCCCCTGCCTCCCCAACGGAGCCGGCTCCCTCCAGGCCTTCCCCGGGGACCGAGAAGCCGAGAGCGCCCCCTTCAGCCGGAGGGCATGCAGGGAAGGGGGAGGCGCTGCCCTGGACCGCCTGTGTAGGAACGTTGGGCTAATTGGATCCGCGTGTCTCGCAATTAGCGGCAGGATGGATGGTGGCCGTTCCTGACCTTTCTCTGCGTGAGCCAGGACATTGTTTGGATGTCCTGCTTAATTACAAAAATGAAGCGTTGCGCTTCGGAGGCTGATGACAGCCCCTCCCTGTTAGTGGCTGTAATTTTATGAGACAAGGGAACATTTCTTGACCAAGGGCAGAAGTCTCTGCCTACCCTCGAAATGGGCGGAAGGAGCCTTCGTCTCTTGCAGTCCTGAGTCCCCCCCCCTCAAAGAGGTGGGTCCTTGCGTCCTGATGTCCATCTGGACTCTCTCCTTCTGCCTCTGTGGCTCTGGCCAAGGCGTTCCTGGGCTCTGAAATTCTCTCTAAGTGTTGTTTCAAAGAACCAAGAGCCTAGTCCTTATGGAGGTGGAGCTCTGGCTCTGCTGCAGAGTGACTAGGTGGAGCAAAGTTCACATTTTTAAAGCAAATACCTCCGCATTTAATGCCACCGATCCCGTTTCTGAAACAGACCCCAAATCTGTCAGAGAATCATTTCAGCCACTTCTATAAAATGCGATGAAGCTCATTTATCCGGCACAGAGACTGCCGTTCGGTCTTTCCCCCGACCAGGTCGGTGTCTGGAGGCCAGGATATTTACACTCATTTATCACATCACTGAGAACGAGAGGTTTGCGCTGTCTGGGTTGGTCTCTTGAATCGTTTTTTGTGCATTCTGGTTGCAAAATATTGGGCCGGTGCCAGTGCATACAAATGCATCCCCCCCCTCCCCCAGCTGCCTTAGCAGGCAAAAATTCTCCAGTCCTCCTCTAATTTTCTGAAGATTAAAACATGAACCCAGCTAATTAGTTTTCTTTTGAAAAGCTGCCCCATGCAAAATATTTTGTTGTGTTGTTTCCCAGCGCAGTAAATTGATTTATAATCGGTCGTTAATTCTTTATAGCCTATAATTTGCAGAAGCAAGGATGACAGCAAAATGCATTGCACAAATGCAGCAGGACTGTGGGGGGGGTTGTGCTCCCATGCTCGCTTGTGTGTTGGGGGAGAAGGACAAGTCAGAAGGAAGGGGGGGTGAGGTTAAGATGCAGGTGTGGAGACCAAGTGGTGATCTGGGGGTGAGGCAAGCAAAATTTATTCTTTAAAGAATAAGAATTCTTTTCCGTTGCACCGACATTAATCTTGAGTTGACTTTAACTGTTGTATTACGCATTAACTGTACTCTTTTGTAAACCACTGCAAGTCTCAGTGGATTGTGGCCCGTTCACCATCTGGCCAATCCATCATCCCCTTCCTGCATTTGGCTCTTGCCCCCCC
>JALGBA010000838.1:0-260000 GCA_023970755.1 Azemiops feae
TCTAGGTGTTCGCTGATTCATTGTTTGATTATCTTTTCCAGAATCTTCCCAGGTATTGAGGTCAGGCTGATAGGTCTGTAATTTCCTGGATCCATTGTTTTTCCTTTTTTGAAGATGGGAACTACATCAGATCTTTTCCAGTCCTCTGGTAGTTGCCCAGTGCTTCAGGATCTTTGAAAGATATAGTTCAGTGGTTCTGAGAACATGTCTGCCAGTTCCTTCAGAACCTTGGGGTGTAATCCACTGGTCCGGTGATTTGAACTCCTTATAGCTGGACAGGTGCTCACTTACCATCCTTTGCCTATCTTAACTTGTGTTTCTATTCGTGTTATGGCACTATTTTTGATAGGTTGGTCTGTTTTTTCCCTTTGTGTAAAGACAGATGCAAAAAACGAGTTAAGTAGTTCTGCTTTCTCACTATTGCTTGTCACCTTCTTGCCACTTTCACCCACTAATAGACCAATCGTTTCCTTCACTTTTTTCTTATTTTTTACATTTTTTACAATTGTTAAGTGACTTTCGCCCTCTTTTACAATGTTTCTTGTTAAGTGAATCACTGCAGGTGTTTAATTAGTAACGCCATTGTTAAGTGAATCTGGCTTCCCCATGGACTTTGTTTGTCAGACGGTGGCAAAAGGTGATCACATGATCCTGGGATGTTGCAACCGTCATAAATACATGCCAGTTGCCAAGTGTCCGAATTTTGTTCAGGTGACCACGAGGATGCTGCAATGGTCGCAAAGTGTGAAAAATGGTCATAAGTCACTTTTTTTTCAGTGCCATTATAACTCTAAACGGTTTCTAAACAAATGGTTATAAGTCGAGGACTACCTGTACTATACCAGAGTGCTCTTAAGTGTGCCATCCAGGCCTTTTCCGAATAGTTATATAAAATTCACTGGTGGCAATGCTTCTAGAAAAAGAAGCCAAAGGGAAGCCAAACACTTGGAAGATGCAGAATACCAGTCTGTCAAGAGAAGCATGAGAAATGGTGAGATTCATTCTCTCTCTCTCCCTCCCTCTCTCCCCACCTCCCTCTCTCTCTCTCTTTCTCTCTCTCTCTCTCCCTCCTTCCCTCCCTCCCTCTCCCTCCTTCTCCCCCCCCCCACCTCTCTGTCTCTGTCTCTCTTTCTCTTGCAGACTCTGCAAAATTCCACGGCACCACTTAATTTTCAGAAGCTGCCCTCAGGCCGGCTGCTGCTATTGTTTTCCGGAGTTCCCAGGCACATCCCTGGCCCTATGCAGCTTGTCTCTCTTTGCCTGCACAGTGGGATACTGCCGATCCCAAATTCCGGCAGCCAGAGGACAGAGTACTGTTGTAGGACAACCCAGCCCGTGTAACTTCCAACCTCTTCATTCCCCTCTCCCCCTTTCAGGAGGCTGAGGCACGCCAGCTATCTTGCCGCCTTTCTCTTCTCTCTCCCCCTCCCCCTCCCTCCCCTGCCCCCCTCCCCACAAATCTCTTCCATGCCACTCCATCTGCTGTAATGGAAGCCTTGACATTCAGGCAATCAGCTAAGTCCTGGCAGAGGCATCTTTCTTTATTTGGGTGTGTGGTGCTCTGACCTCAGAAAGACATGCATCTTTTGACCAAAACAGTCTTGTCATTCCATCCTTGCCACTACATGGGATCCTCTAAATGGATCAGGGACAGCAAGCATAGTAAACAGAGCAGAGGGAGGGAGGGGGAGCCAGCTCTTTTTTAGCTGTGTCTTGAAAAGCAATATCATATGAATATCATCCAAACAAGGCAAGGCTTGCCTCCTGAGCTGGTCAAACCCTGGTAGGGAATTACAGTCCACTGAGCCTAAACAATTGTCAGCTCTGTTTGAATCCTACCTACAGTTTCTCAGAGGTGGCGTCCAATAACTATTGTTTTTCCCCCCTTCCAAATATCAACCAGCAACAGGTCAATAACTTTTCTACAGCAATCAGATCTGCACAATTATGAGTCCTGCTCCTTGCATCCTTTTTTTTATGAGCTCACATTTCTGAGTCCAACAGGCAAGTATAAAATAAAATGTTGCAAAGTATTAAAGACTTAGCAATCCAAGACAGTCTGGTGTTTGTTTCCCCCTCTCCCCCCCCCCGATTGTCTTGGTGTAAATGTAAGTTTACCGCAATCGTCAATTGGTAATCCACAATCAGATAACAAAAGCCAGTTTGGTGTAGTGATTAGACAATCAGTCTAGAAACCAGGAGATTGTGAGTTCTGGTTCTATCTTAGCACAAAGCCAGCTGAGTGACTTTGGACCTATCAAACTCTCTCAACCCTAGAAAGGAGGCAATGGCAAACCATTTCTGAAAAACTTTGCTAAGAAAATTACAGGGATTAGTTCAGGCAGCCATCAGGAATCAAAAATTGACTTGGGAGGCATACATAAAAAAATCCACAATCAGTTGGAATGCTGTAAAATACTCAGTACCTAACCATCTGTTGGACCATAAGAAAGGCTGAGCGCAAAAGAATTGAGGCCTTTGAACTATGGTGCTGGAGAAGACTCCTGCGAGTCCCTTGGACTGCAAGGTGATCAAACCAGTCAGTCCTAGAGGAGATCAACCCTGACTGCTCCTTAGAAGGCGAGATTCTGAAGTCGAAACTCAAGTACTTTGGCCACCTAATGAGAAGGAAGGACTCATTGGAGAAGAGCCTAATGCTGGGAAAGATTGAGGGCAATAGAAGAAGGGGACGACAGAGAATGAGGTGGCTGGATGGAGTCACCGAAGCAGTAGGCGTGAGCTTAAACGGACTCCAGAAGATGGTAGAGGACAGGAAGGCCTGGAGGAACGTTGTCTATGGGGTCACGATGGGCCGGATACGACTTCGCAACTAAAAACAACAACAACAAACCATCTGTTGAACTGAGAAAGCTAAGCAGGTATGGATCATTAACAGAGTAGGAAACCAAAATGATATCCCAGAAAAGTAAACTAGACTAGACTGGGGAAAAATCCAGAAGAAGGCAACACAAATCCCTTCCCTATTATTGTAAAAAAGCTACATGGATATGTGCATCAAGTCATCATAAGTTGAATTAGACTTGAAGGCCACTGTCCTTTTAAAATCTGATCCAATTCAGGTTTTTTGAGATATCAGTCCTCATCTCAAATTGATTCTGTCCTAATGTTGTTGTCAAATTTTAAATTGCCTTTTCTATCAGTTTTCTAATATAATTATCTTAGTCAAGCTGCTGGAACACGTAAGAATATGTGAGATATATAAGAAACACCCATAACATTTTCTTAATATTTACAGTTAAGTTATTCATTCATTTTCTGCACATTTTCTCTTAATGTTTAATGTCAGGTATCTAAGAAGCATTAAATCACCTGCTATAATTCTTTGACAAATTTTATGATTAAAGCTTTTGCTTAATCACATACTTGCATGCAACTTTCTGTACAGTATCTTTTTGTCAGTCTTGTATAAAAGATTAACTGATTTTAATAGAATTATCATGTATTTACTCACTGCAAATTGCCCACTTATCTATTGTAATGTAAGATGGGAACAGGATGCTCAAATTGGTGGCCAGTGTAACTAGAAATTTTAACATTTGCAGTTCTATGTATTGGGGGCTTGGGGGTTATCTCAGAAGTATCTTACAGGCAGATTTTCAACTGATCAATCTAGTTTGGATCTAGAGGTCAAAACTTTATAGAAAAAAAGACTCAACCAGGGGTCCATCACAACTAAGATGAATCTTAATGTTTGGCTGAGGCTTGATGTAAATATTCAGCAAAATCCATTCTGAGTGAGATGTTAGTAATGTTATACTACCTTGTTTCCTCAAGCAATGAGAATGTCAGAGATGCCCTATTTACCTATTTGGTCTTAATTCCTTAATTAGGAATTAAGTTTCAAGAAATTTGTAAAATTTGTTTTCATTCATACACAATCATTTTCCACAGAATATTTCTGAGGGGTTGCTAAGATTAAAAAGACAAAACTAACCCAGGGAAGGAGCAAATAAATATCCAAATGACTTTCATTTGTGTTTCCATGCACAAAATGGAATATTTGCATGATGTTTCTACTGAGTTTAGCTCTTCAATTGGTACAGCTTCCATTGTACAAGCTTGCAAACTTATTTGTTTTATAAAAGATATTGAAGGACTAATTTTTCAATAAATTTGGTCATCCTAATTTCCACTGACTGAATAGCTGACATGCATCCTGCAGTCTGCTTCCATCAGCTGCTACTCCTTATACTCTGTGCTGTTCTACACAAATACCTACAGTAAGTTTGTCTGAGTCCATGCTTGCTAACAGCACATCTTGATAAAAATTGTGCTTTTTAATGAGTGAAGGCTCAGCCAAAGTCCCCTGTGCGCCTAGACCTAATGGCAGACATCAATCATGTTTTGAGTGCATTGATGTGAATGACTCTGATACTAAAGGTGCTTTTTCACCAGGCAACTGGGCTTTTTTCTCTTTGAAGACTTTTCACTTCTCATCCAAGAAACTTCTTCAGCTCTGACTGAACGGTGGGGAATGGAAGTATTTATATTCTTTGCAGACAGCTGGTCATTTGCATTCTTTTAGAGAGTCATTGATGCCACCTGGAGGCTTATCGGTGTCATCAGGGTCACCTGAGTGGTGCAAATGGGTGTGTGGCCTTCTTGGAACTGTTGAAAAGACTGTGTTGCACTACTCAGGTGACCCTGAGGACACAGGTAAGCTTCTAGGTGGCATCAATGACTCTAAAAGAATGCAAATGACCAGCTGTCTGCTAGGAATATAAATTCTTCCATTCACCACTATCCAGTCAGAGCTGAATAAGCTTTTTGAATAAGAAGTGAAACATCTTCAAAGAGAAAAAAAGTCCAGTTGCCTTGTGAAAAAGCACCTTTGGGACAACCATGACCTGGATGACTGAGAATCTCCATAAACTCTGATACTAGTATCTCACATGTGCATCTTAAACCCTATTCCATGACTGTAAGGCCAATTAGTTTGGGAGCATCAAAAGTTCTCCAGTGACTATTGTGGTTGACCTGCATTTCAGACTTGGAAGTCTCTTCATCAAGTCTGACACTGTAGCCAAGTTGTAGAAAACACTGATTTTGAGGCCCAGGGTGTCATGATTACCTTTTCCTGTTTCTGTGAACTGCCCTACAGATCTGTGATTTAAAAAAAAAACTTTCAAAAATATTTGGAAGTACTTCAAAGGGAACGCTGAACTCCAGCCACCTGTCAATTTTATTCAAGGAATCCCCAGCATGTCCCCCACCACCATCCTTCCAAATCCATCAGTAGATACAGCTTCTGTCAGTAAAATGATACCACTGAATATTGCCCAAGTCCGAATGTATTTGAAATTACTGCATCTATCACTAACTTTAAGATTGATATACAAGCATAATTTATCGTATGAAAATCTGATCATTGGAATGATTTGATTAAACTGGCTCACATGAAGTCTCTATGGTATGTTTTTATTAGTTTTTTTACCCCATCTTTATTACTTAATAAGTAATTTAAGGTGGTGAACATACTTAATATTCTTTCCTCTTATTTTCCCCACAACAACAACCCTGTGGGGTGGGGTGGATGGATGCCACTTTGACCTTTTGAGGTAGTATACAAATGGATAGAAATAAAAATCCTGAAAAACTCACATAAACACTTTTGACCAACTATACTTTTGAATAACTAAAATTAAAGCACCATGTAGTTGTGTATAAATGAATCTTTCTTGGAGACAAAACTTCTCCAGCAAAATGAGCTCCTCAGATTCAAATAAAAAGTCTTCACTTTGCTTTCCACATTGTATTTTTAAATATAACTGCTACTAGTTCAGGGATATTCTTGCCTATTCAGTCATTTTGGAAAAAGAATCTGATGGTTTCTTTATTTTCTGCAAACTGAGTTTGGAAAATGTTCCTGGCATCCACATGAAGCCAACACTGAAATGTTTCACCTATTGAATTTCTTCAGCTTCTCATGCAGCCATTAAGGAGACAGGAGTCTTGCCAGAAAATAAATGGATAAACTCTAAATTTAGCAGGTTTTCCAAGTTATTGGCCCCCATTTAGTTATAGTTATTGTTATTTATTAGGAGGTTTTCACTTTGCAGCTAGAGTTGTTGAATAAAGGTACTTTTGCACAGCTGCTCTTTCTACTTCTTCAGGCTTCCAAAGCAGCTCAATGACAGATTGTTCCCATCCTCACATCTGGCAAACAGAAAATAATGAGAATGTGCAGGGAACACCATTAGTCAATGAATGTGTGTGTGTGCGCGTGTGTGTGTGTGTGTGTAGAGAGAGAGGTAGATAGATAGATAGATAGATAGATAGACAGACAGACAGACAGACAGACAGACAGACAGACAGACAGACAAATAGATATGTGTGTGTATGAATTTAGCTTTCTACTATTAAAAAAAGTTAGCAAAAGACAAATTCCTTTTCAAATTAAATATAGACACTTTGAAAACTGTATTGTAAGACAACAAGAAAAAATATTTATTGTGCAGGGCCTGCTATATATCTATCACACCCAGACAGTAATAAGAGAGGTATGTTTAAATAATTACATTTCCAGAAAATCATACTGACAAAAAATGTATAATAAAAAGTTTAAAAACAGTCTGACTTTTTCTTTCTTCAAAATACAATACATTTTTCTTCCAAAATTCTGTAAGATAAAAATGTGAAGGAACTCTCTTTCCATTTGAGTCATGAGGATGATGTAGATTAGGCTTTTGAATATAATTAGAGGTAATTAGATTGTCACCATATATGTATTATTATTGCCTCAAGGTGCTCTCAAGCTGGAATTGGGGAGATACCCCATTCCCATCATTATTCTTCAGCAATTAGCATTTGGAGTACTTCCAACTGGGAAGTAACTAATTGCACTTAATGGACCTGTCCTGCATGAATTTATCCATTTTAATGTCATTCAAGTTAGTGGCCCTCACTACATCTTGAGGTAATGAATTTTATTGGGCACTGGGTGAAGTAGTTTTTTCTGAGCTTCAATGGATGCCCTTAAGGACAATGGATGTCCTTAAGAGAGGAAAGAAAACTTTTCTGTGTCCCCTTTTTTTACATCATGCATCATACTATATTTCGGATGCAGCTATATCATAGATTTGTGTAAGGGTATTACAAACTTGGCATTTTTTAAAAAAAATTATCCATTTCCTAAGGTTCCCCAACTGTAATTATAATTCTGTAATATAAACTGTAATTCACAGACACAGCACTCGGACTTGACATTTTCATTGAACTATTCAACATAATCCGTAAGATCTTTTGCTAGTTAATTTCAAAAATACTGAGATGTCACCAATTTGTATGTGATGTTAGATCTCTTTGTCCCAGTTTTGATCACTACTTAGTTAAACTGAATTATATTTTCATGTGGATATCCATTTACCCAGTTTAAAGTAATCCTCATGGATTATCCCCCAAATCTGGCAAGCTCACTATTCATCACTTAATCAAGAGTCATTTATGAACAAGTTAAAAAGTATTGATCCCAAACCAAATCCTTTAAGGGGCACCTTTCTTACTTCCCACCACTGGGAAAGTTGTTTATTTACTTCCACTTTTGTCTTTCTGATTTTTAACCAGCTAGCAAAGCATGATGGTTAAATTTACTTTTCCCATGATGAGGAACTTCATAAAAGGCTTTTTGAAAACCTAAGTATACACTGATAAGTCAAAGCCATTTAACCCTCTCAGAAAATTCTGCATGGCACTCTCCTAAAAGTGTCTCTCCTATGGATATTCATAACAAATTAGGTACTTTATAAGACAGGAGGTGCTTTATGTTATGCAGGTTAAAAACTACTGAGAAATATTTTATTACTATAATTGTTTTGCAGTTTTTATTTTAAAAACTGGAATAGGGTCTCTAGGACTATAGCTGTCATAGTCCCAAATCAATATGGACATTCCTGGGTATGATGGGAGTTATCATATAAAGAAACCCGGAAGACGCCAGGTTGGCAACAAGCAGAGCTATAGAATAGGACCTTAGCATTTTCGCACTTTTTCAATCAAATAATATACGTAGGTAATAAAGAAAAACTAACAAAGCAAACAAGAAATAAATATTTACGCTGTGTGGTAAGTTAGGTGTAGACAATATGGTGTCCTCCAACGATATTGGATTAAGAGCACGGTATTCTCATTTATCTTTAACACAAAAGCTCATTAAAACACGAAAACTTTAGGCCAGCCTCTCTTAGTCCAACCCACTTCCCCAGTAGGGAAACAATAGGAAGAAGCAACATGTACACTAACTTTTATACTTGGCCAAAAGGTGAGCTAGGCATCTAACATATAAATAATAAATGAATAGTGGCAATGGGTATGATGGTTTTACAGTCCAACAAACTAGGAAGAATCTGTGTTGGGGAAACTCCCATTTCCCTAACACCAAACTGAAAGTGTCATCTGGCTGTGGAGCACAAGACAAAATGGTTAGCCTGATTTTTGGTGGCTTTCCTTGTGCCCAACTATATCAGGTCTCACAGCTTATCTGTCCTGCACTGGCTAAATCAGGCTCACTCCCTATGGAATTTCAGTTCAGTGCTCCTTTTGGCAGCAAAGAAGAGTTCAGGAGGAGCTTTTATGGGACATTTATATAGTGCAGTGCGCCAGACGGTCTATTCCACATTGTCACTTTCTTTTTAGTACATGCACAACCTTTGTGATGCTGTTTAATGTCCACTTGTGTATCTAGAAAAAATAATAAATTCAATGTGCAGCATATGGCTACAAGAGCATGCAGGTCTTGTCCCTTCCATCATGTGCATATTTGCCCAGAACAGGCAAGCCATGCTCTCAAAAGCAGAGAGGGGATAACAAAACAAAACAAAACAAAAAGATTGATCTGTCAATGATTGAAATACATTAATATAATCTGAATGTGTAGTATGGCTTTCAGAGTCCATAGGGTTGTGATATAATATCATGTAGATATAAGTAAAGCACATCCACAGTTTTTGTAAATGTACCAGGGCTTGCTATGATCAGGCTTACATTGTTGACTCAGTCTTATTGGACAGTGTTGAATTTTCAGTTAAGACAGTACACTCTTTTTTTGCATGTCAAACTTTCCTTTTCTTAATGTTGGCTGCATTAATCTTTTATCCAGTTTCTAAAGAAAACACTCCCAAGATAAACATTAGTTGCTAAGAAATTTTAGTGTAGCATGATCCTTCATTCTTTCCCCTCTGGGAAATACCTGGCAGCTTCATTGGCAGCACCTGTAAAAGGTTTCTTTTCTTGGCAAAAATGACCAAATTACCTGTAGGCAAAAGGCTGCCTGGACCCCCCAGGCCACCATAATGGCCTAGGAAATCCTTTCGAGCCCAGCAGAAACTGACAGTGGCTCTAAATTGGGACTCTGCTGGACTTGGTTGAGCTGCCTCTGATTCCTGAGAACCAGAAATAGTTTTCCTCTGCAGGTCTTGGCTGGTCTCCCTGGGGTGCTGGGCTAGACTGCTCGAATGAGTTGCTTCCAGGAACGTGGCAATTCTTGATTTGTCTTGCTCAATAAAATTCTTAACCGTGGGCGATGTATAAGTGGTATAGGCTGGCCAGTGGCACACGTGGATGAGATGGGACGGGATTCCAATATTCCCTAATTTCAAAGACCGATCTGGAACCCAAAAGAAAAAGAACATTTTAGGAGAAGGATTTGAAACCCAAATTGCTCCAATTCCAGAGAACAATCTGTTTCCTACAAATCAAAAGAAACTGACTTCTTACTGCAAAGCTAAGCAACCTTGTTGAATCAGAGGCATATCGTGAATTATAAACATGGTGGGTCTTCTCCTAAGGAGGCTATCATGAGAGAGGTTTATTTGTTCTCAAATCAGATGCCCCAAATACTAAGGTAGCTTTGGCAAATCAGGCTGACTTCAAGTGTAGACACATAATCCAAACACATCTGGAGGTCACAAGGGTGGAGACATTTGGCATAATAAAAAGAAAATACCATCAGTAAATAAAAAACCTAGAAAGAACAATGTATGTGGTAGAGAGAATTCACAAAGGTAACATTTTTTAAAAATAGCAAAAAGACTCAGGGAAATTGTGGTAATCCTATGAAGGAATACCTTTGTGGAGTTGGACAAAAACTGCTGACTTCTTCATATGTTATGGACAGTTGAATTATTGAGGGGTCCTTGGTGCTCTCTGAGCTTTAGACTAGCACTGATGATGTTACCTAGTTTGGGTAATGAAACATCTGCAAGAAAACAAGCAAGCTGAGAGAGCACCAAGAACCCCTCATTTCAACCCTGAGCTACAATTATTCTCCTTCACTGGTGCCATATATGGGTGTCAAACGCTTCAGACAGCATGCAAATGGGAAAAAATTGCCTGCAGGCACACTTCCACCAAAGAATAACTCTTCTTCCTGCATGAATGCCTATGACAGCATTCCCTACCTACCAGTGTCAGGTACAAACCTTCAATCAACTGCATAGCTGGATGGAAAATAGCCCAAAAAAGTGAGCGAAAAATGATATGGCTCATGATTACAAATGCACACTTCAGATTAAAGAAATATCTGCACACCATAACAAATCTCAAAGAACAGTTGGGACAGACCATCACACCAGAGCACATCATAAATTCATCCCAGAGACATGCCAAGAAAAGAAAAAACAAACTCCAAAGCAAACTCCAGAAACTCAATTCCAGAACCAAAGAAACATCAGAACCTGAATGGGTGGTCAACATGTCCAGCCACCCACTATCCACAGCACAGGATTCTACAAAAAGGACTCAACTATAATACAGGTGATGCCAATCACCTAGAATTTTTTGCAGCCCTAGAAGGGGCATTTAAAACCACCAAACTCTCCACAGAGGTGCAAGAAAACATTAAACAAAGCATCATTCCACTAGCACTGATGATGTTACCTAGTTAGGGTAATGAAACGTCTGCAAGAAAACAAGCAAGCTCAGAGAGCACCAAGGACCCCTCATTTCAATCCTGGGCTACAAATATTCTCTTTCATTGATACAGCTGAATTATTATTAGTGAAAACTTTATTATGAATTATTATTAGTGAAAACTGCCTATATATTATTGTATATAGGTATATATAATTCAACAAATGAATATCTGAAGCATACCTCCTCATCTGGCTCTGTCATAAATGATAAAGCATCCAGTCATTGAACTGTTATCGATAGACACCATCATGCGCCCCGTAGCATCAACTCTTCACGATGGGGCAGAGACAAGAGTCTTGTCTACGCTGCCTGGCTGCCATGTCCTTGGCTGCACTGCTCCACGTGGGCCACGCTCGGGGGCGACTCTCCTCCAGGGGGTCTGCTGGTGAGGAGGGAGTCACGGGCGGAGGCAAGGCTGGGGCAACGGCAGGTGTGCCCACAGAGAGGGCTCCGAGTGCCACCTCTGGCACCCGTGCCATAGGTTCGCCACCACTGCTATAGTAGTATGAACTAGTCATTTCTATATCAACAAATCAGTCTAATCAGTAAAACCCAAAATCATAGTATTATTTTTTTCCATTTCAAGCACAAAGTCCAGAAGCGGTTTCCAAGTAGAAACAAAAGTACTTATATTCTTTTCTTTCATCAAAACGTTCAATTTAGCCATCTCTGCCAATTCCATCAGCTTTTGTAACCATTTGTCCATGGTGGGAATTGAAGTATCCTTCCATTTTTATGCATAGAGCAGTCTTGCTGCCGTCACCATATATAAAATCAGAGTTCCAAATTTTTTTCCCAAGTCTTTTTCCATTAGACCCAGAAGGAAAGTTTCTGGTTTAATCTTTATGTTCACTTTAAGAATTTTCTAATTAGTAACAATATCTTTTATTACTATGAGCTCTGCTTCAATCTGGTTGGTGGATATTACAGAGAACTAGACTCTGGTAGTGTAGGGAAGGTTAGTCTAGTCCAGACATGTCAAACTCGCGACGTCACATGATGTCGTGCGATGTATCGGAGCTTTTTCCCGATTGCCGGCAATGGGGTGGGCATGGTTTCATCATGATGCGTCCGACCCACAGGCTGGCAGTTTGACACCCCTGGTCTAGTCAGTACAACATGAGCCATATCAATTTGAAAACCTGTCCATATGAATAAAACTGACAACACAACAATATATTGCACAGCTATGTCCATTGCCAGGAAGAACCAAAATCATGCTGCAAAGTAATGTTTTCTACTCAGACTGGCTGAAGTGGCATAGGTGTACATAGCCACCCCAATTGGCTACTATGCACTGTGGTGGGAACACCCCCTCCCTTCAGTCCAGTGTTTCCCAACCTTAGCAGCTTTAAGATATGTGGACTTCAAATCTCAGAATTCTGGGAGTTGAAGTCCACACATCTTAAAGTTGCCAAGGTTGAAAAATGGCTTTAGTCACCCATTACTACCCTTTATGGCCATTTTATATATGAACACATATAGACATATGCATGAATGGAATAATGAAAAAAATGGGCTTTTTAACAGGAAAGGAAAAAAATTGAGTGATGGAATAGTAAAAGGATCAGCATTTAAAAAAAAAAGAAAAAGAGGTAAAATTGACAATTCTACCACTTTCTTCTTCTAGTGGAAGTGCCAGGACAAATTATAAAAATGTGGCATTTTGTTTTGTTTTTGTCAGTCCAGGTGAATTCACCAAAGTCCAGGCAGGATATTAGACTGTCACAGGACTCAAAGCAAAGGGAAAGATTGAAACCTGGGAAAGCAGTTCTTCAGCTGATTTAATTTCCAGCTAGTTTGTACATGGGAGTGCAAGAACTTAAGACTGCTGCCTGGAAAAGCTTCAGATATTTTTGTTTGATATTATGTCCTACACCTACACCTTTTCCCCCAGTGAAATGATCTATTTGTGGAATTATTCAAAGATACTCACCTCCCTATATGTTTCTGGGGAGGGGCAACAGTTGTTCTTTAAATGGGATCTATTTTTTTCCTGATAGGTGTTACAAATCTTTCTCCAGAAGTTAATTTGCTGTGCCAGTTAGCTGTAATGTGAAATTGATCTTACTTCTCCTCTCTGACCTCACCCAATAGTCTGGCCAAAGCAAAGCAAGATGCAAGCACAGAATCGTTCATGAAAACAGATTATCCCTCAAGCCCTGGCTTTTTAAGCTGCTAAAGAGAAACCTGGAAACTGTTTGATGAGTTTCATGAGGAAAGGCTAAAAGACACAAGCCAGAAACAAGATAAAAATCTGAATGTGCTAACTCTAAAATTCTAAGAGGTTGCCATCTCTAGAAAGGGTAAGGGGAAAGAGGCAATGTAGAAGGATGCAAGAAATTATTTAACTCCTAGGCTGCTCATTATTATTTGGCCATGTCAATGTGAGAGAGGTCACTGGAGAAAGCAATTATGTTAGCGGTAAAAGGAAATCAAGCTGCCAAAGAACACAGTGGACACCCTCAAAGCTGATACCAGCCACAGTATAAAACATCATAGAACAACTAAAAAAAAGTAGTGCAAAATTGGAAGATGTGGAGAGACCTCCCCTACAGAATCGCCAAGAGTCAGACATGACTGAATGGATAATATCAACATCATTGTGCTGGTCATTGAACATAATAAGGACATGATATGATATCTAGCTCCTTTGGCAATTTCATTCTTACTGAAGATGCTCAAAATTTATTATCTGTAAAGGAATGGTTTAATAAGGAAGAGATCAATTTAGAGGTCATCATTATTCCTTTCACACTGGGGTTCTTTAGAAAATGGGATTATAGTAGTAGCTCTATAATTTGAATGTTTTAATCCATGCAGCTCTGTAGTTGGTGCAATCATTCTGTCAGCTCTTTCAGATAGCAGAAGAGCTCCTGGAATCTACTTCATTATTACATAATATTATAACATAATCTTGAAAGCCTGACAGTTTCCCTCTCCCTCCTCTTACACCAGGTGAGTTAAGGTAAGGGTGGGGCATTTCCTCCTGGCTTCCTTGTCTAAGCAGATGTTTTCACAATGGCTGTGGCATACCCTTTTCAAGGCTATCGGCATACTCCAGTGAAAATATAAAGCACACGTTAATACTGACATAGTGTTTTATCCCAAATTTTCAAAATAAATTGAAGGCAATACTGCCAGAAGGAGCAGAATGAAATAAGAGTTCCATCCAATGGGAAAATGGAGCCATAGCATAAAACAATTTTTTTAAAAAATAACATCACCCTAGCTTTGCAGCAGTTAGCCGGATTGCTGTAAAATCAATAATATGATTATGGTACAGATACAGTTTGTGCAAAATTGCTTCTCATTGTGGAGCTCCCCCTAGCTTTGTGGCAGTATTAATATATTGCAGCTGAGCCAAAAATAAATAATCTCAGCATTGAATACTATTGATGTCACAGGAACATAAAGACCCAGAGCTGTTTTCAAACTGGCTCAGAAGCCTTGTATAGAAGCACCCTAAGACAAATTAGTTCCAGTTTTATGGAACAAAGCTCTATCCTATCACGGCATTTTAACATTGCACCTATAAACTCTACCACTTGGCTAATTTTCTTGTTCCTCTTGATAGTTACTACAATCAAGAAACAATTTATTTTTGTGTTATGTCCGTTAGACTGATTGAGTTTACAGCACATGGCAGGAAGCCATTTAATGGGAACAAATCCTTTGAAGCAAAACTTGGCAGATATAACTCTTGGAAAATATTCCCCTTTGACTGAAAAGTTTTTGTCAAATGGCTTCCCACTGTCGGGCCAACATGAGCATGGAGAAACAAGACCAAAACAGAATTGATGTGTTAGGAAAGGGGAACCGGGGTGGGGGGAGGGGATAACCTATTAATATTGTGATACTATACACAATTCCAACAAGAAACTGGCAAGGAGGCCATTTTAACATTTGCTCTGTTTAAAGATAGTTTGTGTGCAAGGCATGGGATGATAGTGGAAGGGGCTGTGGAAAAGAGAAATAAAATTAAATTGGTTGTCTACAATTCAAAATGTCCCGACAGTGTGTAGAACTAGTAGTAAAAGCAAAGAAGGATAAGTAGAAGTAATTCCCCGGGGGAAAACCTTTTGCAGAAGGACATTAAAAAAAATCTGGAAGAGCCACCATGACTGTGTCTATTTTTTTAATTTAAAAACAGCGTATTGCTAGCTCGTTATTCCCATAATTCAACACATACTCAAAGACTGAAAGGCCCCAACCTTGTCCCCTATTTCTTTTGGCATATGGTTTCCATCCTCACTCACTCTGGGGCCCCCGATTGGAAGGCTCTCCTATCTTCGGAAAGAAGGGGGGGTGGCAAATGCTTTCCCTTTGGTCTGGAAGAGAGATTTTATATAATGCAAAAGTCTTGTCTGTGAATGGGGCTAATAGTTTTCCTCCCACCAATATAAGTATGTGGGTTTCAGTCTTTAGATATAATTCACTTAAAAACAGTATGCCATCCAGTAGATGTTTTCAGCATGGTCTTATGACATAGAAAGCGAAAACGTTCTGAATAATCAAAACTCATAATAATAACACAAAAGAATTCATTCTGGCTAAAAGCAGCACAGGAATGCTATACTCATTTTTTATGTCATTTAAGCCCCTAAGAAGTGTTCTTAAACTTCAGAAGTTTTTCTGTTACAACTTAAGAGCAGTAGAATTCCACCTTCTTTACAGGATGCTCTCTGTTTCACCATTTTTAAAATTGTTCATCCAGAAGCACTACATCAACCTGATCTTATTAGACCCAATTAAAATACCATGTTTTTAGCCTTTTTCAAATTGCACTGGATAAGGTTTAATTAATTTGGTCTGGGTTAATTTATTTGGTTTTCATTTAATCACAAATCAGTTTAACTTTGTACCTCCTGAAGTAGGATGTGAATCACAAACCAAATTATTTTGCATTTTTTCCCATTTATTGGGTTCACATAGTTCTATCAAAATGTTTTAGGTAAAATGACCTCTAAATTTAGTGTAGCTAAATTATAGGACACATTAATGGGCTGATGACTTTCAAAACACTGAAGGGAAATTCTGAACAATGGAAGCAATGTGCATATATATTAAAGGAATAAATTGACATATGTTAAAGGTGCATGAACTGTTCTATAATTCTCATGAGAGACCAAGTACTAGCTTAGGAGTAGGCACATTAGTGTGGCAGCATTCTGCTCACTTAGGTTTTTTTAAAAAACAAACAAACAAATTTATTTAAAAGGTTTATAAATAGTCTGCATCCATGTTGTAAAAAATGGCAACTTTCTGCAAAATAAAGACATTTTCAGAGGTTGGGATTTGAAGATAGGCTGGGAAAGAAGAGATGAAAAGAAAAGAATCCATACTGTATAGACTGAGGGTGACCACATGCATATTGTTAGGAGAGAGAAGATAAATATGCGCAGTGGGCGTATAAGTGAGTGGCTATAAATGGTCAAATATACAGTGAATGGAAAGGAGATTGCAAGCACTATAGTTGGAAATGAGAAGCTGAGCATTAAACAAAGCATCATTCCACTAGCACTGATGATGTTACCTAGTTAGGGTAATGAAACGTCTGCAAGAAAACAAGCAAGCTCAGAGAGCACCAAGGACCCCTCATTTCAATCCTGGGCTACAAATATTCTCTTTCATTGATACAGCTGAATTATTATTAGTGAAAACTTTATTATGAATTATTATTAGTGAAAACTGCCTATATATTATTGTATATAGGTATATATAATTCAACAAATGAATATCTGAAGCATACCTCCTCATCTGGCTCTGTCATAAATGATAAAGCATCCAGTCATTGAACTGTTATCGATAGACACCATCATGCGCCCCGTAGCATCAACTCTTCACGATGGGGCAGAGACAAGAGTCTTGTCTACGCTGCCTGGCTGCCATGTCCTTGGCTGCACTGCTCCACGTGGGCCACGCTCGGGGGCGACTCTCCTCCAGGGGGTCTGCTGGTGAGGAGGGAGTCACGGGCGGAGGCAAGGCTGGGGCAACGGCAGGTGTGCCCACAGAGAGGGCTCCGAGTGCCACCTCTGGCACCCGTGCCATAGGTTCGCCACCACTGCTATAGTAGTATGAACTAGTCATTTCTATATCAACAAATCAGTCTAATCAGTAAAACCCAAAATCATAGTATTATTTTTTTCCATTTCAAGCACAAAGTCCAGAAGCGGTTTCCAAGTAGAAACAAAAGTACTTATATTCTTTTCTTTCATCAAAACGTTCAATTTAGCCATCTCTGCCAATTCCATCAGCTTTTGTAACCATTTGTCCATGGTGGGAATTGAAGTATCCTTCCATTTTTATGCATAGAGCAGTCTTGCTGCCGTCACCATATATAAAATCAGAGTTCCAAATTTTTTTCCCAAGTCTTTTTCCATTAGACCCAGAAGGAAAGTTTCTGGTTTAATCTTTATGTTCACTTTAAGAATTTTCTAATTAGTAACAATATCTTTTATTACTATGAGCTCTGCTTCAATCTGGTTGGTGGATATTACAGAGAACTAGACTCTGGTAGTGTAGGGAAGGTTAGTCTAGTCCAGACATGTCAAACTCGCGACGTCACATGATGTCGTGCGATGTATCGGAGCTTTTTCCCGATTGCCGGCAATGGGGTGGGCATGGTTTCATCATGATGCGTCCGACCCACAGGCTGGCAGTTTGACACCCCTGGTCTAGTCAGTACAACATGAGCCATATCAATTTGAAAACCTGTCCATATGAATAAAACTGACAACACAACAATATATTGCACAGCTATGTCCATTGCCAGGAAGAACCAAAATCATGCTGCAAAGTAATGTTTTCTACTCAGACTGGCTGAAGTGGCATAGGTGTACATAGCCACCCCAATTGGCTACTATGCACTGTGGTGGGAACACCCCCTCCCTTCAGTCCAGTGTTTCCCAACCTTAGCAGCTTTAAGATATGTGGACTTCAAATCTCAGAATTCTGGGAGTTGAAGTCCACACATCTTAAAGTTGCCAAGGTTGAAAAATGGCTTTAGTCACCCATTACTACCCTTTATGGCCATTTTATATATGAACACATATAGACATATGCATGAATGGAATAATGAAAAAAATGGGCTTTTTAACAGGAAAGGAAAAAAATTGAGTGATGGAATAGTAAAAGGATCAGCATTTAAAAAAAAAAGAAAAAGAGGTAAAATTGACAATTCTACCACTTTCTTCTTCTAGTGGAAGTGCCAGGACAAATTATAAAAATGTGGCATTTTGTTTTGTTTTTGTCAGTCCAGGTGAATTCACCAAAGTCCAGGCAGGATATTAGACTGTCACAGGACTCAAAGCAAAGGGAAAGATTGAAACCTGGGAAAGCAGTTCTTCAGCTGATTTAATTTCCAGCTAGTTTGTACATGGGAGTGCAAGAACTTAAGACTGCTGCCTGGAAAAGCTTCAGATATTTTTGTTTGATATTATGTCCTACACCTACACCTTTTCCCCCAGTGAAATGATCTATTTGTGGAATTATTCAAAGATACTCACCTCCCTATATGTTTCTGGGGAGGGGCAACAGTTGTTCTTTAAATGGGATCTATTTTTTTCCTGATAGGTGTTACAAATCTTTCTCCAGAAGTTAATTTGCTGTGCCAGTTAGCTGTAATGTGAAATTGATCTTACTTCTCCTCTCTGACCTCACCCAATAGTCTGGCCAAAGCAAAGCAAGATGCAAGCACAGAATCGTTCATGAAAACAGATTATCCCTCAAGCCCTGGCTTTTTAAGCTGCTAAAGAGAAACCTGGAAACTGTTTGATGAGTTTCATGAGGAAAGGCTAAAAGACACAAGCCAGAAACAAGATAAAAATCTGAATGTGCTAACTCTAAAATTCTAAGAGGTTGCCATCTCTAGAAAGGGTAAGGGGAAAGAGGCAATGTAGAAGGATGCAAGAAATTATTTAACTCCTAGGCTGCTCATTATTATTTGGCCATGTCAATGTGAGAGAGGTCACTGGAGAAAGCAATTATGTTAGCGGTAAAAGGAAATCAAGCTGCCAAAGAACACAGTGGACACCCTCAAAGCTGATACCAGCCACAGTATAAAACATCATAGAACAACTAAAAAAAAGTAGTGCAAAATTGGAAGATGTGGAGAGACCTCCCCTACAGAATCGCCAAGAGTCAGACATGACTGAATGGATAATATCAACATCATTGTGCTGGTCATTGAACATAATAAGGACATGATATGATATCTAGCTCCTTTGGCAATTTCATTCTTACTGAAGATGCTCAAAATTTATTATCTGTAAAGGAATGGTTTAATAAGGAAGAGATCAATTTAGAGGTCATCATTATTCCTTTCACACTGGGGTTCTTTAGAAAATGGGATTATAGTAGTAGCTCTATAATTTGAATGTTTTAATCCATGCAGCTCTGTAGTTGGTGCAATCATTCTGTCAGCTCTTTCAGATAGCAGAAGAGCTCCTGGAATCTACTTCATTATTACATAATATTATAACATAATCTTGAAAGCCTGACAGTTTCCCTCTCCCTCCTCTTACACCAGGTGAGTTAAGGTAAGGGTGGGGCATTTCCTCCTGGCTTCCTTGTCTAAGCAGATGTTTTCACAATGGCTGTGGCATACCCTTTTCAAGGCTATCGGCATACTCCAGTGAAAATATAAAGCACACGTTAATACTGACATAGTGTTTTATCCCAAATTTTCAAAATAAATTGAAGGCAATACTGCCAGAAGGAGCAGAATGAAATAAGAGTTCCATCCAATGGGAAAATGGAGCCATAGCATAAAACAATTTTTTTAAAAAATAACATCACCCTAGCTTTGCAGCAGTTAGCCGGATTGCTGTAAAATCAATAATATGATTATGGTACAGATACAGTTTGTGCAAAATTGCTTCTCATTGTGGAGCTCCCCCTAGCTTTGTGGCAGTATTAATATATTGCAGCTGAGCCAAAAATAAATAATCTCAGCATTGAATACTATTGATGTCACAGGAACATAAAGACCCAGAGCTGTTTTCAAACTGGCTCAGAAGCCTTGTATAGAAGCACCCTAAGACAAATTAGTTCCAGTTTTATGGAACAAAGCTCTATCCTATCACGGCATTTTAACATTGCACCTATAAACTCTACCACTTGGCTAATTTTCTTGTTCCTCTTGATAGTTACTACAATCAAGAAACAATTTATTTTTGTGTTATGTCCGTTAGACTGATTGAGTTTACAGCACATGGCAGGAAGCCATTTAATGGGAACAAATCCTTTGAAGCAAAACTTGGCAGATATAACTCTTGGAAAATATTCCCCTTTGACTGAAAAGTTTTTGTCAAATGGCTTCCCACTGTCGGGCCAACATGAGCATGGAGAAACAAGACCAAAACAGAATTGATGTGTTAGGAAAGGGGAACCGGGGTGGGGGGAGGGAATAACCTATTAATATTGTGATACTATACACAATTCCAACAAGAAACTGGCAAGGAGGCCATTTTAACATTTGCTCTGTTTAAAGATAGTTTGTGTGCAAGGCATGGGATGATAGTGGAAGGGGCTGTGGAAAAGAGAAATAAAATTAAATTGGTTGTCTACAATTCAAAATGTCCCGACAGTGTGTAGAACTAGTAGTAAAAGCAAAGAAGGATAAGTAGAAGTAATTCCCCGGGGGAAAACCTTTTGCAGAAGGACATTAAAAAAAATCTGGAAGAGCCACCATGACTGTGTCTATTTTTTTAATTTAAAAACAGCGTATTGCTAGCTCGTTATTCCCATAATTCAACACATACTCAAAGACTGAAAGGCCCCAACCTTGTCCCCTATTTCTTTTGGCATATGGTTTCCATCCTCACTCACTCTGGGGCCCCCGATTGGAAGGCTCTCCTATCTTCGGAAAGAAGGGGGGGTGGCAAATGCTTTCCCTTTGGTCTGGAAGAGAGATTTTATATAATGCAAAAGTCTTGTCTGTGAATGGGGCTAATAGTTTTCCTCCCACCAATATAAGTATGTGGGTTTCAGTCTTTAGATATAA
Organism: Azemiops feae; assembly: GCA_023970755.1. NCBI lineage: Eukaryota > Metazoa > Chordata > Lepidosauria > Squamata > Viperidae > Azemiops > Azemiops feae. The sequence goes on from JALGBA010000838.1 coordinate 20,936, forward strand.
TTCACTTAAAAACAGTATGCCATCCAGTAGATGTTTTCAGCATGGTCTTATGACATAGAAAGCGAAAACGTTCTGAATAATCAAAACTCATAATAATAACACAAAAGAATTCATTCTGGCTAAAAGCAGCACAGGAATGCTATACTCATTTTTTATGTCATTTAAGCCCCTAAGAAGTGTTCTTAAACTTCAGAAGTTTTTCTGTTACAACTTAAGAGCAGTAGAATTCCACCTTCTTTACAGGATGCTCTCTGTTTCACCATTTTTAAAATTGTTCATCCAGAAGCACTACATCAACCTGATCTTATTAGACCCAATTAAAATACCATGTTTTTAGCCTTTTTCAAATTGCACTGGATAAGGTTTAATTAATTTGGTCTGGGTTAATTTATTTGGTTTTCATTTAATCACAAATCAGTTTAACTTTGTACCTCCTGAAGTAGGATGTGAATCACAAACCAAATTATTTTGCATTTTTTCCCATTTATTGGGTTCACATAGTTCTATCAAAATGTTTTAGGTAAAATGACCTCTAAATTTAGTGTAGCTAAATTATAGGACACATTAATGGGCTGATGACTTTCAAAACACTGAAGGGAAATTCTGAACAATGGAAGCAATGTGCATATATATTAAAGGAATAAATTGACATATGTTAAAGGTGCATGAACTGTTCTATAATTCTCATGAGAGACCAAGTACTAGCTTAGGAGTAGGCACATTAGTGTGGCAGCATTCTGCTCACTTAGGTTTTTTTAAAAAACAAACAAACAAATTTATTTAAAAGGTTTATAAATAGTCTGCATCCATGTTGTAAAAAATGGCAACTTTCTGCAAAATAAAGACATTTTCAGAGGTTGGGATTTGAAGATAGGCTGGGAAAGAAGAGATGAAAAGAAAAGAATCCATACTGTATAGACTGAGGGTGACCACATGCATATTGTTAGGAGAGAGAAGATAAATATGCGCAGTGGGCGTATAAGTGAGTGGCTATAAATGGTCAAATATACAGTGAATGGAAAGGAGATTGCAAGCACTATAGTTGGAAATGAGAAGCTGAGCATCTGCATTTGGGAGGATGGATGTGAATGGCAGTTGAATGGCTGAAACCAAGTGTGTGTAATGGATGGAAATATTCCTTGTTCCAACTTTGTTGCATAAGATCAAGTTTCTTTTGGTGGTCAGCAGTGTATTTTATAAGCTTTGATAAATTCACTCTAGAAATCTCAGCCCAATTAACCATTACTATAAAGCAGGCATGTCAAACTGCCGGCCTGTGGGCTGGATACATCATACTAAAACTGCGCCCACCCCATTGCCGGCAATGGGGGGAAAGTCGTGATACGTCGCGCGATGTCACATGACATCGCGAGTTTGACATGCCTGCTATAAAGCAACAGGTAGGTCAGCTACTGAACCTAATGAGTACTTGCATTTCTTAAAAGAAATGTCAGATCACAAACTTCCACACCTGTGCTTCACTGTCACCACTGCTGGAGGTGATACAAAGCTGAAATAAATGGCAGTGTCTGTTGGCTTTCCTGAGCAAAATCCCAGAGCTCCACAATGAGAAGCAGCTTCGTACAAGCCCTATCTGTATCATAATCATATTACTGATTTTGCAGGAAGGAGCCAACTGTTGCTCTAGTGCTGGGACCTGAAGCTGTTCTCTTTGTACAGAAAAGAACTATAGCAGACCACAATGCTGCCAGATGTGGAGAATATTCTGCATTAGCAGGTGTTCACATACAGCCACCTGCAAACCAGAGGAGGGACGTTTCAAGCGCCAAAATTTTCAGTTGCTCTGCAACCCTTTCCTCTAAGGCATCTCTATGTGCATATATCTATGAAACCACATCTGCTTTGGGATTAAGGAGACTGACTCCTTAACAACAGTTTGTCAATCCGACACGTCTGCTGCAGAAAACATCCATTTATGAAAACTTCCAAGAAGCTCAGGAACGTTGGGTGGCTCTGACCTTAATTTTAGTGACTTCTAAAGTCACTAAAATCACTAAAAGCTTCTAAGAAGAGACTGGACAGCCACTTGTCTGGAATGGTATAAGGTCTCCTGCTTGTGCAGGTGGTTGGACTAGAAGACCTCCAAGATCCCTTCCAGCTCTGTTATTCTGCTGTCTTCTGTTCTGACTTCCCAGTTGCCTGTTTCCCTGGACAGGGAATATAGCTGTGTAACTTGTGAACAGACTCTTCTCTGCCTGGTACTAAGGTCCCTATGCTAAAGAAAGCCCTCATGGGAGCAAGTCAAAGGAGAAGCTTTCAGATATTTGGGGGGTGGAAGAAAGTGGGGGAGGGGGAGAGATTATTTATGTGAAATGCCAAGGCAACAAATAGTTGACATTAGGATTGCAAGCCAACTGTGGGACTGGGCTATTCCTTTCAGGCCTCACACAAAGGGCCTTTTTTTTTTGTCCTGCCTTGGGAGACAAGAAACAGGGCGAGCCACAACAGAACCCATATTGATGGTTGGGGAAAGGCCTGTGGAATTTCTGGGGAGGATTTTGCTGGCCTACAGACACAATGGACTGTGCTTTGAGATGGCAGACTACGTAGGATGGAAAGGCCAAGCAGTTTCCATGTGACTGAATTTGCCTTTCTAACAGCCTTCTCTGCCTGTCCCAACACATGCCCCCTCACTTAAAAATGGGGAGGGGAATGAGAGTTCTTATTCTCAACAGTCTATTTACCACTTGAAATTTCTTTTGAAAGCAGCTTTCCTTGAATTGTGCCTTCAGCACTTTCAGATGGCAATAGTCGGTGTCCCCAGCCTACACAAGCAAACACATCTAGAAGATCTAAGACCACAGAAGGCAGCATGCATGTGAATGCTCCCAAACCTCAACTATGGCTTCTCTGGATTACTGTACCTTTTCCATCTTTCCCTGCAGGAGCTTGGACAACTTTTACAGTCTTAAATTCAGAGATGTCACAAATGTTCTAGAATCATAGCCGAGATGCTTCTTGAACCCAGTCCTGAGGTGTTTACATGGGGTCTTTCCTTAGCTTTGACAGGCCTCTTCCAGGCACTCAGTCAATCTATCTGATCATGTTAGAAATACTCTGTAAAGTTGTAGCTTCTTTGGGACTAATGAGATTAACCTTTTTGTAACTGAATTAGTATCCCAAGAAGGGTTACTGGGATACAGAAGCATGGAGAATTCTACCACTCCCTCTTGACCTTCTCCTGTGTATATTTCACTACACAGATATAACCCCCTCCTCTCCATGCAGAATTTCCAAACTCCTAATCATATTGCAATAAGGAAAAAAGAAGATTTGTCTAAGCTTTCAAAGCATGAACCTGGGCTATATAAGGCATGCTAATTTTAGCTTAGGAGTAGGTAACATGGTGCCCATTAAAGTCAGTGCTGGCCAAGTACTCTGCACCATCTGAATTTTTAAATAGTTATTTTTTTAAAAAAAATGATAAAATTAATAAATGTCACGTTGCAGTGTAAAGTGACCTTCTCTGACATCACATTTACTTCCAAGAATGGCTCCAGGCTTCACAGTTGGCCCTTGGAAATCCTGAAATAATACAAATGGAGGTAATACAAATAATACAAAACAGTTCTGTAGGTAGCCTGGTCCTGTGCCGTTATAGGCCTTTCTAGGCAATAACCAACACCTTGAATAGGACCAGGAAGGAAACTGGCACCCAGTGCAGTTCATGCAGCAAAAGTTATAGGTGCCCTTCTTTGGATCACGTGGCCACATTCTACATGAGCTGAAGCTTCTGGATAATTTTCAAGGGTAGTCCCATGTAGAGTGCATTGTAATAGTCCAATCGAGAGATGACCAGGGCATGAGTAACTGAGCGGAGGGCCTCTGTGTCCAGGAAGGGGCATAACTGGCACTCACCACGAAGTTGGGCAAAGGCCTCCTGGCCACAGCTGCCACCTGCTTGTCAAGCAGAAGCCATAAGTCCAAGACAGCCCCCAAGTTATGTACCTGGTTGTGCAACCCCACCTAAGACCACAGATGATAAACTCCTGGATACAGAGGGGCCCACCCTCAGCCACTCATGACATACTCTCAGAACCCAAATGTTCTCACAAGTTGAAAACAATTGCCTACCCCTGAGCCTTTCTTGAATGACATCTTTTCTTAGTGTAATAGATCTGCATGCTTCATTTGTTGGAGATCAGAGAGCTATCTTACTTGGACTTGCACTTAATGGTGTCTGGAGGTGAGGCTGAACTATCGAGCAATAAGTGGTTGGTGGCATGGCATATTATATTTGCCCAGAAATATTGAATAGAATAGAGCTGGAAGGGACCGTGGAGGTCTTCTAGTCCAGCCCCCTGCTCAAGCAGGAGAACCTATACCATCTCAGACAAGTGACTGTCTAGCCTCTTCTTAAAAATCTCCAGTGATGGAGCGCCCACGATTTCTGGAGGCAAGCTGTTCCACTGGTTAATTGTCCTCACTGTCAGGAACTTTCTCCTTAATTCCAGGTTGCTTCTCTCTTTGATCAGTTTCCAACCATTGTTTCTTGTCCTGCGCTTTGGAGAATAGTTTGACCCCCCTCTTCTTTGTGGCAGCCCCTCAAATACTGGAACACTGCTATCATGTCTCCCCTATTTCTTCTTTTCTTTAGACTAGCCAAACCCAACTCCCACAGCCGTTCTTTGTATGTTTTAGTCTCTAGGCCTTTGATCATCTTAGTTGCTCTTCTCTGAATTTTTTCCAAACTCTCAACATCTTTTTTGTAATACGGTGACCAAAACTGGCTGCAATATTCCAGGTGTGGTCTTACTAGGGTTTAATAAAGCGGTACTAATATTTCGCGTGATCTTGATTCTATGCCTCTGTTTATACAACCCAGGATTGTATTAGCTTTTTTGGTTGCTGCTGTGTACTGCTGGCTCATAATCAAGTGATCGTCCACTAGGACTCCAAGGTCCCTCTCACAGTTGCTGTTTTTGAGCCAGGTCTCAAAAACTTTCACCTTTGATTTTCCCTGCCTAAATGTAACATTTTGCTTTTCTCCACATTAAAACTCATTTTCTTGGATAGGGCCCATTGTTCAATTTGTCAAGATCTTTTTGGATCCTGAGTTTGTCTTCTGGGGTGTTAGCCAGTCCTGTCAGTTTGGTGTCATCTGCAAATTTGATGAGTTCCCCTTCAGTTCCCTCATCTAAGTCATTTATGAAGATATTGAAGAGCACTGGGCCTAAGATGGAACCTTGTGGTACCCCACTGCTTACTTCTCTCCATGCTTCATTCTCTATGGAAATATGAAGGTTTAGAGCATTCTGCTTTGTTTTAAAGTAATCTCCCACAGGCCTGTGGAAAATCTCTGCATTTAGAACTCAGCTAATGCCACAAGAGGAACTGCTACAGGGAAAGAATGGGCTAATGGCCATTTAGAGTATTGCCAGTGGGAAAACTCCTGATCCCAAGATTCATTTAGCTAGCATAAAATGATGAAATTAAATCTTCCACCGATCTTCCACTACGTAGCAAGTATAAGTTGTTTCTATATGTCAACCTTTTTTCTACTGTTTTTCATTGCTTTCCATTGTTAGCTGCGCTTGGAATTGCATGTGAGGTTTCATGTTGCCATGGATGTAGCACTGTTTTGTTTGTATATGTCTTAAAATGCTGATCCACCTATCCAGGGCCTAAGTGTGTAAGGTAGTTAGAGAAAATGTTCCTTCTCCTCTTCCTTCTTTTTAGACTTTTGCTGAAGCTGGTTTTGTGTTAGTCGTACCTTGGCAAGACACATGTGCTAATCGAAAAGTAACATTTCAAAATCACACTTTTTCCCCCCTCTTCCTTTTCTTTCCTCTTTTCTTCCCATCTGCATTGCACCTTTCCCATATTCCAACAATATGCACAGAGCAGGAAGAAAATAAAAGACTTTCCAAATCAGGAAAGTGTTCGGCAATGGCAACAAAACCAACAGATCCTTTAGAGATATCCCTGGGTTAATAGGATTACTCTTTGATTTTGAAAAAGAAAACCCTTAAAAATTGAAAAAGACTAAAATAAATGTGCCACTGAGGCACAGGAGGGTGATAATTGAGTTAATTTAAATGTGAACAGAGCATTTCACATTATTTTAGACTATTTTATTAGGTTCCCAGAAGAGGAAAAAATGTGTATTCAAGCTCAAGTGAACACACACACAAACACATTCCCTTTCAAGTGAATCTGAAGTTGGAGTGGGCAGAGGACCTGGCCAGCCTGCTTGGCTCCATCCTCTGCTAAGCATACACCACATACCAGTCAGTTATTTGATACAAGACTAGAATCTGTTACTGTGCTCAAACAGCATGTTAAGCCAGGGTTTTTAAAAGTGTAATAGATGAAAATGCATTAATCCTTCATACATAAAGCTAAAGCATGATATTTGTGTTTACACATCATGCTTAGCCAATTTTTTTTTAAAAAAAAAACTAGAAAAAAAGGAAGGACATTCTAGACAAGGCAACTCTGACGACTGTTAAGAAATAGAAACGGTGAAAATTATACTGCTGGAATTTGACATGCAGTCTGATTAAAGTCATAGCAAAATCAGTGGCTGGTTTCTGAAAACAACTTTGCTTTCCTTGACCGTAGGATCCAAGCAAAAAACTCCTAAAGAAATATTGGAAAGACAGCAACAGTTACTTTCATTCTAGGGCATGGTATTGTGGGGAGACTATTTTGATTCAACATATGCAGGAGTCAGTAAAGTACAAGTCAACTCAGTACAGTGTGCAGACACAAAGCCAGAAACTGCTTAATATGGGCAACCGGTTGTACACTAGGCACCAGAGAAAACCAATAAATATTTTCTGCCAGCCTCGCACCCATTGGAGGGAATGCAAGGACACCTCTTAAGGCTCTTCAAAAGTTGTCACCCGTTTCCATAGCAAGTACATAAGAGGGAGATAATAATGCTAGGGTCAGCTGAGGACAAGGCCAATGCATGTGTCCAGACCCTGTTCAAAAGACCTGCCCTTCGTTGCTCCAGTGGCAAAGTGACAAAGAGCTGTGATCAGCTGGGCAGAATCCTTGAAGTTAGCGTGAGTCCACAAAATAACGATACTAAATAATGATAGTCTAGGCACAAGTGTGGTCACTATTGATGGACATAAAAGGAGCAGGTAAGAGCAATAGCAACATCTTGCAAAGGGTGCAAAAGCTGCCAGCTTCTTTCCTTTGGCACCTATCAGACAGACAAGTAGGTATTAAAGAAGTAAAGCTTTTACATCACTGCTTTGGGAAAAAGTTCGGGTGTTTTAAGTGTTGCTTCTCAAACAGCCATTGGAAGGCAGGCAGGTTATATACAGACCTGACGGTTTTATTTCCCAAAGAAAATACTGATAACTAAAAAAAAAAAAAAGGTGCTAAAATTATATTTGCATAAAAATAACATTATCTTGACCATTTCTAAGTGCTACTAAATATGACACCTTAAAAACAGGATCACCCAGCTAAAGCAGAAAATCTCTGGCTACTGTATTGGATCCATAAAGAACAGAGTGTGTCCCTCTTCAGCGTACAGGGCTTCTAACTATTCCAAGGCTGCTAGAGAGAGGATGCTGGACCAGGCAGATCTGTTTTGACTCAGCACAACTAGTGTTATGCTTTCCCTTGCAATGCCATCGTTACTACTGAAAATGAAGTGGACAATTGTAGGTCACAGATGGCTTCTGATCACACAACTGATGCCCGTGGCAATAATACCAAGACAAATAAACACAATTGCAGAGATGCAGTTTTCTTGCTGCGAAGCTAAAGAAAAGCAAAGAACAAATAGGTTGTGTGAAAGCATTCCTATCTGCTTGACATGTGAACAAAAATAATAAAACAACAATAAAAACAATTCCTCAGCTACTTACAGAGACAAGATCAAAAGGCAGCTGAAAAAGTGATGAGCCAGGAAGGTGTGCACCCCCCTCAACTTAAACCAGCCCATAAGCTTTACTCTGATTCCTGCCTGCTGCAAGTCACCTCTTCCACAAAGTCTTAGAAACCCTGTAACTTTCCCTGGATGCTGTTGGCTCAAGGGAAAAACATGGCTTTAACCAGTGGTGGGATTCAAATATGTGAACAACCGGTTCTCTGTGTGGATGCCGCTTCCGGGAGTCCATTCTGGGCCTGGGCAACAAAAAATTAGCTACCGGTTCTGCCGAAGTGGTGCGAACTGGCTGAATCCCACCACTGGCTTTAACGTTAGAATGGCTCAAGATTACTTAAGCCAATATTAATCATAGCAGGAGGTTACATCACAGAGCCTAGCAGGGAAAACATGTCTCCAGGACATTTTATTCCATTTTTAGGTGCAAGTGATGAAACACTCAAATGAGTTGCACTATGAAAGTTTCATCTGGAAGCGAGTAGAACTGTTTCTCTTGTAGGACGTTTTGAAGATATTTTCAAAGCTGGGAGAAAAGTATGTTTTGTTTGTTTTAAAAAGCCTAACTTAGACTTGAATCAGTTCTGATGTTTATTTTTCTGACTTAAGAGAGAAAGAATACCCTCTAGCAACTGAGGTCTGACCCAGTGATGCAAGAGGGATTCAACTGATGTCCAGAATTGTGTGAAAACCCAAATCTGTATGGTTCCGCCACATTTGAATTAGCCGTGATGGCACAGTGGTTAGAATGCAGTATTGCAGGCTAATTCTGTTTGCTGCCAGCAGTTTGATTCTCATCAGCTCAAGGTTGACTCAGACTTCCATTCTTCCAGGGTCAGTAAAAAGAGGATCCAGATTGTTGGGGGCCATATGCTGACTCTGTAAATCGCTTAGAGAGGGCTGTAAAGCCCTGTGAAGCGGTATATAAGTCTAAGTGCTACTGCTATTGAATTAAAAATTGGTCAAGGAAGCAGCTCTACCTTAGAGTCAGATCACCCGCTTTGCATCCAGAAGAGATTATATTCAGTTCTTGGCATCTTCAATTAAGTGGGTTGGCTAGCAGCTAATCAGAACAAGCTCCCACCTAATATCCTAGAAAGTTGCTGCTATCAATCAAAACTATTAGTGCTGGATTCCCAGGACAAAAAATTCTAACTACAAACCCTTTTCCTCTGGGTCCAACCTCAGTCGTGCCTAAGATAAGAGACCTCTTTCTCAGTGTCTAACTTCCCACTGGCATTCTTCTGGAAGTCAGCACTCTAGCATCTTTCAACAGCTGCTAGCTTATTTGTTCCTGAAGAGGTCCTTGTGCTGCCTTTGCTGCACAGATGCTCCTCCAGGCCCAGTCGACAGCAAAATCTGGAAGAAAAGTGACTGCAGTGTTTCCAATCAGCCAGCAAGAGGAAGTGCTGCAGCAGCCTGAACAAAGGCTACTTTGTGAACTGGGAGAACAAGCAGGGAAAACACAACATGGCATTAAGAATTATATGCTAGGCTGGCAGGATTGTTCAGAGGGGGATCAGACTGCCTTCCTCTGGGGCTCCAGCTAGAAATTCCAGCCTGGCTGTTTCTGAACCGAGCTAAGGCTGAAGACATTTGACTGCTGGCTGTCCTAAGAAAAACCTCCTGAATTCTGGAATCCAATTCATTGCTCTCATGCCCATGTGCATTCCAGGTGTCAAAAGTCTGTAAAAACAGTTTGTCATTAACTTTTTTTGTTTTGTTTACATCGTCTGAAAGTCAGCAGGGAGCCTGCATAAGCATTACAAGAGACACTGCCTGGGAAAGGTGGGATGAAGGACTGTGGGTTTGGCTGTAAAGAGATGAAAGAAGGATGGCTTGATGTGTCCTGAAATCACCCACAGGGAAATGGCAGAACCATATTGTTAACATCGTTTAGTAGCACTATTGTAAAACTTGTCTTCTAAGACACTGGCTATGGTACAAAGACCATAATCTATTTCTTTTGATGTCTCTCTTTTCTGTGCTCTGCTTCCAGAGAACCACCTCCTGCCTCAACAACTTGACACCCTCCATTGATTACATACCTCTGACTGGACAGCCATTTGTTCGAAATGGTATAGGGTTTCCTGCCTGAGCAGGGGGTTGGACTTGATGACCTCCAAGGTCCCTTCCAACTTTATTATTATTATTATTATTATTATTATTATTATTGTTATTATTATTATTATTATTATTATTATTATTATTATTATTATTATTATTATTATTATTATTATTATTATTATTATTATTATTATTATTATTATTATTATCATCATCATCATCATCATCATCATCATCATCATCATTATTATTATTATTATTATTATTATTATTATTATTATTATTATTATTATTATTATTATTATTATTATTATTATTATTATTATTATTATTATTATTATTATTATTATTATTACTGCAAAGCACTGCTAATATGGTGGAAAACATAAAATACTACATCTCCAAGGCACACTTTTTGACACTTTCCCTTGGAGTTAGTGTACATCTAAGTTAGTGTAGTAGACCACAATCTACTATTTGATAAGATAGAAAATTGTGGGTTAGACAGCATCACCACCAGATGAATTTGTAGCTGGCTGACCGGCCGTACTCAGCGTGTGGTCCTCAGTGGAACTGCATCTACATGGAGGGAAGTGTGTAGTGGGGTGCCCCAGGGCTTTTTTCTGGGCCCAGTGCTCTTCAACATCTTTATCAATGATTTGGATGAGGGGATAGATGGGGAACTCATCAAATTTGCAGACGACACCAAACTGGCAGGAATAGCCAACACTCCAGAAGACAGGCTTAGGATACAGAAGGATCTTGACAGACTTGAACACTGGGCGCTATCTAACAAAATGAAATTCAATGGTGAAAAAAATAAGGTTCTACATTTAGGCAAGAAAAACCAAATTCACAGGTATAGTGGTACCTTGCTCAATACTAGTAACTGTGAGAGGGATCTTGGAGTCCTAGTGGACAATCACTTAAATATGAGCCAGCAGTGTGCTGCAGCTGCCAAAAAAGCCAACACAGTGCTGGGCTGCATTAACAGAGGGATAGAATCAAGATCACGGGAAGTATTAATACCACTTTACAATGCCTTGGTAAGGCCACACTTGGAATACTGCATCCAGTTTTGGTCACCACGATGTAAAAAAGATGTTGAGACTCTAGAAAGAGTGCAGAGAAGGGCAACAAGATGATTAGGGGACTGGAGGCTAAAGCATATCAGGAACGTTTGCTGGAATTGGGTATGTCTAGTTTAATGAAAAGAAGGACTAGGGGTGACATGATAGCAGTATTCCAATATCTCAGGGGTTGCCACAAAGAAGAGGAGTCAAGCTATTCTCCAAGGCACCTGAGGCAGGACAAGAAGCAATGGATGGAAACTAATCAAGGAGAGAAGCAACCTGGAACTGAGGAGAAACTTCCTGACAGTTAGAACAATTAACCAGTGGAACAACCTGCCTCCAGAAGCGGTGAATGCTCCAACACTGGAAGTTTTTAAGAAGAGACTGGACAGCCATTTGTCCGAAATGGTATAGGGTTTCCTGCCTGAGCAGGGGGTTGGACTCGATGACCTCCAAGGTCCCTTCCAACTTTATTATTATTATTATTAATCAAGGATAGAAGCAACCTAAAACTAAGGAGAAATTTCCTGACAGTTAGAACAATTAATCAGTGGAACAACCTGCCTCCAAAAGCTGTGAATGCTCCAACACTGGGAGTTTTTAAGAAGAGACTGGACAGCCATTTGTCTGAAATGTTATAGGGTTTCCTGCCTGAGCGGGGGGTTGGCCCAGATGACCTCCAAGATCCTTTCCAACATTATTATTATTATTATTATTATTATTATTATTATTATTATTATTATTATTATTATTATTATTATTATTATTATTATTATTATTATTATTATTATTATTATTATTATTATTATTATTATTATCATTATTATTATCATTATTATTATTATCATCATCATCATCATCATCATCATCATCATCATCATCATCATCATCATCATCATCATCTTTCCAGGCTCTATGGAAAGTCATAGGACAATTTTTTTAACTGGGCAAATTAGTGGGAATCCTTTGGATTAAGTTTTTGTTTGTTTGTTTGTTTAAAATTATTGGTAAGACCAAGGGCAGTGTGTTTCTTCCTTTTTATGTTCTCTACTGTTACACCCCTATATTGTTGATTCTCTTAAGTTTTTAATTGATATTTATTATTACATTTATATTCCCACCTTTACAGGTAGTCCTCGACTTACAACTACAATTGAGCCCAATCTGGCTTCCCCATTAATTTTGCTTGTCAGAAGGTTGCAAAAGGGGATCACCTGACCTTGGGACACAGCAACGGTCCTAAGTATGAACCCAGTTATCAAGCATCTGAATTTTGATCACAGGATCATAGGGATTCTACAAAGATCATAAGTGTGAAAATTGGTCATAAGTCACTTTTTTTCAGTGCCTTTGTAACTTTGAACAGTCACTAAACGAACTGTGTAAATTGAGGACTACCTGTATTTTATGCAACTCAAGGCAGTATATATAATGTTCCTGCCTCCTATCTTCCTGACCACAATAACTTGGATTGAAAGAGAATGACCCAAAGTCACCCAGTTGGCTACTGTGCCTAAGGGAGGACTAGAATCCATAAACAAACAATATTTATACAACTGATCAAGTGACTGATCTGGTGCAAATGACAGTGACTTGGAATATACTGTATGCTCTTCAATATCTTCATAAATGACTTAGATGAGGAAATAGAATGGGAACTCATCAGATTTGCAGATGACACTAAGCTGGCAGGAATAGCCAGTACCCCAGAAGACAAGCTCAAGATCCAAAAAGATCTTGACAGACTTGAACAATGGGCCCTGGCCAACAACATGAAATTTAATGTGGAGAAAAGCAAGGTTTGACACTTAGGCAGGAAAAACCAAAGGTAAAAATACAGATTAGGCAAAACCTGGCTCAAAAACAGTAACTGTGAGAGGGACCTTGGAGTCCTAGTGGACAATCACTTGAACATGAGCCAGAAGTATGCAGCAGCAGTCAAAAAAGTCAATACAATCCTTGGTTGTATAAACAGAGGCGTAGAATCAAAATCACGTGAAGTATTAAGTTCCGCTTTATAAATCTTTAATAAGACCACACCCGGAATATTGCATCCAGTTTTGGTCATTACATTACAAAAATGATGTTGAGACTTTGGAAAAAATTCAAAGAAGAGCAACTAAGATAATTAAAGGCCTGGAGACTAATACATATGAAGAATGGTTGCATGATTAAGGTATGGCTAGTCTAGAGAAAAGAAGGACTAGGGGGGATATGATAGCAGTATTCCAGTATTTGAGGGGCTGCCACAAAGAAGAGGGGGTCAATTTATTTTCCAAAGCACTAGAAGGCAAGACAAGAAACAACGGATGGAAATTAATCAAGGAGAGAGGCAACCTGGAACTAAGGAGAAACTTCCTAACAGTGAGGACAAACAACCAGTGGGACAGCTTGCATTCAGAAGTTGTAGGTGCTTCATCACTGGAGGTTTTTAAGAAAAGACTGGAAAGCCACCTATCTGAAATGGGTTGGACTAGAAGATCTCCAAGGTGCTTTCCAGTTTTATTCTGATTGTTGTTGAAATTTGCTCAAAGGAGGCCATAGAGGCAGAAAGGTTCATCCTGGAAAATTTTCTATGTGGCATATAAAAGATGACAACTTCAAAAAAGGTATTACAAAAAAGATGGTTCTCAGAACAATAGATAGTTGCCATGTTAAATGGATGAAGCTTTGGCACTCAGGTGGAAATATACCAATATGAGAAAAGTTGGGATTTAATACATCAATTTTAAGTTTAAAAAAAACAAGCAAACATTTTCCCTTCCTTCAAGTAATTAAAATGCCAGTCCTGCCTTCTCCGGTAACATTATCACCTTGTGAGCCTTCAAGGCCTAACTTTGAAGATAGAATTATACCTTGTGAGTTCAAAAAGGTTGCCTACCCTATAAAAATATTTTCTAGAGAAATGTGCTACCTGCAGATGAGTTCCTTTGTTCGAGAAAACTCCAGTGTCTTCTATAAGCAGAACACAACCAGACCCAATTAGCTGGCACTCCTACAAGAAGCAAAATATCTCTTGGCATCTTAAAGATCATGTCTCAGAAAACACTTAATCCACAATTCCTGCCAGCAAGAAAATGATCTTGCTGCTTGTTGATGTCATCTGAGCATTCGGTTATACTTTGCCTGCTTAATAAAAGGAACTGTCAGCCAACCATTAACCATATGCATTTATAATAAGAATTAGGCCTTTCTCATATTGGAAACAATCACTAGATCATACTGGCTCCAAAATCAAGGCACCTCAAAGCAAATGCCGATTAAAAATGATGCTTTTCAAACCTCTCGTGTGCCCACTTGATAGCTCAGTGCAGGACTCCACAAGAATCATGAGTCCAGGACTATCAACCAATTTTAGGTGGGTTTGGTTTTTTGTTTTTTTTTAGGAGAAAAACATGCTGAAACCTCCTTGCTATCTGCTGGTTGGCCTGGCATCTATTCCAGCTTCCTTAGGTTGAGCTCTGATCCTGCATTTCCTTTTCTCCATCTTGGAAGCCTTGAGGGTTCAGACTTTTGCCTCATCTCCCATTCAGCCCAGGGTAAAGATATGTAACTGAGTGTTATCTATATATTGATTTCTTCCATAGGCTTTATTCATATATTAATCCAAATTAGAGAGAGTCAGGCTCTGGGGCACTGGAATTCCCAAGGGCTTAACGTCTCCTCTTCAACAACCTTCAACCAGAATTGCCCACTTAGGAAAGAGAATAATGATCATCAAACACTACCGTAACTCTCATGGGGTTTCCTCAATAGTGATAATATTGTCACTATGGTGGGGAGGGCATTCTTGAGGAATTATTGGAATTGTTTTTATTTCCCAGGAAAAATTTCCCACTTGGTAAAGAATTTTAAAAGAACTTTGTTGCATGCTCTATTGCCAGGCTTTTTCTGAGAATAAGTTGGGTACTTTCTGTGGTCTGCATCATAAGCCGTACAGAAGAAGAGTGGGATAGCAAAGCCAGCTATTACACCTATTTAGGTACAAGTCACAGATCATTTTAAAGAGATTTGCTAAGCCACCTCATGTTTAGTTGGAATAACAAGACAAATTTTAATAAAGTGGGAGTTGCTCATTTATAACTGCTTACCCAGCTGACAAACTGGCAAACACATCAGACCTTTAGAGAGAGGAGGAAGCTGACATCAGAGTTGGCAGCATGCTTACAGGACTTCTCCATCAGAGTGTAGTTGTAGAAACATCTGTTTATGATGTATCTGGGGGCACAGTGCCAAGTTTTAATAATATACAACTACATAGATCCCTCTTTGCCCAGAATGCCTTATTCATCTCCTGTGGCTCAGTTCCCATTGATTCCTTAGAGATCCAGCAAACAGTGTGGCAGCCATTCTGCCCAGCTCAAAGGAGTCTCTGGTAACCAGGTTCATAAAAGGAGACCACTCTTTATACAAATAATGGTTTAGCTGGCTTTGAAGCGCATACTCTCCCTGAAATAAGGGCAATATTTCCACAGCCCACAGCTGCTGAGATCAACAACTGGATTGTATTATTATTGTAACCTCCACTACCTAGGTGGCCAAGTGCACATCTGCTGCCAGAATGGACTAAGAAGGAGTTTGAACCCCTCACTCTGCAGCAGTCTATACAGATTTCATCTGTGGGAATGGAAGGAAGAGAAAGAACTGTGCCTTAGGTGACACAGACATCCGGTCTGTAGTTTTAAAGGAGCCACTTGCTCCGCCTTGTAAAAAGTTCAGTCAGCCAAAGCTTTGTTCCTTCTAAATCCAGATGCAGAATGTAGTGTGTCTTCCAGGCATCTGTGAACAGCTACAATAACTACAACAAGCATTGCTCCTGGTGAGAGATGCTGGGAGTTGGAGTTCAGGAATGTTTGGAGACTTTCAGCTTTTCTACCTGTGACTTTCTAATGGAAAAGGCAAAGTCCATTTTGGAAATATGGAGCTGGTTCCCTTGACTGGTTTCACACTCTGTCAAGGCTGAAGTCATCAGCAGTTAACAAATGTGAGCCAGAAGCTAAGTCATGGACAAGGAATGAAACAAAGGAGTTATTACCAAAAAATACACTGAAGCAAAGCCAGAAAGACCTTGTTGGTGAAACAAGAGCCCCACCCAACTATGAGGCTATGTGTAGACCTTCCTGCCCTCAAGACTTTTGTGAATGTGGTGGATACAGATTCTGACAACAGTTCACTGCCAGGAAGAAACCCAAAGTATTAAACACCATATGGGGCGGCTGCATACTAATTTCCAGTGCTCTTTTCAAAAATAACAGGAGGATAAAAATATGCATCAAGCTGTAGTGTTGTAACAGTGTTTTTTAAAATGAGAGTATATTTTTGCTTGAAGATGTCATCATCAACCAAGTCAGAATGGTTAGCTCACATTTGTAATACCAGTAATTCACTAAGGAGGGGAGGCTACCAGTGGCCCAGGGAGGCAATTAGCTCAAGTCCTTTCTTTGAGGGCAATGCTCAGAATCTCATTTGACCACTACTATTGAAGATTGGTGAAGCTGCTTTTCATTAGGTAAGCATAAGAAAATGGTAGTGTGAATCTTATAGAATTCTTTATTGGACAAATGTGATTGGACACATAAAGAATTTGTCTCCAGTGCATAAGCTCTCAGCGTACATACAAACTACAAACATACAGTGTACATGCAAACATAAGCTCTCAGTGTACATACAAACAACAACGTGATAAATAATCGTAAGTCATAACATACTATCATAAATAGCAGACAAACAACAACGTGATAAATCATAAAATACCAATAGTAGAAGGTAATAGGAAAGATGAGAAGGATAATAGCAATATAGCCCTAATACATGGGTAAATATCCTTAGGCATAAGACAATGCTGTGGGAATTAGGTGTTTAGCAGAGTGATGGCATGGAGGGAAAACCTGTCTTTGTGTCTAGTTGTTTTGGCATGCAATGCCCTATAGCTGCATCCTGAGGGGAGGAGTTGAAACAGTTTATGTCCAGGATGTGATGGGTCTGTAGATATTTTCTCAACCCTCTTTCTGGCTCATGCAGTATGTAGTATATAAAGCTTTATGACAGCTTTAATGTTGTTTCTCAATCTATATTAGAAAGCGAATAACCCCATCTGATCTGCGCCATTCCAGCAATGCACCTCACATTCTAAAAAAGTTATTTTAAGTATGATCTCTTTATGACCATAAACAAATGCCTTCCCCTAGCCTAAGAGAGGACAAGTTAAAAGGTGGATTGTGAGACGGCAGATGGAAGAAGTGCCATAATACTTACATACCCACAGAAATTTGATACCTCACAAAACCCAAAAAAACCCAACAACCTGGTGGCAGATTATGACTATATTTTCCTCATGACGTTTGCATAAACCTGACTGTGATTATTTTAAGCAGGGTTTTGCCTTTGCTTGGCAGAAGACCATGAGAAGACTAAGGTCTTTGTTAAAAAGAAGACTGCCTAAGAGCTGACAGGCATAAGTGAGGGAAACTTCATTTTCATGGTGTAACTTCATCATTCTGTTAGCATTAGATGGATGATTCTTTTTCAATATTGTGGTAAGAACGCCACCCCCACCCCCATTTTTAATTTTTTTTTTACTATGCCCCCCAAATCACAAAAATAAAGCTCAGGAAAAGAAATACAGAATCAATGTTTCATTCACAAACTTGAGTAACCACCAGCCATTGAGAAAAGCGGAAACATTGCCTCAAACCTGCCTGTTTATTAAAAGAGACATGCTAAAGATAATAGACAGACTATAGATAACAGGATAAAACTAATCACAGTTGCTGATTAAGACCTAGGAAAGCTGATATTTAAGACCCATCACAAGCCTTTGCAAAACAAGTAAAACCAATCAAATAATAAAAACACACAAAGCAAGCCTCAAAATTACAAAATACTGTAAACTGTATAAAACTCCTTGCACTCACCAAGCTAATTTGTCAGCCACCCCAGAAACATGCTACTGCCATTTTAATTTCTGGCTACCAAATAAACAGAGACCTTCTTTCCTGAAGCCTCCATTTTGTTTTCAGCATCTTTCTCCCAGCTTGGAACTGGACCTGATTTTTCTTCCCACAATATCAATTTTGTGCAAATCCTTTAAGCCTTGGCTATAAGTATCTCACTTACCAGCTGAGTGTATACCATGTAATGCACTTGAAAACTCTCATTTCCCACAGCAACCCTGGTACCCAATCAATTATCCAGTGGGCACTTTTAAAATGGATTTATTGTTCTTCTAAAAGAGCATGAAACCCTGGTTTAAAAATAGTTTGACATGTATGCCATCAATTGTAAGGTGCAGTAATAGTTCCCTCTCACTGCAATGTGTAACCACCCCCCATCCACGTTCCTATTAAACATTAAGTGTCTCTCCCACTGTAGGATGCAACTTTGTGCACTGCACAAGAGGGATGGTTTGAAGTTCCACAGTTCAGCTAAGATATGAAGGCTGAAATCTGGAGCATTGATTTGAAATTGAGCATTGATACAAACACTAAAAACCAGAGTCTCCCACTTAAATATGGAGAGACAATCATCTTAGTTATCAAAGATTGGGTAAAGAAAACTACTAAAAAGGTTACAACGATTCCTCTTGACCAACTGAAAATCATTTTGCAAGAATTTATTCATGAGGTTCATTGTGGATTTAGCTTAAAAGACTGTTAAATAACAATGTTAGAAATGTGTTGTATATTTTGGAATATTTGTAGCAAAATAATGAAAAACGAGCCTCATTGATTTGGTTACTTGCAGAGAAGGCCTTTGACAATTTGAATTGAGCTTTCTCTTTTTGTTTGGGGTTATTTGGGTGGGAGAAGATATGACCTTTGGAGACAACCTTATAAAATGGGTAAGGCCGATTTATGCTTCAGAGAAAGTAGAAATAATCAGTGCTTTTTTTGTAAAAAAAAAAAAAAAGGTGCCAGAACTCACACATGTCATACAACCCACTTTGCCTACCCTACAAGGTTCCATCCAAAAAAGGGGCCGGAACTCCGTTCTGAGCATTCTATGAGAAAAAAAGCCCTGGAAATAATTGTTAATGAGATCTAACAAAACCCTGTGATATGCAAAAAGGAACAAGACAGGGATGCCCTCTGTCTCCTCTCTTGTTTATTTTGGTTTTTGAAATACTGAATAGAGAGTTAAAACAGGATTGTGGGAGTAAAAATTACAAAAGAAACTTGTAAGTTAGGAGGTTTTGCAGATAACCTGGTGTTGGTTTCGGAAGATCCTTTAAAGGGAATTGAAACAGTAAGAGGAAAATTAAAGGAATTTGGGACATTAACAGGATTTAAGATTAACAAACAGAAGATGAAAGTGTTAATGAATAACATGAAAACAAAAGATCAGACAGAATTGATGAATAAAATGCATTTAAAGATTGAGAAGATATTAAAATATCTGGGTGTAATTATGACAAATATGAATTTTATGTTATTTAAAATAACTGGTTAAAATGAAGTTAAAATAGACATTTTAAGATGATAAAAACTACAATTGTCTTTGTTGGAGAGAATTTCTGAGATAAAAATGAATACCTTGCTTAGAATGCTGTTAATTAGAATTTTGTCTCAGACAATACCAGTTTTGACAACTGATAGACCATTTAAGCAGTGGCAGAAGGATAAATCTAAATTTGTGTGGCAGGGGGAAAACATGAGATAAGCATAAGGTGTTACAAGATGCAAAGGAAAGGGGAAGATTAGGTCTACCAGATTTGAAATTATATTTTTCAGCTTCTGTTTAGTTTTGTTGAAAGAATGGATGCTGCTGAGAAGTAGAAGATTATAGGAATGAGAAGGACACAGCCTGAGATTTGGGTGGCATAGATATTTGTGGTATGATATAGTCAAAGTTAATTTCGATTTCAAAAATCAATATATTGGATGTGCCATATTAAAAATACAGAATAGATTATAAATATAGATTGTACCCCAAAACACCTTTTGGCTTTCAGAAATATTTATAGATAACAAACACAAATGACCAATCTATTGTGAGGTACTAGTATTTGTCAAGGGGAATTCAAAATAAAATCAGAAGAGAAGACCTGATGGCAGAGGGATATAGTTGCTAATGCTTTTCTTATTTACAGTTATAATGAAAACAGACAAAAGAATTTGTGGTTCTGAACATTGTAAGACTGAGTTTGAAATAGATTTATGTAGAAATGATAAACATGTAGTTGTTAAAATGTAGACCCTTTTATTATAATTTAAAGCAGAAAAACGAGTGAAAGAATGTATCATAAAGCAGCTTACAATTTTTGGTATAATATTCTGATAAAACAAAATATGTGGTGTTAAGGAATTGTACTCTGAAAGATAATTGTTACAACATGATGTATTGTGGGTATACTGCATGTCACCTAATAAATTGTCCAGAATGTATAAAGGCACTTCAAATTTAGGGTGGGAAAACAAGTAAGAACAACACACGTGGTGGACATATAAAAAAGCTAGAAAATTTTTGATTCAAATACATACACAGATTCAGAGGATTTTAAAGATTAATTGACAGTTGAGACCAGAGGTCTTTCTTTTGGGACTGAAGGATAAACAGTTGGAAAAAAGTCAAAGAATGGAGGCGAACATATGTGCCCTAGGTCGGATACTGTTGCAGGATCCGATCTGGGTCAGTCACCAGTCACCAGGTTTAGTTGTCCAGGTTTTTGAACTCATGCTGGAGCCCATCCTCAGGAAACTTCTCTCTAGCAGTATGTCGTAGAATTTTGTTTTTGTAAATGATAACTGTAGCAATACTATTGTATGCACAAAGATGGAACAATTCAGTCTTATTCACAATGGAGGAATGGTGGAGGAAGAAGACAGAACTTGCTGAGATGGCTAAATTTACTTCTTCAGTCAAAGAAAAGACAATTTCTATGTTTATCTCTTGAAAATCCTAATGGACTTTTTGTATAAAACAGAAAAAAAATAAACTCTGGATGTATGAGTTTGATGATTAGACTGGATAGACTATAGAAAGAAGAAAGTAATGTTGTAAGTTTAGAGCAAGAGGTAAATTTATAATTGTATTTATAACTGCTGTAAAGAAGATTGGAAACTATTTCTTGAATCTTTTTTCAATTTTTTTTAACCTTTTTCCCTTTCTTGCACTTTTAACTTTCTTTTTTTCTTTTCTTCTTTTTACATTATGTTAGTTTGTATTAGTTTCTATCTTACATAAACATACAATTTTATTAAAAGAAACTACCAAAAAAGAAAAGAAAAGAAAGAATGGCTATTAGTTTAGCTCTTAATTTCTCTTGTATCTTCACCTATATGGGAGACATTCTGGCTTGATCTTAAATAAACTGTAACATTCTAGAATGAGATCAGCTAGAATCTTGGCTAAGATCTGGCTACGAATTAGCCTCAGAGGAACTTTGGTAGGAGATGAGGAAGCAAGAATCCCCACCCAAATAGTTAGAAGCTGAGTATAATAATAACAACAGTAACCACAACATTGTAGTAAATTGTTATCCTACATCTTCTTTGGATCAATGTTCTCCCACTGAGCTTTTATCTTTCAAAGGAACCATCTGCCTATTCCTGTTGGGATTTTGTGTTAATGTTGAAGATGTTTTGTCTGTTCAAGTGGTTTTGTTTTCCTACTAGCAGAACTATTTTTATTATTGTTTTAAATTATTATATTGTTTGTTTTATCCAGAGTCGTGTGAAAGTGGATAGTAACAGAAACTGAATGACTGAATAAGAAGCAAAAGTGCAAGTCTAAGACCAAGCAATTGTCTTGCTTTGGTGCAGAGATTAGTTGAGGAGGAAAAAGCTGAGCTTAGAACAAACAGATGAAGAGAGAGAGAAGTTGAAAATAAAGTGGACAGTGTCTTCTCACCCCTATACATATTATCTAGGAATGGTGTCCTTTTGGTATAGCTAGAATTCCTTTGAATTTAATGTTTAATTTAAAGCACCCGACTTTTTATTTTTTAAAGGATTTCCAAGGCTTAGTGGCGCAAATATCCATTGTTAGGAAGCATTATTGCAGAATGAAATAGAGGCCATTCACAAATATCCCTTGCCCTTGTACCTAAGCAAGTGCAAGAATGTCACATGGGATCCTGAGTAATTCTTGAAAGTGCTCAATGGAAAGGAATTTTTAAAACAAATACTTTCATTAAAATGTATCACAAAGGACAGAAAAGTTGTATTTCTTTTTAAATGCATGGCACTAGCCTATGAAGCCATGAAAAATGTTTGGCTAGATTATATGCTTCTAAGACTTGTTTCACCCAGGTTTGATTACACCTATGTTGCTGAGCACTTCTGACAGTTTTGGAGAAGGGAACTGCATGTGCATGGCCAAGTCAGGTGACTGTGGAGAGCCTGTATAATGTAGTGGTTAAGGCACCATGCTAGAAACCAGGAGACTGTGAGTTCTAGCCCTGTTTTAGCCACAGAGCCAGCTGGGTGACTCTCTCAGCCTAAGGAAGCTTGGCAAGACAGTGGCAAACCACTTCTGAAAAATCTTGCTAAGAAAACTGCAGGGACTTCTCCAGGCATCACCAGGAATCAAAACTCACTTGAAGGCACAAAAACAATGTAGTAGCACCTCCTATAAAAAGGGTATTACATTGGATCAAACTTCTGACTCCATTTCTATCTCCTGTTCAGTCTGAAACATAATACCTGTCATCTCAAGGCCAAACCAAACAAAGTGCCTCATTCTAAAGGAACTTTAACGACCAAAAATCCCAACTACTTTAACTGCAAACATTGCTAGTAACTGTGCTCAAAACGTATGCCTGACTTGCTTCTGGTTTTGTGCCTCAAATTTCAGCTTTTATGAAGACAAGTATTTTTGTTTTTGTCTTGTGAATAATGAGGAGGAGGGTGGCTTTCAGAGTGCAATTACAGTAAGTTGTCATCTTTATTATAACAAACCTTGGCTCCTTCCAATATATAGATTTTTTTAAAAATTCACTTCTAGTGGATGCAAGAGCAGTGGTTGCCTTAGATCAGTGGTGTCAAACTGCCGGCCCGTGGGTGGACGCGTCACGTGGAAGCTGCGCCCACTCCATTGCTGGCAACGGCAAAACCGTCCCGATACGTTGTGTGACGTCACGTGACGTAGCGAGTTTGACACGTCTGCCTTAGATGTAATATTAGCAGGCTTTTCTTGCTCAGGATCTGCACATTACATGGAAAGAAGTGGCCATAATGGGCAGAGTGACAACAACACCCATGAAGTCCAAAAAGTCAAGATGGCAACCATCTTGCAAGATCAAAACCTTACTCCTTTTTTTTACATACATCAACTCTGAACTAGGATGAGCTACATAGTTAGATGTAGCAGGATTTTCTGATTTTGGTTTTTCTGTTTCAGGCAGAGAGAGACTTTTCTTTGTAATTATTAAGTCTGTTTTAGGTCTTACACTTAATTCACTATGTGTTTCTTCTCTAAACATAGTAGGAAAACATACCCACCCGGATTTTGATAATGAGGATAGGAGAGAGCTTCACATATTCAAAAACAAGGCTTTGGAGCTGTATGTGCCCTGGGCGCTACAAGTTCCCTGCTCCTAAAGTAAATGAAAGAAGAAAAGCTAACATCACCAGGATACTGATTTGGAATCCTAGACTTTCCAAAACCTTTATTTTTGCTCTAAACATTTCTATTCAAATCAAAAGCCCTCCAACATTAGCCTTCCATACCACCATTCTTATTTCTTGTAGTAGCACTGTAAGTTGCTCATACCTTCATTCATCATATTTATATGAGCACCCTTCTATCAGAAGAAACAGAAGTGCATTCATAAGAGTGTGCCATGGGATAACACAGCTGATGCCATCCCTTGTCCCTGACATGCTACATCATCTTCTTTTCCTAAGCCAAAGCTGACATATCTGTGCTGTCCATTCCATTGCATAGGCCTGGTTCATTTTATGCTTTGTTTCTGGCTGAGCAAGAGATATAAACAAACCCATTATGGCTTAGTGTT
This sequence comes from Azemiops feae, assembly GCA_023970755.1. NCBI lineage: Eukaryota > Metazoa > Chordata > Lepidosauria > Squamata > Viperidae > Azemiops > Azemiops feae. The sequence goes on from JALGBA010000838.1 coordinate 44,901, forward strand.
GCGTGCAAAGCAAATAACTATGAGCTGTTTGACAAATCACGCCTGAGATCTTAGTTTAAAATAAACTCATAGGTTAGGTGACCCCCACGCTGTGGAATTCTCTCCCAGGAGACTGGCAGCTAGTCTTCACTGGACCTCCTTTTAAGCAAATATCTAAAGGCCTGTTCCGATTGACTTTTAAATATTTCTATGGGTAATTGCCATTTGTGGGTTTTAAAACGATATTTTTTCTGGAAATGGTTTACTAAAAACGGGTTATATTTAATGTATTTTCTTAGGCCTTTTTCTTTGTTTTTGTTAAAATTAAAAATGAATTAAATACATGCATTACTTGAAACAACTCTTGTTTTAATTGGAGAAAGGAAACTATTAAAGAAGCAGTGGGAATACCAAGGAAGGTTACCAACTTAAAAGCATCCATTCTGCCTTTTCTAAAATTCCCCTATGCATGAGTCAGGACTGTTGCATTATAAACACCTCCACTGGAGCTATTCCTAACCTCCTTTAAAAGGTTATTTCCCCCCCCCCACTCCTTCCAATTCCCCACAGCCTTGCCAGGCAAGAGAAGTAATTCCTCAGGCCCCTAGGGCTGAGAAGGAAGATAGAGACACAGTGTAGTAAGGACCCTCTTCTCTAGACATCCCTGCTATAGGCCAGCTAGCGGAAATGATTTTTGAAAAGCTTTGGCCTGAGAAAGTCCACTCAGAATTAGTGTTTCTAATCAGATTTGCTTTTCCTGGCTTTCAAGATTTTTCAAAAGTTAGCTTTCTATATCTTTTTCCTTCGCCTATTAACGCTCATTGCCCAATGGCTCTTCTTATTCAAAATATTCTTTTGATAACTCCTCTCTTTCGCCAGTTACTAAAGCCTAATCTCCTGGGTTTTATGGCTCTAGATTGTTGCTGAGAATTAACTTTCCATGTTCCTCTTTCAATCAATCAATCAATCAATTAGTGCCTATTCATCATCCTCTTTCAATAAATGTTTTTCTCCATATTGGTTAACCGACTGAACTCTGAAGTGTATTATCCAGTCCATTGTGGCACTTCCACATAGGGTCCTTCCACTGCTCCCAAATCATGTGTTATCCCATGGCATCTTCTCAGTAATTTATTTATACATTTATAAATCAGTCCATTTATTTCTAGCTCAGCTGCACTGCATCTCAGAATTTCAAAGGCGTAAAGCTCTTGAGAACTTGTAGACAGAAACCTTCATGTCACTCATAGCAATGGTATTCTTGGCATTTCAAGATCAGAAGATTTCTTCATCAGCTTCAAATTGCTCTTGAGTGGCTAGGAATTGAAAATGGTGGCAGCTTTGAAAGGCTTTTTGTCAATCACGTCAGTTTACATAATTTGTAATATATTCTATTTTATTCCCCAGATTATATGACAAACACACGTCAAAATCAAATACATATCACACTGTATGCTTGAGGAAGGTGGATGACAACTGGCAATTTTGAGATCTATAACTGTCCAAGTGTTATCAATAATACCACAAGTAACAGTGATAAACAGGTCAACAATCCAAAAATAAGTTTTGTTAAAAGAAGAGAAATAAATAGAGATTAGTATAGCACGAATGGACATCAGGGGCACAGCATTTGTTCTACCATGATGGGTTCCAATACTGGATTCTCACCCATAGCATTCAAGATGACCTTCCAGCCCTGCTGTACAAGAACTTTGGAATGCACAGATTCTTTCAGTGTTTTTTTTATAGATGAACTTCAATAATTTCCCATTTGTCTTCATGCTATTTATCTCAATGTTTGATTTGTAATGTTGTGGCAGTCTATGAGAGTATGTTATACACAGAAGCATTCTGAAGAATGTGTTTTTATAATGCCTTTATAACAAAAGAGAAGCTAAATAGAAATTAGAAATGTTATAACATAGAACATCATCAGAGTTGGAAGGGACCTTCTAGTCCAACCTCCTGCTCTAGCAGGAGACTCTATACCATTTCAGACAAGTGACTATCCAGTCTCTTCTTAAAAGACTCCAGTGATGGAGCATCCACAACGTCTGAAGGCAAGCTGTTCCAACTGGTTGTTTGTTCTCACTGTCAGATCCAAATCCACCTCAAGCATCAAGAAGGTGCTCTCAAGTTTAGAGGAGAGCCAAGACATCCCTTCCAGCCCGTTCATTCTTCAATTTTTAAAGCTGAAATTATGCTTTTGCCCATCTGCCCCTCAACTGTCTGCTATTTTTTTGTCATTTCAGTAAGAAATACATTAGAGATGGCTGTCATCCCCAATCAAATTTCTTTTCCTAAACCACTAAAATGTATGTACACATAAGAATACACTGCAGACCTTTATGCAAATTCAACACGTAGCATAAGAAAACAGTTCCAATGTGTGTACATGGGAGAGAGAGAAAGTAACGGAGAAAACACTAAAATCACTGTCAAGATATAGTGCCTACTTTCCCATAAATGCTGCACCCTCTGAGATGTAAGGGTGGGTTTAAATGGTGGAGACTGGCTGTGTAAGGCAAGTACATTTACCCCAGTTCACTTAAAAATCTGCCCACCCACTTCATATCACATGCTTGGTTGTGGAAACACAACCCCATTTATTTTGGTTCAGTGGATTGTGCAAACCCAGAAAATGGGTTAATTCAATTGTACTCCAGCTGCCCTGCCATCAAATGCGGAAGTCAGGCTTACCTTTTATTATGCTCTTAAAGGGAACGTCCATATTTGACTGCATCTGTGTCAGCTGGTTGAAGGTGTCCCTCTGAGAAGGATGCAGGATATCCTTTAAGAAAATAGCCATTGATCAGGCTTACTAATGTACAGCCAGTACCATCTATGCCTTCGTGTCTTTTCCGCTCCAGAGGCATGGACTGAGGTGTGCACTTTAGAGAAAGAGCTGCTTGTTCCTGTCAGTAAACAGGGTTGCCATAGAGCTGCTGCGATGAAGCTGTGCTCAAAGCAGCTGCTCAAAGCTCAGGCCGCACAATGCAGAGTTTACAGGCCACCCAACTGTATAAGGATTTTTTTTTTTCTTCACTGCCCTGGAGATGAGAAGCTGAGCTTTAAAGTGAAGGTATCTTATGGCCATCTAATGTGAACATCATGCTACCTTCAAATCTTGATTATCCCTGGATCAGAGCCTCTAATGCCTCTTATAAAACAAAGTGAATGTCTAGTCTTTTCCTTTCTGAGATCAATGGCTAGAAAGGAATACTACTGGCACACTCTTAAAGTGACCTTAGATTTTTTCCAAGTTTCTTGTCTTCAAGCAGATCCTTTTATTTCCCTTTTAACTCAATCCTATTATTTGTTAAGGGAGCAAATAGCCATAACAAAAAAAAAACCAAATATTTTATAACATGCTTTTTACAGAGTACTGTTAAAAACCACTTAGAAACTTCAGTTCTCATGGTATCTCCAGACTTAATTCCAAAAGATTACTGGACCTCAATCAGCCCTTGCCAGTCTGGTCTCTTCCAGATAAATTGGAACGATTTTCCAGCCAACTTCTTTAGAGGGCAACACATCATAGAAGGCTGCCCTGGGTCATCTTCTCAAGTACTAGCTCAGGACTCAGATAAACTTCCCTGCTGAATGCTACATCAGTGTCAACACTTCAGAAAATGAGAAGCTGATGCAGCAAAATTTTCAACTCCAATTATTGTTCTGGATTCTACAAAAATTTTTTTTTTTTTTTTTGAAAATAAGAATTATTGGAGGCTACAGCCAACCTAGAAATAAGAAAGAGAGCTGGGGTATTTTAAAAAGTAACCTCATAGTTGGTCTTCTATTCAATGGATGTTTTGAGATTTGTCCTATTCATGAAGGCAATTTTCTTGTAACAGGACCTACATCATGCTTCCAAATTTTTATATCTCTGGGTCTATAGCAGCGGTCCCCAACCTTTCTGGCACCAGGGACCGGTTTTGTGGAAGATGATTTTTCCATGGACCAGGGTGGGGGGATGGTTTCACGTGCACTCTAAATCCCACACATGCGCAGATAAAGCTTCGTTCACTCACCCACTGCTTGTGCGGCCTGGTTCCCAACAGGCTGCAGACCGGTACCGGTCCACGGCCCAGAGTTTGGTCTACAGGCCCCAAAGGTTGTCTCCTCAATCAACATTTTGGCCAGCTGAAGGCAGCAATAGCAATAGCACTTAGACTTATATACTGCTCTATAATGCTTTATAGCACTCTCTGAACAGTTTACAAATGTCAGCATATTGCCCCCAACAATCTGGGTCCTCATTTTATTGACCTCGAATGGATAGAAGTCAACCTTGAACTGGTCAAAATTGAACTCCAGGCTATAAGCAGAGTTAGCCTGCCATACTACATTCTAACCACTGCTCCTAACCATGGCTCCTATGGTATATATGACAAGTAGTCTTAGCTACAGGTACATGGAAAGTTGGTCTTGAGACATGACATTCTGACCACAGTTATTTCCAGATCATACCCCCTCCCAGATTTCAGCCTTGAAAGGTTTTGCACACCTCTGATCCTGGCCTTGAAGGATTTTCCGTCCAGTCATTTGAGATCATGGTATATGTATAACCCAGAATTAATAGCCGCCTCCTCTTCCTGGATGGTGGTGTACTGCAATGGGTAAGTCACCTCCTTCTTCGTGTTACTGTATTTCTCTAACTGAGTATAAGATTCCCAAGCAGTATAAGCAGTTCGGTAATCTAAAGAGAAACAGACAAAATAATAACCCATCTGTTGTTCCATGCTCGTGCTTCTGAAAGCTCCCCTGATGTAAATCAATGTGGTGTTCTCCTACAGCTAACATGGCATTGTGATAGCTTGTTGGAGCTAGTATTGTGACATCAATGATGCCAGCAATCCAGTTACTATTTCTTTTCAGGAAATTTGCATCTGGCAACTTTGCTAGTTTGGTTGTCTAAAGTGCTTGTTGGGATATAAAGATTAAAAAACTAAGAACGTGTAAGTAACACAGGTAAGAGTGGGATGAAGATTGGCTTACTTAGATAAACATAAAGCTTGCTGGATTTCTAAAGACAAAAAGTGGAGGCGAGAAAGAATTAAAGTCCAAGAGAAAAAAATAGTATATCTTATCATGGATATACTAGAACCCCATCTAATGCAATCAGGACTTCCCTTGACATTATAGTGAGAAAGGGCATAAAATAAGTCTTGAGAATTGTACCAAGGACTGTGTGTGGGCAGTAAGATGTAAAACTGGAATTTGTAGTAAAAGCAGAAAATAGGCGAAGTTTATTTATTTTATTTAGTGTGTCAGTTTCAAGGCCTTCAACTCCATAGCAACTCTGGCTGGCTTACAAATAAAAATTAAAAGAAAACAAAATAAGACCGCTAACTGGAACCAAAACCCAAAAAGCCAAGTAGACAATAACCAATTAAAAGAGGTTCCACCCTCCTCCTAGCCCAAGGCTTGGGAGAAATCTGAGTTAAACACCACCTACTTCTTTTTCCTTAACTGATTTCCACCAAACTAACTGAAGCATTCTTTAAACCACAAGATTTACATTCAGCTAGATGATTGACTGTTTGGCAAACAGCAGCTGAGGAAGAGCTTGCAGACCAGGATTCCTGCCTAGGTTTATGTCCTGGAGATGCCAAAGACTGAGCCTGAAGAAGTCTTGCATACAAATTACACGTACTACTATTGAGCTATCACATTCCCCTAGAAGGGAAGAGGACTTCTGGAAAGTAAAGAAGCACTGAATAGAAGGCAGGGAGTCAATCAGTGGGGAACTAGTCAAAAATGTCACGGGAGCGAAGAACCCCCTGCTGATCAGGATGATTAGACAGGTTAGTAAGCCATGGCCAAGTAATCTGCACTGGAGTGGTACCTGCCTATGTCCAGGAATATTTGCTAGCTAACATTAGAGTCACTTCTTGAACTGGTTAAGAAAAGAAGCGACAGTGGAGGACTTGAGGGCCAAAGTCAGTGTACTTTTCAAATGCATTCACTCCAAGGAGAGTTTACTGTAAAGTTTGATCCCGGGGTTAAGGAATAGTACAAAACTCCAATAAACACATTTTGTTGTCGTTAAATTTGACTTGCTGTTATCAAAGTGGGCCTCTTGGCTAGACATGTTGTTCCCAGCAAAAATAAAGACACTGTTCTAACTTCACAGTTTCACTAAGATTTCTGTTACAATTCTTTGCTTGAACCCCCAGAACAGATGGACTAATTTAGATTTCCAGTATATCCTGCTTTTATTTTGTACAACACAAAATGGGGGACATGATTAATTAATTTGTTTAAAACATTTATATAACTGCCCATCTTATAACAAACTCTAGGCGGCTCCCAATAATAAAAAAAAAATGCACACTCCTCTTATTTTACCTACAACAATAACCCAAGTCTGATCCAGCTGGCTTCTATGCAAAAGGGAGGACCAGAACTCATGATCTCTCATCTTCGGTTTCCAGTCCAGCACTTCAATTGCTACATTAAACTGGTTTTCAGACTAACCAATACTATCTGATACTGTACTTTTGCGGGATACAGTTTGGCAAATGATACTGCCAGCTTGTAAAAAATCTGAGAGAATACAAATTGCCATAGTAGAAAGATTTGTGGGGAAGATTTCCCTGAAATTAAATCAAGCTGTCAAAGCAAACAACTCTTCAGTTTTGGCAACATCAGAAAAAGACCTGAAGGCTTCTGGCATTTTCAAATCAAGCCACCCTCTTGACAGAGTTACTGCTTACTTAGGAACTGTTATGAGATGCTGCAGAATATTCTATCAGAGTCAAAAATAGTTGGCATGGATTAATCAGGAGAACAAGAAACCCCAAAAGCTGAGGCTACAGAATCTCTCCCAGCCCTTTGGTTGTTATTTAAGTGTAATCTTCTGCCAGATAAAGATGTAGTTTAGAAATGATGATGATGATGATGATGATGATGATGATGATGATGATGATGATGATGATGATGATGATGATGATGGAAGGGATCTTGGAGGTCATCTAGTCCAACCCCCTGCTTAGGCAGGAAATCCTATACTATTTCAGACAAATGGCTGTCCAGTCTCTTCTTGAAAACTTCCAGTGTTGGAGCATTCACCACTTCTGGAGGCAGGTTGTTCCACTGATTAATTGTTCTAATTGTCAGGAAATTTCCCCTTAGTTCTCGGTTGCTTCTCTCTTTGGTTAGTTTCCATCCGTTGCTTCTTGTCCTGCCTTCAGGTGCTTTAGAGAATAGCTTGACTCCCTCTTCTTTGTGGCAACCCCTGAGATATTGGAACACTGCTATCATGTCACCCCTCGTCCTTCTCTTCATTAAACTAGACATACCCAATTCCAGCAAACGTTCCTTATATGTTTTAGCCTCCAGTCCCCTGATCATCTTTGAGCTCTTCTCTGTACTCTTTTTAGAGTCTCAATATCGTTTTTACATCGTGGTGACCAAAACCAGATGCAGTATTCCAAGTGTGGCCTTACCAAGGCATTGTAAAGTGGTATTAACACTTCACGTGATCTTGATAGCTGCAGCTGTGTGGATTTACAATGAGAAGATTTAGAGGGTTTCATGCTGGGTATTCATTTAGTCAAAGGGTGTCAATTAATTCCAGGATCAAAATCATTTCATGAGAAATGAGGCCTCTGCATGCCGTGAATAAACTGCCCATCCATTGCTCGGATTACGAGATGCACAGTGTCATGAAACCGAAGTGCAGCCAAATGTTCCCTTGACTTTCAACATTCCTGGAAGTGAATCAGTTTTTCCTTGTTTTTATTGCCATGAGCTCCGGATATTTGTTCCTTCCTTTGTTCTGGGTGGAGGAAAAGACAAAGAGCAAGAGAAGCAATAGAACCTGTGGCTATAAATGGCTACTTTGGGACAGGGTGGAGATACAAAGGCAGGCCAAGGTTGGGGTAGGGGCAGGAGAGACTACTCTTACAGGAAGGCCAGGGTGCTCATAGAGCTTGGCAAAGCCTATGTGGCTGAGTGGTTCTGAGATCCTCAGCTCCAAGACAGGAACTGTGCTTGAGTACATCATGCACTGACAGCTCAGCTCCAGCCCTTCGCTCCTCTTTCCTCCTCTTGGGCAGTGTTCCTTTCCCCCAAATGCCTGCAGAGTGTAGGTCATTGGAAAGCCTCAGTGACTGCATGAATCAGACGCCTCCACATTTAGTGTTGGTTCTTCCAGGGGAAATTCCTGAATGTGAAGCACAGCAGGGAAGTTTGACTCATGCCTTAACTCGGGGCAGTTATCCCATGGAGTGGAATGCCTTGGATTCTGGGAACTATTCCAGATGCACCTGCCTTGTTCTCAGTAAATCTGAAATCTGCAAAAAAAAGAGAGAGGAAATTTTGACAGCCACTTTGTACATGTTTTCTTCTGCAAGGTACATGTCGTTCTTTTATCAAATGGTCCCACAAAGTTACCACACTTTTTGTTTTCTTGATGTGTGTCCCTTCGATTCAGTCTTGACTCTGGGCAACTGCCTGAATCTAAACCCTGCAATTTTCTTGGCATGATTTCAGAAGTGGTTTGCCAATGCTTGCTTCCTAGGGCTGAGAGAGAGGGACTGGCCCAGGGTCACCCAATTGACTTTGTGCCCAAGGTGGGACTAGAACTCATGCCAAACTGGCTCTCCTCTCTAAATGTACCCTTTCCTCTACCAGTGCTTCAGCCTGGGGCCCCAGGTGTACAATGCAGCCTGTATCCTGGTTGCATTGATTCTGTGCTTTTATATTTGTTCTTGGCTGCTATACACTTTAGGTGATCTTTCGTATTTGGGTTTGTTATTTGTAATAGGATTAGCCATCCATAATTATGTATTTGAGATGGGCAGCAATATAAACATAAAAATGTATTCATTCATTCATTCATTCATTCAATAAATTTGTGTGTCCACCCATTTCCTATATGTAACTCTGGGTAATTAAGAATTAAGCAAAAGCAAAATAAAACATAGCCAATAATTAAAAACATAAATAACACAGAATAACTGAGAACAATCATAGCATCCCAAAAGTAATATAACCAAGAAATGCGTTCATCCACAGTATCAGGACCTCAGGCTTGACAACAGAGTCCAGTTTTTAATGACTTGCAAAAGGCCAATGTCTTGACTTGACTTGCAAAGTAACATGGGGAGGGGGGTATGTTTGAAGGGCACCAAGGCAGAAAGTTTGTGCGGTGGAGCAGCCATCACTCAAATTCTCAGCTATATTAGCTTATCCAGGTCTAGTCACTGGCCAAACTATCAGTGGTTGGTTTTCTCACCATCTATGATAGTGAAAAGGTGTAGTGAGAGAAATGGGGACTACAGGCCACAATTGAGACATTAGGGGAAACAAAGGTTATACCAGTTTAATGGACAGTAGAATAACCTTGGAGACTGGAAGAAGAGTCATTGCCAAGAAAATGGTCAATAAAAGGAATCTGAATCTGAGACAGAAGTGTAACTGGAGCAAATATTTCGGATAGGACCCATCCTAATTCTCCCAAATATAAAGGAAGGGAGGGGGAAGCATATTTGAGCAGATGCAAGATTGATGTCAGTCCTTCAAGGCAGACCAGCCTAGGAAAGAAAAAGTCAAGAAGGCTAATACTAGTTTTATTGTCAGGTTACAGTAACAGAATCTTGTGGCATACAATCAATATCCGGACAGAATTTTTGTGGTTTAGGCAAATCTTCAGATACACTGGAGCTGAGCTATTAAAAGGAAGCAAGCAAAATTAGGCTTCAACGTAACTAGAAACCTGGCTGAGTTTTCTACTCACCTGCCTTTTCCAAACAAAGTCTATTCTGAAAAATGTATTTTTAGAAAACTTGTGGTGAGAAAACCTCAATTTACATATTGCACATATGTGAGGCTAATTGTCTGTATATTCTAACAGAAAAATTCCATAACTTAGATCCTCCCAAGCTATTACGCTCTGGCTGCATTAGACTATAATTCTCAGCAAGATTAACTGTCTGTCTGCTGGCTGGACAGAAAAAATAAATAAATGACGATACAGTGGGAAAAAAAACCAAATATATTATGGTGATTAAAATAAACTATTAAATGTGATAAAAAAAGAGAAAAAGCTAATTAATAAAAGAAGAAAAAAAGTCCATATAATATCCACAGGTGTCATTATAAAATTAATCCAGTCCTTAAGCTTATCATTAAATCTAGTCATACAGAAACACAGTGCTTCAACTTCTTACTTTTAGACATGGGAATTTCTCAAAAATAAGTAATATTCATTTCTTGAATCCAATTCATAAATCAGCAAGACAAGTTTCTTTCCATTTTATGAAATACCGTTTGTTTCGTCGCAAAAGACAAAGCTCTTCATGGGATGAACAATTCCATGTTTTAGGGCCATAGTTCAACATTACATTAAGGTCCTTAACTATATTTCTTTCAAAACTGTTTTGCTATATGTAATAATCTGAAACCAAAATGAGGCCATAACTGGATAAAGCCAGGTCATATGCATTAAAGCAGTGGTTCCCAACCTTTCTGGCTTTATGGACCGGGGGGGGGGGGCGAGAGGGGATGGTTCTACACAGGCGGCAGGCAAGCCCATGCGCAGCTCCATTTGTGCAAGCACATGTTCAAGCTCGGCCGCCAGTTCTGTGGCCCAGTTCCAAACAGGTTGTCACCTGGTACTGGGCCATTGCCCAGGGCTTGTGGACCCCTGCATTAAAGAATTTTTAGCACATTAGGGAAAACTTTCTATACACACTTATAAAACAATTTGCATTTGAGAGTGCCCACTGTAATAAACTGAGGTTGGCAGGAGAAGCAGTGCAGGTATAAAATGTACTCTGTATTTCTACCCAACCCAAAATATATGAATTTATGTTCACATGCTTCAAACCTACTTTTCAAATAAAAACTTGTGATGGTCTAAGGAAGGACTCTGGTTTGATCAACAGCTTACTGTTTATCAAGTCTAGGTTTGTACTATAAATTCTGATACTCTGGTTTTGAGTATATGAAACCACATAAACCAGATCATGAAGCTGGGACATCAAAGACCAAGCGCAGAGTATATTGTGCCAAAACAGCAAATGACACCCGGTGGCTAAAAAGAATCAGCCAAGGAACATGCTAGAAGAGAAAAGAGAACTGCTTTTCTGTACCTGTGAGCTATGTAAATATTAACCTTCTATAATCTGGTTTCTTTAGGTAAATTGGATTAGAATTTATATCCCAATTTACTGATATGATGGAATGTAGTCCTTCACATCTAGAAGGAAGCAGATTGGAGATAGTTGAGAGAGCTAGAGCAGGGCTTTTCAACCTTTTCACCGATTGTACCACTTTTAGGATATGGCAATATTCGAGTACCACCTATCAAGGTGTCAAAAACTTGATGACCAAAAAAAAAAACCTGTTCAAAGTTGCAATTGCACTGAAATGACTTATGACCATTTTCACACTTATGACCATTGCAGCATGCCCAGGGTCATGTGATTTATATTTGGATGCTTGGCAACTGATTCATATTTATGATGGTCACAGTGTCCCAGGGTCATGTGATCCCCTTTTGCAACCTTTTGACAAGTAAAGTCAATGGCAGGGCTGCTGGTGGCCAAGTGCTAAGGCAGGACTTCCCTCCCTCCCTCCTTCCCTGCCTCCATCTTTCTCATGCCCACCTCCTTCTGAAGGAAGAATTTGAACCCTCCCCCCATATTTTTTCTTTTCCATATATTCATCAAACAAGGAAAAGTCTCCAGAAACAGAAAAGACAAACTGCTGAGTGAACTAGCTTAAAAAGGCACATTTCCCTTTAAGAATTAGCTACTGGCTAGAAAGGAAAGTAAGGAAGAAAAAAAAATGTAGTAAGTATTGGCTGCCGGCTAAGGCAGCCTCCCCAAATGGCTCCATTCATAAGTAAAAGAATCTACAGGCAAAATCCAAAATACTTCAAAATCCCTTGCAGCAAAACTTACAGCTAACAATAGCAGAGCAATAGAATCTAACACGAGACATCAGCCATCAGCCAAATAGAAATTGCCAAACACTCCTTAAGAACACAAAGCCCACATTGCACAAATCCCAGAACTTCAAAGTCACAAAAGCACATAAGAATCCTTCCACTCTCCATCTCCTCCCTCTTTCTCATGGGGGAGGGTGAGCCAGAACTGAGCCTGGGCCCTTTGTCTCTCCCCAGCCACTGCAGCTCCAGAGGACTCTCTCACTGTAAGTCCTTGCCTGCGCTGGCTCTTTCCCTCCCCCACTACACTTGGCTAGGCAGGGCTGCGTACCACCTGCCACTTGTTAATGTACCACAAGTGGTACGCGTACCACAGGTTGAAAAGCCCTGAGCTAGAGGATGAACTAATTTAGGAAGGACAAGTTTTTCTATGAACTTGTGATGCCTTTGTGTCTCCTTAGCCACCCACAAAATCTAAAACAAGAGCCCTGAAATTCAGCCATCCTAGAAACAGACTGTGCATTCAGCAGCATCTCTGATGAGAACAGACCCTCTTGTCTTCAGCACTCTAACCTTAAACTAGCCTCACTTCCCAAGGTTCAAAACTATAACCAGATAAAATGATTCCTCATCTGCCTTCAGCCATCAAAAGCTTCTGCTTTTGGTTTTGACATCCAGCCAAATGAAGGACATGTAAGTACAATTTGGGAACTATACTTTATTTTGGGTGCTGTTGTCTGACCCCAGCATTTCAAGGACAAATTTTATCCTCAACTTCCAAATTCTCAAGTTTTGAATATCCATTAGATTTTAAAATGTTGCAGAGTTCATTTCAACCTTAATTAAATCTGATGGGGAAATATGTGGAGCAGCTGAAAGTCCGCTGAGAACATCAATGATCCGTAAATTAGTTCAGGCATAGTAACCCAAAAAATGAGTTTGTAATAAATGTGCCTCTTAACATATGCAGATTGCTGTATTTATTTTCACACAGCAAGAGGCAGTTTGTACATCTCACAAAATTATGGAACAGGGCTAGTAATAGCATATATCACGAGTATCAAACTTGATTGTGTCACGTGACATATCGTGACGTATCACATTGTTTGCCTTTGCAGAGCCAAGGTGGGCATGGCCTGCGCATGGCACATCTGGCCCGTGGGCTGCCAGTTTGACACCCATGGCATACATGAAATTATTTCTGGTAAACGGTTTATGTAAATGGTATAAATGCTTGAGCAGGGAGTTGGACTAGAACAGAGGTCCCCAACCTTTTGGGCACCAGGGACTGGTTCCATGGAGAGAGGTTTTTCCGCAGACCGGAGGGGGCATGGTTTTGTGTGCTGCCTGCATCCCGCGGATGGGGCTTTGCTTGTTTGTGCGGCCCGGTTGCTGGCATGCTGCGGCCCAGTACCGGTCCACAGACCGAGGGTTGGGGACCCCTGGACTAGAAGACCTCCAAGGTCCCTTCCAGCTCTGATTGATTTAGTGACTGAAATATGATCCCATTGCAGATCTGCTTCTGGGAGAGGGAATGATCATTCCCATTTCCCTGGAAAGTCCAAGCAAAGCAAGAAAAAAAAAGGCTCCTGTTTTAAAAACATGATTAAAAGGAATAAGAAATACAGTCTTTCCCTCTTTTCAACTTACATTTCAGAGTTTTCTCTCTTTTCAACTTACATTCCAGACTTGTCTTCATTCTACTTTGCGGTCCTGTCTTTGGAAGGACCTCTGTATTTCTTATTTCAGTGTTTTTCAAACTTGGCAGCTTTCAGATGGGTGCACACTAACTCCCAGAATTCTTCAGCCAGCTTGGGGAATTCTGGGAATTGGAGTCCATACGTCTGAAAGCTGCTAAGACTGAAAAACACTACTTTACCTTGATCTGACACCAGAAAACAAAACAAAATGGTTTATCTATCGAAAGGATAAATTATAGCAGTAAGTTATAGCAGTAAGGAGCTAGTGAATAGAGAAGGGCTTCCAAAAACAGAGGCAAGAACTGAACAAAGGATTCAAAAGAGATGCTTAGCAAAGCGAAAAAGTGCAAATTCAGCACTTCTCTTTACAGTGTTAAAGCAGCCACATCCTTTGCAATTCTCACACAGCTCTGCCTGGTTGTCTGGATATTTATGGAGAGTATGTACAGAGACCAAAAGGGATGTTTTTAAAGCAGCACTGTAAGCCTTGTAAAAGAAATGGTGGTTTTCACTTTTCAGTAGTGTGTGTGTGTGTGTTTTTCATTTAGACACTTTTTAAATTGTATTTAAAATTTTAAATTTTAAATGCTTTGCACAGTCCTGTAGAAGACTACAGATGAAAGTATCAAATGGTTATAAAATGGGTTTGAAAATTCTCTTCTGATTTCTTCCACTGTTCTTCAATTACTTGGTATAAATAGGAGATACTGAAAGAAATCTATTCCAGTGATGAAGGACTGAATTGGGTTTCAATGGATTTTTTTTAAAATTGCAGCTGTTGTTCTAGGATGCAAAGTGACTACATAATGAAATCAATATTATACACCAGGCAGTAGTTAACAAAGATGGTATGGTTGGACATTTGACAGCTCATCAATAAAATCTTCTGGATTCAGAGAAAGGGAAGATGTTTTTCAGATGCCATTTATAAATTAGAAAACTCCTTCCTTGGAAGAAATATAACTCAGCCTAATTTAGCAACTATGAATATTAACATTTTGCAACAAATTACTTTACTCTTTGGTCTTGGCTTAAAGTGATGTGGAACCCATTTATTCTGGTTGGTGGGTACAGACTTGTGACATAGAACTATGTGTGAATTGCATTAGGATGGTTTCTTTGATAAACTAGGATTAAATCAAACCATGTTTTAGTGTAAAATACTACATATCCACAAGTAAGTCACCTCCCATGCCCTGAGCATTCTTTTTGATCACAGAGTCCTTTTCATTCTATCCTGTTGGTGGAAAGATTGGATGAAGGCTAGGCATCATGTACTCTCTAAATCATGGGTGGGCAGCCTATGGTTCATATATCCCTCCCAGATCCATTGTGTAATCCCCAGAACCCCATCAAAATGTTTTGTTGTGTAAAGGTTTGCATTTGATAGCCAAAATAATATACATAACAGATGTTGTTACTGTCTGTCAGGCTTAAGTCAGCCATTTCACCCACCATAAATACCTTAATGAAATCCTGTATGGAAGAAAGTCCAATTGGATTTCTCATCAAGGCATAAGATTTCATTGTAAATGAGTATCTTATAAATCATTCAATACACTGATAAAAGAAAGAATGCAATATTTGATCAAAAGAGATATTCATGATGTAGATTCCATATGGTTGAATTGAACATTCAGCTATGGCATTTTCATATTTATGCCACAGCATAAATGGCAACAAAGCCAGAAGGATGCTTTATGAATTGGATCCTCCTGTTAAAAAGCTTTTTTTTGTCCAATCTAGTGTGTCCAGTATTTGTTCTCTAAATACTTTCATAGCACAAAATGTGTTATGGCTGAGTGAATTAGAGTAATTCCCACAATATAATAGGTAACACATGAGACTCGTAAGGTTACATTTAGAAAAATATGCAATTTCTAGGACCATTCTTGCAGGACTACAGATTTTCATCAGATGTACGAACAACATCAGAGAGGTTAAGAGTTTAAATTAGAACTACATGACACTCAAGATGGGAACAAATGCTCACCAATTTTGGTTTCCCATTATATGCATATTTCTTTTCTTCCTACAGCAGTGAAATGGTGCAAAGCTCTAGAACATTACAGCTGAAATAATAGACAAAATTAAGTAGTTCTGCAGAAAACCTCTGATTTTGTACTTTTTCAAGGAGTGGTGGGGAATATTTTCTATATGTGTGTTACTCAGCCCACATTTTTTATTTTAAAAGATCAGCCAAACTAGATCACCAGATCTTCCGTTGCTAGGTTCACACAACTCATTGAAATAAGCTGAAATGGAGTTGGATAATTTTAATAAGAGTGCTATAAGAACTGAAGCATTAGCTAAGGATATTTTGTAAACAAGCATATCACATTAAGCCATAATGTTGGTTTGTTTATAGTATGCTGTGTTTTGTTAACACAAGTACATCCCATTGTGTGAATCTATTTCCAAGAAGGTAAGAAATGGTTGAATTATTGAGACTTATCTGCTTTTCAGAAAACACCTCCCTGGCAGAAAATGAAGTTCTCCATTCAGTATGGAGATACTTTTACAAAGATGGGCAAAGCAGACAGTAGAGCTTTCACTAGACATAGCCCTGTCTGAGTTGCAAAGCATTTATTTATTTAAACCATTTATATCGTCACCCAACTTCTGAACTGCAACTCTGGGTAGCTAACATAGGATTCAAGACAGAAAACAAAACAGCCAAAACACATTTTAAAAATTACACAGTATAACAAAAGGAAGGCCAAACTGCAGTCATATCAACATTCCCTGATCCATTTCAGGACTCTGGCCCAAAACTCATGGAGAAAACAGGTTTTTAAGACCTTGTGGAAGAGTAACAGCGTCTGTCCTATCTTAATCTCAGCAGGTGTGCTGTTCCAACTGTTACCAATTTCATTGCATTCCTCCTCTTGCACCTGAGTAGCAGTGCTAGCAGATCTGGACTCACTTCCAGCAACAGTGTATTTGTATGCTAGTCTGCGTCTACTGGGACTCATAGATTCTTCTGGCATTCATTCTGCAATGTAGCTTCTTGCCAGCGTTTCTCTTTCCATGAACTCATGCTAGAAACATTTCCACACACCCTTCCCTTGATTCAGGGTTCAGCAGATCCAGGCAGGCAGAAGGGGGCTGTTTTTCATTGACTACTGCTGCTGCTGAGGGGTAGAAAAAGAAAGTTTGGAAGGGGGGGGGAAATATTTCCTCCCCACCTAACTTGTCAATCAACAGCAGAGATCAGCTAAGCCCAAACACATAGCATTTTTTTCCTAACTGTGCTTATTGTATGAATGTGAATGAAAGGAAAGGTTTTCTTCAGCTTTCCCTGGAAGATTCTATCTCTGTGGGACAGAATAATGCCTGCCCCATCATTGAACTGGTCCATAGCTCCAGTAAATGGAGGCATTTTGCTTATCTAACTTTTGTCTCACAAAATAATCTAACCCCAGTCAGAGCCATTCCTATAACTACAAGGGACCAAATACTGCATTTTCCTGAAAGACCAGGTCTCCCCTTCCCATGACCTGCTTTCAGCATGGATCATCTTAGCTTCATAGCAACTATAACTCAAGCAACTTTCTTGCTATTTAACCTTGCCTTTCATATCAAAACTTAGGGTTGATGTAATAACCACATATTAAAATTGGCCCAAGTGACAGGTGCACTTACTGCAACGCTAATGATGGTACAGCATCCTTCCATCATTTCTGACAAGAGCAAAGTAACAAGCTGAGAAGAGTTTGAAGCTCAGTTTCTAATGTGGAACATTTGGGCTAGAGTGGTATCCTTAACGTTGGATGTATTCCTTGATACACAAACTCCCACAGCTATTCATTTAAAAATAGGAGCAAAGGACTTGTATATACCTATAAGAAAGAACAATGGATAATTAGGTTTATCTCTCTCTCTTTCTCTCTGTATGTATGTATAATTTTTATTAAATGTTTTTTAAAAGTAAAAGATCTAAAAAAAGAAAATAAAAGGAAAGAAAGAATTAAGTACAAAGAAAAAGAAGACAACTAAAGGAACTAAATGACTTTCAACCCTCTTTTAACACATATTAACAAACTCACCATCCCCACTGCTTCTTAACTATTCCAAATATCCCTTCAGCTCTTATTTAACCCTAATCTTTTTCAATCACTAAATCCATAAATCATTTAACTTCAATCCATAAAAGATTTCCAGTTGTTCAAAAAAGTATTTCTTGCTTTCTCCCTTACTAAACTGGTCATTTTTGTCTTCTTTGCCAATTCTGACATTTTCATAGTCCATTGGTCCATTGTGGGAATTTCAGTGCTAAAACAGAATGGAGTGCTCTCTATCGTTGCATGTATAATAGTGTATTGTGTGGATACCATATCCAAATTCAAGCTAAATAGCACTTTCGATGCAGCAACAGCTCTAATTGCATGAGACCAAAAAAGTAAATCAACAGGTCAAACAATATTCCCTAATCTGGTAACCTCCCGATCTGATGGGATTGCAGCAGCAATTCCCTCTGGTGGCCCTGTGACATGGAACTCAGCATGTAATTATGGAAGCAGAATTAGAACAGAAGTTCTACACCACCCATTTCCAGGAGATCTCTTCCTAGTGAGGAAAAGATTCACATGTACGTCCTATTCAGTTCAGCAAAGTTTTAAAATTATTTTATTGACTTCTCTTATTTGTGTACTGCCAAAATCCAGAGAGACTTTTACAACAATAAAAGGTTTACCAGAATGAAAGCATAAAGCCACCTTGAAGTGAGATAGGAGGCAAACAAATCTAATAAATAGATCAAATAAAACAGGACAGATAAAAGCTCCAATAAAAATATCATAAAAATATGGTATTTTTATTGGACAATCTCATCACTGGGGTAACTCTGTAATGTAGTTGTCATCTGACTCTTTGAAGGAGGCTTTTCCATGGGATGGAGGCCACTCTCAAAAACATATTTCTTGAATTCCCATCAATGTCACCTCATGAAAAGCAAGCAACCATAATCTTACCCCTTAAGATGGTTCTACCTAGAGAAGACAGTCCTCCAAGTACCTACAGCCAAGTCATTTAGGACTGTACAACACTCTGAATTGTACCCAGAAGCCATCTGGCAACCAATGCAAAAATTCACAATATAGATGTATCATAACTGTAATAACTCTAATCCATCAGCATATAGATAGTTCTACTTCTGTTCTGCAGAGACAGATGCAGCTTTCATGGTTTTCAAAGACAGTCTTATGAAGAAAGTATTGCGGTTTTCTGTATGAATGGTGATAGCTTAGACCAGGGGTAGGCAACCTTGGTTCTTTTATGACTCATGGACTTCAACTCCCAGAATTCCTGAGCCAGCCATTGCCTACCCCTGGCTTAGACTTATATACCACAGCACTCTCTAAGCGGTTTACAGAATCGGCACATTGCCCCAACAATCTGTGTCCTTATTTTGCTAACCTCGGAAGGATGGAAGGCTGAATCAACCTCAAGCCCTGTTAGGATTGAACTCCTGGAGGTAGGCAGAGTTAGCCTGCAATACTGCATTCTAACCACTGCACCACCATGATGCACCACCAGATGAGGACATGAATTATCAGTACCATATTCTCCTGCTGCGGAAAACTACAAGATCAGCTGAATCTGGGCTTCTTGGACTTTACTCCCCTTCTCCATGGAACAATAGGCATCGGAATTATGGATCTTATATTTCAGGACAAATGCTACCCCATCCAGAGTAAGCTCCATAGCAAACAATAAATTAGATTTATTTATTTATTTGTTTTTATTCATCACTTTGCTGTATCACCCAACTCACCTAAGTCCATAACCTCTGATTCATGGATAGAGAAAATTCTCTAATCCTTAGTTAAAATATCCCCCCTTTCTACTATTTAGTATTGTCTTGAGACTTCCAATGACATCATCTTCATATTTGGGAAATAGCAAAAATTAAAAGTCCTCATATAATAATAATATTTATATTTATATATCAGGTAACAAAAAATCTGCATTTCTAAAGACTTGGTTGAGGTATACTGTAAATTACAAAATGAAACAGTCCCCATACTTTGTTTACTAAATTCAATTTTGTTTGAATGCCTTTCTAGTGGAACATTTTTTTAAAAATTGAGGAAAAAGCATTTTTCACACAAGAGTTTTTGTCTCAAGAGACTCTATTCTTCATTCTTCTTAGAAGAGAAACATAATGTGCATTTGAGTTCAAAGGATCAGGGCTACACAATGTTTGCTATTTAGAGAATGAGCATATGGGAAATACTAATCTGAAAAAGGAAAAATAACCAGGGAAAGAATCTTTATTAATTTAAGGATACTCTAATTTACCCAAAAGGAGTAAATACTTTAAAGAAAGAGAGAAATCCCATAAAGGCATTTTCAAGAATCCAATTCATAAAAATCAGGCAGGCTGATCTTAAATGATAATTCTTGTTTTAATGTTGTCATAATATTTAATCTAATAAATCATTCAGCCTTGGTTCCAATTGGCCCTTGCCTCCCCTTTCCTCCCCCTCCTTACTGAATAATTTCTCTCATTATCTAACTCCAGGATATCAAACATCCCAACATTTTGCCATGTACGTTCATATCACATGATCAGTTGTGGTTGTGATGTTACCACACTACCAATGTCATCTCTGGTTCGCTAGGAATTTGACAACCAGAAATACATTTTTGTTTTTTGTTTTAAAAAAAACAATTACAATAATCTCAGTCTACTTTTTTTAAAAAAAAAAAAAAGCCCCCAAATACCTGTTTGTATCATTCATGTGATTTCTCCAAATCACAATTGGGGAAAACAAGAAAAAAGCCTCATCAGTGACCTTATTTAGAGGAGCCCAAAGCTATTTGTTTCCCTTGCTCCAATGGATTGAAAATTAAGCCATTTTAAGAATTTACTGTCCAGAATTCAATTTTACAGATTTGGTAACAACTCTGACCAAATGTTATATTCAGAAGACCATTACCACGGCTCCCAATTGGTAGATTCCCCTTCTTATTTACTCCTCTTACTTGTGTGAGGAAAGAAAGGGCCAATTGTATTCTTTTTTGTGGGCAGATCTTTGACCAGTTTGCAGTTTCAGTTGATAGACTTTTTATGTAGAAGTTTACTCCTTCTCCTCTGACTCCATATTTAACACCAGGCAAATATCATGCTGAGAAGACAAAAGGGTTCAACTTTCTCTTTGCTCCTCGAGTTAGAAGATGAAACTCATAGGATGTCTGTAATTTCACCTTGAAACAAAGGCCGCTCATGAATAAATAAATAAAAAAGTGATTTACTTATTTATTAGATTTTTATCCCACCTTTATTACTTTATAAGTAATTTAAGGCAGTGAACATATATAATACTTCTTCCTGCTCCTGTTTTCCCCACAACTTTGTGAGGTGGCTGAATGTTGATGCTGTAGTTTAAGAGTCACCATAAAAAGTCGAATACGAGGACAGAGGAAGGACAGTACAGTTTCTACTCTTTGACTTGTGATCTTTGGGTCATCTGAAGATCTGGTTCCAATAACTGTGATACTAATAAAACTTCATTTCTAAAACTTTTCATATTTTCTTTTTTTTAAGACACACTGACACCATCTTATGACCTATTCAGAGCTGGGAATTGAATGCAATTTCCTTGATTTCCATCACAGCCAAGGAAGAAGGAAGCAGGTCATCATGCATATAGCGTATGTCAGTGTGCTGACTAAGGAACTCTGAGAATTGGGAAACAGAAAAAAAACAAGTGGCATTTTGCTTAGAAGGCCTGTGATTTACTTTCTGGATGGAATGCAATAAATTCATCTCCAGGAAACATGATTCATTTCTTGGGTGGAAATGAATTTCAAGAATTTATCTTGATAAATGGTTTGTATAAAAATACCTTCTTTAGTCACCTCCAAGCACCAGCAGGGTCTGAAAAGGAGCAAAATTCAATCAGCTCCTTTCTGCTTAGAAGCTTGAAATGGCCAGTTTTTGTTTTATGAACTTTATTTCCTGAAGTTTTTAATTTCATGGTGAGCTGCTTCTTCACATGTTCATGTAGGGGCAAGCAGAGTATACAAGATTCCATTTAAATCCCCTTGGAGTGATTCAGAGCCTCTCCTTTTTTATTCAGAGCATAAAGTTCAGCCTCAGCTCAGATATCCGAATTTCCCCATCTATTAATAGTAGAAATGATTGCTATTTTTTCTCTTTCTCTTGCAATGTTGATGACAATTATCCGTAGCCCCTTATTAAGAATAATGTGCGAAAATCTTCAGAGGAATAAATGTGGGGCAAGTCCTTTAAGGGCCTTTAATTTTGATTTAAAAACAGTGAACATTGTAAGCATATTTTATCTTTCAAGATCAGATGTGATATCTAGAAAGAAACAAGGTAAGGTTTTCCTCTGTCCCTTTAATTGTTCATTTTGGTTCTAGAAGTGATGAACAAAGACATTAGACAAGATAAAAATATAATGGGATTAAAACTCAAAAAAGAGATCTATAAGTTTAGAGCTTTTGTAGACAGCCTGGTTTGTTTTTACTAGATCCCTGAAAAGAGATTGAGTTTTTGATTGAAAAACTGAATGGCTTTGGCTTATTAGCAGTGTTAATATTAATTTTTAAAAAAGAGATCCTGGTGAAGTTCTGAATATACAAGATAAAGAAGACTTGGTGAAAAAAAAACCTGGCTTTAATACTGAGAAAAGATTAAATATCTGGGTGTTACTTTGACTAATCTGTACTCTATGTTACCAGTATTTCAAAACATGTTAAAGTACAGAATGAAGTTAAAACATATATGTTGAGATGGGAAAAACTGCATTTGTCATTGCTAGAAGGAATTTCGGAGATCAAATGTTTTACCTAGAATGTTATTTCTATTTCATATACTTAGCTTGATGACTGATTTGGAATTGGAAAATTATGCATGTTTTTCCTATGCTCAGCTGATGGAAAGATTTAAATTTGAGAAGAACTATGGCTTTGAAAATGGGTAAGAATGAATTTGATGTGGAATTGTGTACAAACGATGATCACATTATTGCTAAGATGTGAAAACTTTTATCGAAAATGAAAACAGAGGATGAATAAATTAATGACTTATAAGATGGGCAAAAAATCTTGGAAATATACCTTGGTACCAATGGAAAAATATGTGGAAAAAGGGGTTGAAATTCACTTTGAACTGTAGCCTTAAAGAGAAATAAATGATATATCGCTGGTATTTGACACTGGATAAATTGTCAAAAATGCATAAAGGAATTTCAAATATTTCAAATATAATTAATCTGAGAGTACATTTTTCATCTTTGGTGGACATGCAAGAAAGCCAGAAAATATTGGGACCAAATATGTATTTTGCGTCAGAAAATTTAGAACTAGAAATCAGAGGTTTTTCTTTTTGGTGAATGGACAGGCAGATTGAAAGTTCTCATGGAACTTTGTTTTTATATATGATAGCAATGACAAGACTCTATATAAATACACAATGGTGGAAGGACTTACAAATACCTGCATTGAAAGAATGGATGGCTAAACAGATAGAACTGGCGGAGATGGAAAAATTAACAGCTTTGAATATTTAAAATTTAATAAATCATTTTTAAACAATCCAGTTACACTTGTACACGACAGGGCTGGGTTGCTTTGTTGAGTTATTTCAGCGCTATTATTGAATATTCTTCCATGAAAATTTCAATATAGTCTTCCTCCCTTCCTTCCTGCTAATCTTGATCCCTATAGTGGCAGCTTCTTAATTTCCCATAGAATAACCTGCCAGGTCCCAGCCTAAATTTTGCCTGCATTTCATAAATAGACACATCCAGTAGAGGATTGTAAATGAATATGTGAGCATGAAAATACTTATGTAACTTGGCTAAATCTCCATCTGCATGTAAACAAAAGTGTGATGTAACACCTATTTTCCAATCTGACCTTCTGACACTGTATTCATCTTGCCTTCAGCCCCTGAGTAAAATCACAGTAAGTTGTCCTTGGTTGCACTATTCTTACAGACACATTTCCCCTTGTCTTGCAACATTCTCCAAAAAGCATCTCCAGGGATATAAAGTTAGTTAAGTTTCACTACCTGTTACCTTGGTGGTAAAGTCAGGTGACCTATGGCAACTAGGATCCCAGAAATGTTTATTGGGTGTTTGAGGTTGATGCAGACATGCTGCTCCCATTAAGTCTCTTCTGTTGTCATTCAGCAATTCTTTCCCATAATAGCTGGTCACAATTTTGGGTGTAAAATATCACAAAACCTAAGAAATAATATTAGTGATACAAAATTGTTTTGTTGCCAAGAAAATTGAACAGATATGACTGTGTATCTACCAGGATTTAAACTTAACTTAATCAAGACTTTTAGGTTACCATTTACATATACTGTGTTTCCCCCAAAATAAGACCAGGTCTTATTTTATTTTTATTTTATTTTGCCTCCAAACGAGGCACCAGGTCTTATTTTTGGGGGATGTCTTACTCATCTCCGGCACCGACAGCCCTGCCCAGCAGGTCCACTTCTTCTGGGGCTGAAGGAGCAGCTGCATTCTGGCCTGCATTTTGCAGTCAGGTCTTTCCTGAAGGCCTATGCAGCTGAGTACTGAGCTATGGATTCAATCCATAGCTTGGTCCTCGGCTGCAGAGATCTTGCAGAATCAAGCGATGGATTGAATCCATAGCTCAGTTCTTGGCTGCAGTGGCTTTCCGGAAAGGCCTGTGACTGAGAAATGAAAGCCTGGCAGCAGAAGACACCACAGAAGAAGTGGGCCGGTGAGGAGAGGCCTGGCTGCAAGGTAAGTGGGTGTGGGGCGCGTGGGACAGCTCCACCCCCCCCACCCTAGCTTGATTTTTAGGTGTGTGCCTCACCCCAAAACTAGGGCTTATTTTTGGGGTAGGGATTATATTAGGCCCACCCCCAAAAATGAAGATAGGGCTTATTTTCGGGGTAGGCCTTACTTTTGGGGAAACATGGTAGATAACAGATAGGAGTTGGAGGTGATTGGCCTGATTAGTGCAATAGTGCTAGGCACCTCCAGCTTGCTTTTACTCTATAGCCTTTTCTGGTTTTGCCCAAAACTAACACTGAACTGATGGAAAGAGGAGGAAATTCTAAATAAAAATTCTTTCTCCCAGAAAGAATTGCTAGTGATTCAGTTCCCTTCTTGATTCTTTTTTCTTTTTTTACCCTTAATTCAATTTATGTTACAGTGTAGGAGGAGGGACATACAAAGGAAACTGGAGATGTCCAAAGGGAATAGCACATATTTATCAAATTCCACCCTACCCTATCCCAGCTTAATGTTGACTGTTGCCAACTCGGAAGATACAAAGGATGGAGAGGCATTAGAGTCAACCAATCTCTTTGCTAGCACAGTGCTATTACACAGTGATTCTGAACAGATACAACACAGCAAGATCGCAAGCAGTAATAGGAATAGGGCATTTCATATATTTTGGGTGGACTCAAGGCTAGAGGGATGTCACTTTAATTCAGTAGTATAGAAAAGCTTGAGATGAGATGCAGGCAGCTCTGAGCACTCAGTTTGTACATTCCTGATTTAGACAATGACAACACTATATATAAATAATTATACAGCTATTGGACTGGGATTCTTCAGAGCTTACCGTAAACATTTGACTTTAGCTATGCCTGAATTTGCACATAATGCAAAACAAAGTGAACAAACCACATGGAGACTTGTGAGTGAGGAGCAAGAATTTCAGGTTGGCCAAGACAGAATTTGCAGACCCAGGCTATGAAAATTGGGAGTTCTGAGCATCTATTTCTACAACTGCAGATTTGCATCTGTTTCTGCTGAGTTAGATGGATTTTAAAAGCAGCTCCCTGGAAGGTAACCAAGCCACTCTGGGAAATGCAGAGAAAATTAGTGCCCCCTTCCCATCTCGCTGCTTGGTTTCTAATGAAAAAAATCTGATGAAATAGGACTCCAGTCTGATTTTTTTTAATATACCCTATTAAGTAGGGAGCAGTGCTCCTCCCTGAAACTGGATTCCTGGCACCTAAATGGGATTGAAAGCAGCTTGAAAGTCAAACCAAACTTAAGATCTCACCCTCACTTACACCCTCCTGGTCCCAATTTGCTTCTTTCCACTCTACCAGTAGCTCCGAGTTATAGCTTCACAACCATTTCCTGCTATAGCCCCAATCTGAGTAGGAATGAGTCTTGGAGATAGATGACAGAGTGTAAATAAAGACTATTTTTCAGCTTGGTATGCATTTCCTGTATCGTTCAGCAGCAAATGAGTGGGAATGGGATAGGGGATGTTAATAAAAACCGACATATATTAAGAATAGTACACTGTTGCTCTCAAAGAAGCTGTATGTCCCCTTTTTCCTGCCGCTGCGGCTTCCCCTCTACTTTCCAGAGAAATAAAGTTAGGACTGGCGTGATTGTCTTTTGACACTTCTCATATTTCAACAGATCTTTGGAGCCATGAGTGAAAGGAGGAAAAAGTGCCTTCAAAAAGACTTTATAAAATAAAATGTCGCCATTTTCTAGCCTGCTGTGCCTGCAGTTAGAATAGAAAGAAGGAATGTGGTTCCCCCTGCTGGTAAGATTTTGAATGGCTCTGGATCTAGTGTGATAGGGAATTTACAATTTCGAAAATAAGAAGCCAAACAATAGTTTGCTTATTTCTTCTTCAGGAAAAATCTTGGAAGAACTCTTGGTGGAATCCAGTCTACTCTGTTTATGATAGTAGAGTTTTGTATGTCTGGAGACTTTCCTTCCCTTCCTCAAAAGATTGATCAAACAAATACTGCATAGCAGTGGTGGGATTCAGCCAGTTCGCACCAGTTCGGCAGAACCGGTAGCTAATTTTTTGTTGCCCAGGCCCAGAACGGACTTCCAGAAGCGGCATTCACACAGAGAACCGATTGTTCACATATTTGAATCCCACCACTGCTGCACAGACCTGACTTAAGCAACATTTTTACTTGAAGATGGGCTTCAGCATGAGTCCGAAAACTCGGAAGAGTAAATCTCTGGTCCTGGTTGATTTGATCTGGCATCCCTTTCTTTTTCTGCTTTCCAACTATCTTAAAGTGCTTTGGGAAACATGGATGCTTGTACTTATTTTGTCATCTTTCAGTTTGCCTAAGATATTGGAATTGCCTACACAAACTGCTTCCTACAATGCAATGATATTCTGCTAACCATTTGCTGATGACACAGAGCAACCAATACAAGGCCAGCCCCTGCTGAGACAGGCTGAAGTTGATCTAAGATGTTCTGGCAAGATAGAAGCGTTTTCCCTCTTATGCCAGCAACCGACCTCTCATTCATAGACAATTCAGAGAGAACAGAGGAATGGTTTTAGAGGCTGGCTGCAGATTATTTTTTCCTGTTTAAACACTAGGGTCTTGCCCTTCATGGCCATTTGTGCTGTGGGCTCTGAAGACACCAGATATCTCTCTTTGTGGCTGTTTTATTTCTCATGGTGTGTGTGTGTGTGTGTGTGTGTGTGTCAGAGAGGAGACGCTAATCACATATAAGACCAAATGCAAACTTTCCTGGCAGATAATATTGTGACATAGAATTAAAGTCTCCAGGATCCTAGTGTTCATATCGACATGCAAGAAAAGGAATTCTTATATCCTCAAAAGACAGTTGAAAGTCATCTTCAGAAGCTCCAGTTTTAAATTAGTATTTGTGCATTTCTCCTGACACGTTTTACCTTAGATGCAATCTAGTATGCTTCATCAATAATATATGTGATGGGATTGTCATTGGCCATTTGAGGCTGCAATGGGCAGGCCACTCCCTTCCGATTTCTTAGCATTGCTCTCCTTTTTGGCTTGAGATTTAGGACTCAGTGGGCACCTGACTTCCCCAGAGACTCCTGACTGGTGCTTCCTGAAGCAGCTGTCAGGGCTTCCTTAGCATCCTTATATACAGAGGTTTAGCACTTTTCTGAGAAGAGTGTTGGGCTTGCTTCTTTAATGACACATTTACTATTCATGAGAGAATTCTAGTTCTGTGCTGCACAGGTAGATTGCAATTTGGAAAGAGAGCCCGGGTCTGCCAGGGGTGTGTAGCTTGTTGTATAACCAATGAGTGCATTGCAGATTTTCCAGTGCTTCTGTTGACATACTGTTTAATAATTTTATTACTGGATCGGAGGGCTGCCATTTAGTTCACTCTCATGCCATTGCCTTCTTCCTGAATTACTCCCAGATGTCACTGGCCAGATTTCCTTGCTGCTTACCTTGGTAATCCTTTGTAGTACCAGTTGAGGATAGTGTTTGCTCTCCATTGATTGTTTCATCTCACACACACCCCATTCACTTTTGACTGTCTATTTTTGGATGCAAGGTTAGCACTCTTTCAGAAGCACAGTAGTCTGATAGACAGGTAACAAGTGCAGACCCTTCTATGCTTGTAACTTGTTAGTCAGGCCACTTGATGTGTGGTCCCACTAGTTGTTCTAAGCACCTGTCTACATCCATCCATCCCTACTTCATCATGATTGATGGTCACTTTTTCCACTGCCAGGTAACTTTCAATAGGAAGAGGAACAAAGCCAGGGGACCCCACCAATTACTTTCCTTAACAGGTACTACATTAAACCTGTATGGACAGCGCCAGTTGCTGGTTTCTTTCCGAGGTAGAGGAGAGATCTGCAAAGAGGGCAGTGCCACTTGTGCCAACATGCTTTTCTGCCAGCTCACTAATTCAACGATAGTATTTGGCCACCTGGCTGTGCTCTTAATTTGTTTGATGCCAAGAGAAAATAAACAGGAGTAAAATGATAACAGGAAGTTTTATATTATGCTTTTTATATTGAACATTCAACCTTACATATTTTCTGGTTTTTTGACTTCTTAAAACTGCCAGAAGTCATTCTGTTTGGGCATGATGATTCTTGAACTCTAATAGATTGGATGGCATCCAGCGGGAATAGTTGATGTAGTTTATTCCTTGCTTCACTCGTCCTCTATGTTGCTACTTCTGATGACCACATAATGCCTTTGAAAACATTGCTTCTATTTCTATTATACCAAAAGTTCATCCAAAATCCTTTTGTTTACATTCCATCAACTATCAAATTGGGTGGCAAATAAAGGCCACTGCATTCTCACATCATAATGGGATGTGTTGCTTCCCAATTGGCAGGAAAAGCAAGGTTATAAAAAGGCTATAATTAGCTGATGTTATTAGTACGTGGGTGGATTTTGTTGTTTGCTCAGGGGGGGGGGAAGTACTCCTAAGAAATTAAGTAAACACAACCACAACAAAAGAAAGAACCAAAGCCCTTCCCAACATGCATTCACAAAATTACATACTATTACACTATTTACTGTAATAGATTTGTGAGTAAATCCACCCATGGATAAACAACCCAATTTTGGGAGGATATTTTGGCACCTAAAATTCTCAGCTAATCTGCATTTATCTACAAGGTTTTAAGAACATCCAAAATCTATAGGCATGTGGGGGTCTGCACTTTAGGGCTCTGCAAAATAGCTGCTGGTACTCTTTCCTTTCACATAACGATATTTATGGTCATGTTGTTACACATTAAATTCCCCAACATTTAATCTATTCCCTAAATTTAGCAGCTTCAGCTCCTTCATGGAAAAAGTTTGCCAATCTGATATCAATTTTACCAGACGTGCTATCAACTTACTTCATAAACAGCAATTCTTGAATAGAATATAAACATATTATTGATGCAGTAGTTGACAACTGCTTAAACACCTCAGGGTCTCGGGGTAACCCTGTCAATTTGCAGTTCCATCTCAAGAATTAGGCTCACTTAAATGAATTTAATCTGCCAACTCATTTTCAAGCACCATTCTCTGCTACTTCTTGCCTGTGTCAATCCAGAGTTCTACATCTTCAGTAGCCAATGACAGTAGGGGTTGTTCTTTATCTAGTAGATGGACAGCTGGTGGCACTTCATTGAAGGCCTCCAGGGCTGGCCATCCTTCTCCGCTAAGAAGGTATAAGACTCTGTGGGGTTCTACAAACATACGAAGCAGGTGGCTGGAAATAAACTTTTTGTTCTTCTCAGCCACCCATTTTTCAAAGTCTAGGTTACAGCAAGACATGAGATTCAAAAGTTCTAGGGTATTTTCCCCCATACTAGATAGAATAGGGGATGTGATGGCTCAGTGGTTGAAGACACTGAGCTTGTCAGCTGAAAAGATGACAGCCTAGATTCGAGACCTGAGCGCCGCGCAATGGGTTGAGCTCCTGTTACTTGCCTCAGCTCCTGCCCACCTAGCAGTTTGAAAGCATGCAAACGTGAGTAGATAAATAGGTAACAAAAGAGGTAACACTTTGGTGGGAAGGTAACAGCATTCTGTGCGCCTCAATGTATAGTCATGCTGACCACATGACCACAGAAGTATCTTCAGACAACACTGGCTCCCTCAGTTAAGAAACAGAGATGAGCACCGTCCGCTAGAGTTGGACACATCTGAACAGGGGAAACCTTCACCTTTACTAGATAGAATATCACAAACTGAAGAACTGGCCTTTCCAGAAATCTATACCTTCTGTTAACAGAGAATTCTCAGCAAACCTACTCAGCAAACCTGCATTTCTTAAGAAAAATTAGGGAAAAGATCAATCAATGGACAAATTTGACCATTGTGAATCCAACATATAGATATAATCTGAGAACAGACTATAATAGGAATACTCTGGCAAACTGATGCCCTCTAGAAACTTTGAACTACAGCTTTTATAATAGCTTGTCATTTGACATAGTGGCTAGGATTGATTAGGGAAAATTCCTTTATGTTAGAGAAAAACAAGGTGGAGGTTTTCACACATCTAGTTCAGAAACTGCAGTTGTACAGACATACATAAAGCATTTTTAAATGCTCATTTCTAGACAGCTATCTCACCTTTATGCATACAAATGAAATGTTTCTGAAAGTGAACAAAACAGCTACAAACCTTATTTCCTAAATGATTTAAAATTTGAAACATTTGCACACATACTGAAAAGAACCTGAATTCACAGAGAGGAGATCGGGCAAACAATCACAGTAGCACTGCTGACATTAATTTCCTAACCCCACCCAGTACCTTATAAAAAGAGATTAATGGTACAACTATCATTTTGGACATACATGCTTCTGTTTCAGGGCTTTCCATCTGAAAAGATTATCCCAGAACAGAAAGAAGAGGGCGTTTGGGGATGTTGACAGAAGAATAAGGCTGTCTGGATGCTTCATCAAATAACTGCACTGAGGGAAGCATACATTGCACATTAAGATGCCCATCTAGAAACAGCCAGAATGAAAAATGATACCCATAATTAGTAGAAAGTGCGGTAAACCACCAGGGAAGGCAATAGTCTATGTACAGGAAACACAAACACATACTAATCTTGAAAAATTTCCAAAAGTAAGAATTATAGCAAGGCAACAATTACAGCTGAAAAGAAGCACAGCTTTGCCTTCTAATTTACAAGTAAGAAAGGCACTTTAAACGAAACTGCTCATTTTGCAATGCCTTTATATACTTTCCAGGTGCAATTATCTTTGGAATATTGTGTGCAAAACCCCAGACTCTCTCTGATAAAAGGATTATTGCAGAAATGGTGAAGGTGCAGAAAATGATTATGGGGCTGGAACAGTTTACTTACGAGGAAAGGAAGGTGACAATGTTCAAGCATTTTTACATAGGAAAAAAAAGGTAAAGCAGGAGGTAGTAATTCAACTCAAACTTGACTCAGTTACTTCATGGATACAGTATATCCACACAGATGTCTTAGCAACAAATGGAAGCAGAAATTCAAAATATTGTTTGTTGTTATTGTTGACATCCCAATGTAGCTGACATCTCTATTATTTCCTGGGGGGGGGGTCGGGTCTCCCTTGCAAGTAAAAATCGGATCTCATTCAGCTTAGATTTTGGAGATCAACCAGGTTAGATGTGAAGAAGTCATAATAACAGTGTAAATTTAGACATGCAGACCTTCAGGGTTTTTTTCCTTTAATATAAAAATTGATTCATTCCATAAATCTAAATTGTGGAAGAATCATGACAGAAAAAAGCATTCCACAATATACTATGCAATATACTAGTATACAATACAGCTGGAAGGTTAATTAACTTTAAAAAGCAACTGGATAGATTTATACAGAATAAGGTTATCAGTGGCTGATAGATATGCCTTCATTATGTCAAAGAGGCAGTCTGCTCTCTAAACCCAGGTTTGCTTGAAATCTGATCAGCATTTGATGGACATTTGCTTGGCCTCCGATGGGCAAATTTGGAATATAGAATGATGGTTTATTTATTAAATTTATCTACCACCCATCTCTCTAGTTCAGCATGGTCTTTCACTTCTTACAACCATTGGGGAAATTGCCAATAGTTAAATGTGCTATGTAAAAACTATTGCCGGGGAAGGTCCAGCAATGAAAAGTTCCTTGATTTTATTAGATGATATTGTATAGAAGAATAAGAGTTTTAAAAAGAAATTATATTAAACTTTAGAAATGCAAAGACCAGAAAAATTGATGAGTGAGAAGAAAGGAAATATGAACAGCAAAAAATCTGCAAAATTGGGAGATTCTCAAGAATAGCAGCTTGTGTGTATTGTTATTTTAAAGCTTGAATACTGTTGATACAGTATAAGCAGAAACAAAACATTTCAAGGTGATGTGATTCACCCATGTAGGCACAACAATAACTTACGCTCTCTCTCTGTTAAATGGGCAAAAAGATTTCCTAGTAAAAATTACATTTGCAGTGGTATGAATATTGTTTTTATGATATTCAATCTTTTGCGACTCATTTCAGGTAATAATAAAATAGTTAATGAAAAATGAACATGCAATCTTAAGTCATTTATGCCAGCGTCCACTGTTTAGGTAACCAAGGCTTCTTAATATACTGTATCACCAAGGAATGCCAGCAACCAACAAGAAAGTGCTCAATTGGTTGACTGCAGTGTCCAGCTAAGAAGATAAAGCTCAAGTTGATTAGTAAGATTATTAATAATGCACTTGATGAACATCTCTGAAATGAATGCAGCCACTTCCCACATAATAGTTGTGAAAAATGGAAACTGACAGCTCAAAACTAGATTCAAGACATAAGCTTGTTAATCGACATGAAACTCACTACAGTGTATCACCCGAGACACATGATATTGGCACGCTAAATCAAACCCATTCAGAATTTCACAGCTTTAAAAAAATATATTTCTTTGTAAAACAGGTTAATTTGAAAGGTCCACAAACATGCACAATGCAAGATTTTAAATACATTGTTTCTGTATTCCAAGAACCTTTACTTTTTATATCCAAATATAAACATTAAGTCAGCATTCATGTAGAAACTTGCCAACCACTTTTCCTTTTAAAATGAACAATAAACCACCATTAGGCTTATATTAAGTTTTTTTATAATCAATACTTCTTTCCTAAGTTTATCTTATAAACTATCTGAACAGTAACTGTAACATAGCTCTAACTCCTGTTTAAGCATC
Organism: Azemiops feae; assembly: GCA_023970755.1. Classification (NCBI taxonomy): domain Eukaryota; kingdom Metazoa; phylum Chordata; class Lepidosauria; order Squamata; family Viperidae; genus Azemiops; species Azemiops feae. The sequence goes on from JALGBA010000838.1 coordinate 77,919, forward strand.
TTGAGAAATATACAAATTGATCATTTTTGAAATGAAGAATTGGATGTCCATACAGTAATCAGCAGTAACTGAATAAATTTTAATTCTGATTTTGAAAAACAGCCCAATTACCAGTAGCACACCGTGACAAGGTAGGCCCTGTATATAGAACTCACTCTATTCAAAGCAGGAAAGTTTGCAGAAATCTACCACATTCTTAGTAGAGCCTAAATTTACTGAAGCATTGCTTACATTTGCAAATAAATATTTGCAGATGGGCTAAATCAGTGGTCCCCAACATTTGTGGCTTGGCGGTCCAGCTGGAGAGGGGGCTTGTGCAAGTTGAGCTGCATGCATTTGCGCACGCCCGCTGGCCTGTCACTTGCACAACTCAAGCTGCAACCATATGTGCGCACACCGGCCCACCACTCGCATGGCCCAATTCCAAATAGGCCATGGCCCAGTAGTGGGCTGCCACCCAGGGGTTGGGGACCGCTGGGCTATATTAATCCAGTGGATTATCTGGGCTGATTTTACATGAGCCGCCTAGTTTAAAAGTAGTTCTATCTCTTATTTCACCAATTCTGAAGTTGCTTGTTTGGGTTTATTATGAGTTCATGGCTCTAGCAATTTCAGAACAGTCTTTCTATAATATCAATAATCTGTAAGTGGCACAAAGGGGGCACACTCAAATCCCTCCTCTCTCTATAGGATGCTGTGAATTGAGATCTACATCCTTGTAGGCTACCATAGTTGTAGCCTGAGAATTCGCTTTTACTCAGATAGTAAGCTGAAGGGAACTTGCCCTTGTTTCTCGGGAAATCTAAATATTCAAGAAGGCTCAGATCAAAACCAAACAAAACAGGAAAGTTAATTTTTGCCAATCAACAGGCATCAGCATTTTTCTATTCTGATTGTGAAACCGGAACCATTAGCTCTTCCTCCTGACCTTTAGCTGAAATTGTCCAATTGTTGTTATTTTCTATTTCCTTTATTAAGATCTAAAAACCTGCTTAAAAATACCTGATCTCACAATAATGTAGACATTAAGTCATGCATTAAAGGTTACATTCCACAGTTCTCACATGAGAAAAGATTGCTCAAGCCCTTATCATCAGACTTCTTAAACAAGCTGGTTTTGAAACAGCACAATATTTGATTACAAAGTTCTTGAGGACAGTTCCGGCTATTTCAGGAATGCAACGTTATAAACAGTCACAGATATCATCCCTATTTTTTTAACCTAATTCTAAGTGGAGAATTAATCATTTAATTAATTAAAGAGTCTAGCAGTCAGTTGAGTCAAGAAGAGCTTTGTAAAATCTAAGTTGTAAGAAATGGTAACAATTAACACTTCTTTGAGACATGTTTAATTACAAAAATCCATACACAGATTATAAATTTCCTGTACAGAGGCCAAGAAATAGGGTTTTTTTCCCCCCCATTCTCCATAAGGACTGAAAATGGTAGGTAATGTTTCTTCATGAACCTCAAGATACTGCTTGGTCCTCCTTGGGCGTGGTCTGTAAAAGAAAAATAAATAGCATTAGATCAGGACTATAATGACTATAGTTAAACTCTTTGAAAAATCATCTTGTAGGGTGCACTTGCCCCAATTCTGGAAAAAATATTCTCCGTACCACTTTAAGTGGGCAGACACAATGACTGGACCTTTGCCTAGAAAAGGCTGTTATCAAAGCACCTGTAGAGTTTTTTCCAAGGAAACAATACTGCCTAAACAGTGTCTCTGAAGATGGCTAAATGGAGCAAATAAGATTATTAAAGTCATGAGGATCCTCTAAGCCAGAGGTTCCCAACCCCCAGGCCGAGGCCCACTATTGGGCTTCAATCCATTTAGAACTGGGCCGTGGAAGCAGCGGCAAGGGCATGCGCTACTCCACTTGCACGCGCAGCAGCCATACCTGCCACTTGTGCAAAGGGAGCTGCGCATGCGCTTGTCTGTCACTCACGCAGAACCATCTTCTCTCCACCCTCCACCGGTCTGCCAAACCAGAAAGGCCGGAGACCGCTGGTCTAGGCTTCAGACCCTCAAAGTCAAATTTCTCAAAGATCAGTCGTATGTATTCAAATTACAGGCAAGAGCACTCTGAAAGCATATGTGACATCTTTCCTCAACAGGCCAAGGAAGAGCTGTAATACATACAACTGAAAGAAGCACCCATCCTAGCTGTAACAGAACCTGAACAGGCTAGTGTTGGATCTTGAGTTCTTTAAATCTCTAGGCCTACAAAAAGCAGCAAAATCAGGAAATGCAAAATTAGATAAGCACCAAGGCAAATGCTTGAAGAGGAACAGAAAATAAAATTCTGACATACCTGCCGCAGGAACTGCCTTCCCAAGTAGAAAGTTGCTGCGCTAGTCAGGTTCTTCCTGCTACCCACTTTGCACCGAATATAGCCATAAAGATTAGCTCCTTGCAATACTACACCCATAATTACCACTGCCTATAAAAGGAGAGGAAGATATGTGAGAGAACCAAAGCCTCACTGTGCCCCAAGGATGAGCTTAGCAGGAACAAATGAACATTTTACTCACCAGCCACTTAATTTTGAAAGAAAATAGGGCACTGAAGGCAAAAATCACCCAGAATAAAGGACATGTGATTAATCCTAACCAGAAGATTCTGGACTCTGCTTCTGAAATAGCTTTCCTCCCCTGAGCGGATGCCTAAAAATGAATGGTAGTAGTATTTTATTTACACTGTATTTTATTTTTTTAATTAAGCATAAAGCAACATTATAAAAAGATTACTTTAGTTAAATACTGAAAAATCTCAGTGATGATAATACAGTTTCTGAAACAGCAGAATCTAATTATTCTTTAAAGAAATCATGCAATAAAAAGCTTTATGTCTTTGGATTTCAGAGTGGAAACAGAATGAAGTATCCTTGTATCAATGCAGCACCACTTTACAAAGCCTCAGCTATCCCTGTCACCCTGTGCTCTGCTGGCCCTGCCATGCCCAGCTGGCCTTCACTGTCTTACTCCAACTGCCCATACCACATGCCTGGTCTGGCTCTATGTGAGGCAGCTGCTGGCTGCAACAGGCCTTTCTCCCAAGGCTGCTCATGATTTGGAGAATGGCATGAACAGTCTTGGGAAAAGGTCTCTCATAATCAGCTGCCTCACACAGGGCAGGCCTCATCAGCAGTGGATGATGGTGAAGATCAGCTGAATGTGGCAGAGGTATCTGGCCAGTTTGGTGCTTGAGGTGGCATTGGGCCCATTGGTGGTACTGGCTGGCTCTCACTTCCCAAGGCCCCAAGCCACCACTTCAACCCCAGCACTGCTGCTTCTGCCAATAAGTTTTGTTATGCAGGACGTTCAAAGGGGCAGAGATGCGGGGAGATAGGCAAGGGGAATTGAAGTGCCCCTGCAGTCCTAAATGCAGGCAGCTATTGCCAAGTACCTGAATTCTGATCATGTAACCATAACTTCAGGAACTGGGTGTAAATACCATTTGTTCAGCATCGCTGTAACTTCACTTGCTGAAATGAATGGTTGTAAAGTGAGAACTATCTGTAAAGGACAGTAAATATTGCTTATGCAAGTTTTCATGTTATGAAGACCAAAGGAGATCAAATGTTTGAAAACTAATTGTAGTTACTTAGTCAGGAAACAGACAACACAAGAACTACAGTTATTCATCTTTATTGTCGTAGGATGTAGTGACAGAATCCTGGAAAGCCTGACAGAGTTTCTCTGTCCCTGTTATAGTCAATGTGAAGTAATTTTGAGTTTCTTCCTCACCCCTATCTGTATTTCCTAGCTAAGATAGTTTTTTTTGGTGATGTCTGTTGCGTATTCTTCTTCAAGGCTATCTTCATATTCCTGTTCAAGCCTGAAAGATTTATAAACTTAGACCCTACCCTACCCTACCCTCAAACTCATTTGCATTGGCCTGATGTATCTAAATACTTTCACGACATAAGGTTGAAAAAAGATTCTCAGCGTGCCTAAAAACTGTTGCTTGTGTTTGGTTCTTTAAAGTAATTACAGGAACTCTAAAATGCATTGCTTGTGTGATTTGATAGTTTGATCTTAGCTCATTCAATCATAATTCTTTAAAATAAGTTCAATTGTTTAATATCATTTATCTCACTGCAAATAAACATATACTGTGCATCTTTTTTGGCCCAGTGTCTAAATCAGAGGGTAAAGCACGTTATATTACAAATACTACCTTCAATAATTGTGATGTGATTTGTGTGTAGTGACCTTGTATCCAATTCTGGAATTAAAAGTGCTCTAAGCTGTAGAGTACACCATTCACCGTCATTCCCTCAGCAACAGGGGAGATATTTACCTTCCTGGCTTCAAACACCCAGTGACTTTTGCCATCATCATCAACCTGGTTCCACCATCGGAGGCCAACCATCAACCTCCCTGTGACATTCTGGAGAGAGTTAAATACAGCATGAAAGTGCTTCCTGCAACAGCAATCATACATTTTACTAAATAAGCTCCCCCCAAATGCCTCCACTGTTTTATGCACAAAACTTAATGAAACAAGAATCTCATTCCTGTTGTGCTGTTCAACAGTAGAACTACGGGCAGCTATTAGAGTCACAGTTCTAAGTTGAGCTATCGATTGCTCAGCTTGCCCTAGTATGCCCCTGGGCTACATTCTCAGAAATCCTATTAAGTTTACTGCAAATAGCTGCTTGGCAAGTAAGTTATAATTTCACTAGTGACATGGAAACATGTTGTTACAAAGTCCTCTTAGACTACTATCACGAATATAGGTTATATGCCTTCTGGTTATTTCAAACGCAACAGTAATAGTTCGCCATGTGTCTTCCTGCCCAAATAACTCTGGAATGTTTATAGCAAGATATAAAACAATTACATGATGGAAGTGTTTTTTCAAACATCCACACGTATTTGTAACGTATTGTCAGGCATAAAAGTGCAATTATACATATTTAACAATTTGAATATTCCTATCTCACTTTGACACGCTATCTAAAATAAGTTACAACAGTGACAGCATGACCCAGGAGGACAACTGGTCTGTACAAGGGAAAGAGGCTCTTTTTTTTTTTTTTTTTTTTGTTCAGTATCTGTAATAATGATGAGTCCTAAGCAAGCCAAGAGACAAATCTAACACTGTTTTCCAATTGGAACATATACTCTACCCCAGGGGTAGGCAACCTTGGCTCTTTTATGACTCGTGGACTTCAACTCCCAGAATTCCTGAGCCAGCATGGCTCAGCTTGGAAACCTCTCCCTTTCCCCTCAGCATGGCTGGCTCAGGAATTCTGGGAGTTGAAGTCCACGAGTCATAAAAGAGCCAAGGTTGCCTGCCCCTGCTCTACCTTCTTAAGCCCTTGTTCACTTAACACATAATCGTGCTGTGTTAATTTGACTCTGAATTTAGTATATAAATGTGCACAACATTCTTCTACAATGAAAAGTTTTTGGTTTTTCGTCTTTTTATGTTTTTGGCTGCATTCTGACTTCCATGAATGCAAAAGAACCATGCATGTTTTCCAGAGGATCTCCATCCTCCCAGGTCAAAAACTCTGTAGTAACTTCTTATGCTTCTATAAAGGTTAGGAGAATAAATATATAAAAAAAAATGCTGTCCAGTTTGGTGGCAGAAACATCACATAAGCAGAACTCTGACAAAGTAATGTCCCAATCAAAATGTTAATTAAAATCAAAAAAAGTAGCTATAAAGTGTCATAGAGAACAAGCTTTCTGCATGTATATACAGGCATGGTAAAATGCATAGAATAAAGCATAGAAATAGCCACTTTGTTATATTTGAATGCAAATGCAAACTTCATTATATGTTAAGATGGAAATCACATTCTACACATGTTCTGATATAACTTTAGTAAAATAGCTCAAAGCACCAAAGAGCACCCTCCCTCCAGATCTCTGTACTTGAGGAGCAGAGAGAAAAGCAAGCTAAATAAAATCAAAATTAGTATTCTGCTTTTGATTTAACAGTACTGTTCCCTGCACTACCAATTTCTCTGATAACAAGCATTTTCAAGTATATCACAAAATGACTTACCTTCACTGCCCAAAAGTCACACGATAGAAGTAAGATGATTGTCACCATACAAGCAATATAGCTGTTGCTGAGCAATTCACAAAGTAAGTAGACAATTATTGCACTGACCCGGAAGAACAAGTGGAAAAAGGAAGCTATAGGGTGTCTGTAAAAGACATAGAAAGAAAATAATTTGGTTATCGATTTCAGTGTTTAATCTGGCCAAATCAAGCTTTAGAATTTATGCCATTATTCCAATTTCATAAAGGCAGCAATGTTCTTATTAGCATAACTATATTATTATGATTGGTCACACAGTCAGTCAAGTGTTTAGAGTGGATTTGGCATTTTTGTCCATCTACTGAGTCCTTCCCAAGGACCTGAGTTAGGCAGAAGTTGTTTAATAGTATTAAAGGTATTATTGCAGGATGAAAACTATTATTATTATTATTATTATTATTATTATTATTATTATTATTATTATTATTATTATTTATTATTATTATTATTTATTATTATTATTATTATTATTATTATTATTATTATTATTATTATTATTTATTATTATTATTATTATTATTGTTATTATTATTATTATTATTATTATTATTATTATTATTATTATTATTATTATTATTATTATTATTATTAATGTGAACAATATAAATCAAACAAATTCTTTAACTTGAAAGACCATACTCCACATCATCATTTTCTTGCAAATGTCTGCCGAGGGTAAAGAGATAAGTAAATATTGCAGTTCATTTTATGGAAGTCTTCTCCTAGATATGACCACGAAAGCAAAATCTATGTTGATATTAATGAAAAGATTTTCAACCTCTACACCTACACAGGATTCCACCACCATGGTTACTAAATCAAACTATATTTGTAAATGTTTCTTAGGAGAGTTAAGTCATGCCAGAACTTTTTTTTCCCAACCATAGCCCCAAAAGCCTGTTAAGACATAGCAGCCTCTTACTTCCAGACTTACTTTATTTTTGATTTCCTGGGCTTTCTGGACATTTCAACTTCTCCATCAAAAAGTGAAACATCTTCTGTCTCATCATTACTATCCTAGAGATAAATACAGATTTAAAACATGTTTTTTTAAAATATATACCCTTGTGCAACAATTCAACAAAAAACTCCAACCTATGCCATTGTAATAAAACTATAGGTGCCTGGAGGTGAGGATAAGGGGGAGATGATTAAACAAACATTCTGATGCAAGCTCCATCCCCTTTGCACATATGATGTGAGGTGGAATGCCACTATGATCCTCACAGAGTTATTATATGAGAAAAATAAGAAGCAGGAGTATTAGGTATGTTTACAGGCTTGACTTATATATATAAAAATCAAGATAAAGCTTTTATCAGCATCATCACCATTCTGGTGAAAATGCCAGATTCTGTGGTGCTTCTGGATGAAACTTAGAAAATTACATAGAAATGAGGAACCAGTATTTTGGTACAGTAATATATAATTTCACTTGAAATTATTATTTTAAACTCTGATTAATATAATAGCAACATAATCTAAATTTTTTATTTTAAAACTCTATAGCAAAACATGGGTCTATTTCTTGTTTAGTTAATGTCAATATAAAAAGGAATGCAACAGATTAAACAAAAATGTTATTTCTTTTAATAAGAGTAGTTATTCTACATTAAAGTAGAAAATATTTCATGGGCCCTTCAACAAGATTTCTAAAGCAAGTTTTCAGGAAGGTTAAAAAGCAGATGGCTAAATAACTATATTGGGGACCATGTTTAATTATTTGCTATTTGAAGCCAATACCAATGATGCCAAAATCTGAATTACACTGTCGCCCTCAGAATATTTGTTTGTCTAATCCTGTTTACTAATTAGCAATAATTCTTCAATGCAGCATTTGGGCCTTATTTCTGCACACTATCTTTTCTTTAAAAATCCTTTTAAAGGCGTATGGGGAGATCACACTCCTTGTCTCACCATCACTGCAACTATTTACATACTTATTTACTTTATATAACTTGGCAGCTAAAAAGTGAATAATCATAGTCTTCTTTGTACATAGGTGGAACAAACATTAACTGAACATGTTTATGAATTTACTGTAAGCATTATCATTGGTATCATTGGTAAGACTGGGGCAAAAAATAAACTCTGGTTATTGGATTTATTATCGATTTCTTAGCCTTCAATCAATCAATATAATTATTTCAAAGAAAGCATAAAATAAGTGATCAAAAAACAGCACCACAAAGAAAACATCAATTTTGATGATTTTCTATGAATGTGTATATAGCATTTTAGCATACCATTATTAATAAGCTAAAAAGACTTAAAACCTGAGCTAAGAATAATCTAAAATTAAGGATAAAATCATGGCATTGTTTAAAGCTAAAAATATATCCCTAATGAAAACCAAATAACAGAATTCTGAAAACATTCTTTGATATCATTGTTCACAATGCTCTGATGTTAGTAAAATTTTACATTTAGAGCTGTCAGATATATTTAAGAAGGTAACAATAGGATACTTGTATCCCTTTACTGCACATCAGTATTTCTTTCTGAGAATCTCTAGCCTCAGTTAGCACCCCAAGGTGGTTGCTGCAGGGAAAATTAGAAGCGAATTCCAAGTTCATTGCTTTGAGCTTGTGAGTGGAGGGAGGGTATAACTTAAATATTAAGTCCATTTCTTCATTAATGAATTATAAATCTTCACGGCCATTTACCCAATTTGGGGGAAAATAGACTCATACTCATAACTGATCTTTCAGAATGATTGTGGGATGACTCTAGAAGATATTATAAATCTTAAGTGGAAAATATACCTAGTTGCATAATTACTAAATGAAACTACTCTAAGCATAATGCAATACTGCAGCCAACCTGCTATTCGTGCGTTATCTTAGGGGCACCTTACAATATTTGAGCTAAAAATGCAGATGACCAGTAGGCAACAGCAATCGTTACAGAGTTCGCTATATGCTGCTGTCTTGCCGACGTCGGATTTTCACACCCTAGTAGACATAATCTTAACTTTTTGTTAGAGTTCATCAGAGGATTTTATTTCGATATTACACAATTCCACTCCAATTATGCCCACATTTTAATCGCCTGGGAGCCTTAGATGTATTCTGTCTCCACTGTTGTTCAATATCTACTCTGAGTCAATTTTCAACGAGGCACTGGAGAACATCGATGCTGGCATCAAAGTAAACGGTGTTTGGATCAACAACTTAAGATATGCTGACGATACAGTTCTGCTTGCCAGTAAGTATGAAGACCTTCAGCTCCTCATCAACAGAGGCACCGAAATATCTGGAAAATACGGCTTGAAGCTTAACACCTCAAAAAACAAGATCATGGTCGTCAGCAAACAACCCGTTAATTTACCACCAATAAATTCAGAAGGAATACCACTAGAAAAAGTTGAAAGGATCACGCACCTCGGTTCTAATTTACATGAAAGCTGGGACATGACCGCTGAAGTAAAGACAAGGATAGAGAAAGCTCGAACAGCATTCTTCAAAATGGAAAAGGTCTTCTGCAGTCACGACATAAGCCTAAGACTGAAAATCAGGCTTGTCAGATGCTATATTTTTTCTATCCTGCTCTATGGAGTAGAGAGTTGGTCTCTGACAGAAGGCCACCTGAAGAGACTAGAAGCATTTGAATGTGGATTTACAGGCGGCTGTTACGTATAAGCTGGGTGGACAGATCAGAAATGAGGAGGTGATAAGCCGCCTGGGAAAGCCAAGGGAAATCATCAAAACAATTAAAAAACGAAAGTTAGAATATTTCGGACATGTGATGCGACACCAGAAAAATACGGCATACTCCATTTAATCCTCCAGGGAAAGATTGAAGGCAAACGAGGTCCAGGCAGAAGAAGAACATCATGGCTTCAAAATCTAAGGGACTGGTTTGGACAAAACTCAGCAGCACTTTTTCGTGCGGCTGCTGATAAAAACAGGATCGCCAACATGATCGCCAACGTCCGATAACGGATATGGCACAAGAAGAAGAAGGGAGCCTTAGAAATGCAACTCCTCCACACACACCCAAATTAAAAGCTATATACAAAAACATTTAACAGTTGGGGGACAGGGACAGAAAGAAATGCTTTGCGGGCATAGCCCAGACATCACAGGAGAAGGAAGAAAGATGAGAGCAAGAACCAAGCTGGTCTTCCCCTCTTCTAACAAAGCAGCTACAACTTGTGTAGCTTGGGATGGGCGTCATCCGGATGTACTCATTTTCCGCAGCCACGACCTTGGCTTGAAAGTCCTCCACCAAGTCCTCTTCCAGCTCACCTCCCTCTCCAATATTAAAAAGTCCCTTCACCCACTCAGCGTCCCTGACCCAAACAAGGAAATAATAGCCCCTTAGCTCCCACCTGCCGCAACATTGCTTCCGCCTTCTGCCACGTCACAACCGACTCCCCAAGCAAAGCCGTGTACGTCATCAACATGCGACGGACGCCAAGTTATGCGTCCAATTCCAATTCCAATGGAAAGCCGTCAACGTTGACTGAGAGATATAGGAAAATACAGAGCGCTCAAGAGCGCTCATCTCAGTTTACGATTAGATTATCGACTTAAACTTTATCAATTTTAAGATGTTTGGACTAAAACTGTCAGAATACCATGCCGGCTGTTGCGAAGGTTGAGAAACACTGCATCATAGGACATCCCATTATGACTCTCTGGAGAAAGTCAGGATTTTAAAATGGATAAGATGGGGGAAGTGCAACTTGGCACTCAAAATGAAACATATTGCAATTTAATGTTCTATTCTTTTAGCTCTTAAGCCTTAAGAATGGGGCTGCCGGGACAGTGTTTAGCTTTAATATAGATTATGTGTTGTGCAGCTTTTGGTTCAACTCTCAAGACTGTTCTGATATCTCCCGAAAAATTAGTTCATAGAGATGAATAATCCGTACAGCAAAGGAACACTGCACAGGATGTTCTCAGGAGCAGTTTTTCTTTCAGATTTTTCCAGGGATGCCGCCCATCCCAAGGTTAGGCCGGGATCTTGGCTTCTATGTATCCAAAGGAACCAGCAATTGTGCAGATTTGAAGAGCAGCATGAAAATTAAGGGCACTTACTTATCAAGGTTTTGCATTATTCCATAATTAGATTTGCACCTGTATCGTAGACTGGCAGCTGAGCCCATTTATTTCTGGATTCATCCTAACGTTGCAGTTTTTTGAGGAAAGTGTGTCCTTGAGTCTGTCTTCACTCCTGGCAACTGCCTGGACAAATCCCTGCAATTTTCCTGGCAAGACTTTTGGAAACGGGTTGCTCCCTAACCATTGCAATAAAGATTGTTTCCATTTCACTATGAAGCTCTGTACAGTCTCCGGGCTGGTCGTTTTCCAATTGGCAGCAACTTTTTCTTCTTAAACTAACCTCTCTCCCTTTCCTGCAGATGTATAGGATTTGTAGTAGCATGCCAAGACTGGATTTCATCAGTATTTTAAATACAACTAAGTATACAGACTTAGAAACTTTCCAGGTCTCCCTCAGTTTTTTTTTTTTTTTTTTACTGCAAAGCATCAATGAAAGCACTGAACATGATTTAACAATGTGGGAGGAGGGCCCTGATGAAATCAATCTGGCTATATTTTTAGAGTGCTGGATGGATGGCCTCTAGGATCTTCAAGGACACTGACAAATGTAATAACCCATTTTTGTCTTTTTCTGTAATCTTGCTCCATATTTGTAGCTCCTATTATCTTCTGTGAAGAAAACTGAGAAATGGATGTCTCTGTGAAAGATCTGAGTAATGATGCAAAATAAAAATCATTTTGTCATAACAATACAGTAGTGAATGTTAAATACTTGAGCTTATTTTTTTTCTAACAATCTGTGCACTAAGGAAGTATGTGGAAGTGGATAAGACCCATCTGCTAAAACTTACTGGCAAAATAAGTTATTCTTTTTATATAGGACAACCCACTATAATGCTTACAAATGATGTTTTTGTGTGTGCTACCCACTGCATACTTGTGAAACATGAGAAAATAAACTTGCCTTTAAATATTTACTATTAATAATTATATGGTTCAAAAATATTTAACTCTTTCCTGTTATATTTTTCTGTCCATGGCTGCTCTCAAATAGTTTGCTTCATTCTTCCAAAACACATGATTTTAACATTATTCTTAAGCATGATTTGCAGGCAAAATCTTTGAATTTGAATTGTTATTTTAAGTTCTTTCCATAGCTTTGAGGAATGTAGCCAAATTAAACTACATGCAAGGAACAGACGCATAGGCTATAGTGATGGCTGACCTGATGCAGTTAAGCTGAAATTCAATCTTTCCTGCCAAAAGCCTCTGCAATATTTGGGGCCAGATGACGGTAGAAAGCACCCATGCTAAAATATGTTTAACTTCCATCTTATCTTTTTCAAAATGATATACATAGCATTTGCATCTCCCTTCCCCACTGCCCCATCTAGTCTGTGAGGTTGGGTGACCTGAAAAAATGTAAATGAGAACCTGGATCTCTCCAGTGCAGACTAATACTTTAGCTTTAATACCATCCATTCTTTTCTTTTTTTTCAAATTGTTATTTTTGTGGCCATTGTTTTTCCTTCTGATCAGCTCAGAGTGATGTACAGTGCACTGCAATGTTGTATCCCAAGTCCTACCCAATTTTTGAATGTGTGCCTAATTTGTGATTGCATGCATGCTTCAAAGGGGCAGAGCTTTGACAAATGTAGCAAGAACCTACAGATGCTCCTGTTATTTTATAACAGCTTCCCTCTCCCCTCAGGTATCTGTTAACAAAAAGGTATTGCTGGAAGTGTGATTCAGTTGCTCCCAAGGAGCTTTTTATGTGAGGAGAAGGGTCATTAACTTAAATTTTCTATCTAGGACCATATACAGTACTTCTACCCTGCTGTGTCATTTATGCAAATTATAAATAAAAGCATTTGATTTGATCTCTGTTCTGTTTTGCAGCTAAGAACAAAGTCTGTAAAGCAAAGACTTACTCTATAAGAAAGTACAGTACAAAACAATACTAATTTCAAGTTCTTAAAAATATTTTGTAAAGATATAATTTTGATAACTTTTATAACTACACAGTAAAACAGTTACATTAAGATATCAGCTAAGTAAGACACCTCAGGAATGCACACATATAATTTCTGAAGCAAAATTTACAAAAGGTTATTACCAATCTTTTAAATAAACCTGCGTGAACAGAACGGGAACTTTAAAATACAAATGTTGCAAACTGGAATTATTTCTGGAAAGGGAGGGAAACTCAAAAGTCCCAATTTTTGAAAACAAAGGTCTAATCGATATAGTACAGTTTGTCACAGTCTCCCAAAGGAGGGAAATAGGGCAAAGTTTCAGCAGAGGAAATCAAGAGTACCTGGGCCAGAATTTTGCATTTGTTTTTCAGGGTTTGTCAGTTGTATTAAAAAAGTCTCAAATGAAAACATTATCTCCAAGTTCAGGAGCAGCAGTTCTGCCCTCCTTTGTAAAGTCATCTATAGGAAGACCTTTAATTTTCCTCACCCAAGCATTTTTACACACTTTTTCTCTATTTGCAATAACTTTTGTCTTGGTTGCCTGATACTCTGCAATCTTAGCTTCTTCATATTCTTTCATTTGTTGTGTAGTCAGAAGTTGGAACCCACAATTATAACGATAAGGATTTGCACTAAGGGCATGGAAAGCTTTTCTGCGCCGTGAAGTTACATTTGTATCAGGTTGGGCAATCTTCATTCGTGGTATTTTGATGGATTCAACTGAACTTGTAAAGCCACCAACGATATTACTCTCAGCAGCAGCTGGAGATGAGATCTTAAAATAAGCTTTTTTTCTTGACAAACTGCTGCAAGACTTGGAACGTGTGATAGAGGGGGGAGGAATGAAGGATTTCACAGTACCCCCAAGCAAAGAATTCTTTGTGTTGAGCTGTAGTATTTTGGTTTCATAAGGTGAGGAAATCTTTTCCATACCTAAAGTGCCACCAGCAGCCTTTAGTGGTTTCACTTGGGTTGCTAGATCTATTGCCTTGTACTTTGAACTTTGAGTAGATAGAGATGGTCTGGGCAGTTCTTTCTTGGGGTGAACAGGTTCCCAAGCATCATTAATGTTCATGTTGTATGCCATATTGGCACTGACACCATCATGTTGGTAGGCATGGTGTACTGTACTGACAGTGAGGAGTATCTGATCATTAGATATGGGACCAATAGGATGCCTCTTCTTTATGTGATTTAACAAAGCCTTGGTATTCTGGGCAAATGAGGAAGGGGCTGGAGCTTCTGATACTAATTCCTCATCTGTTTTAAAAAAGAAAAGAGAGGAGTTTAAAGCCTAAAATACTACCTACTGACATCAGAACAGAACTTGAGGACAGAAAGCAGGGGCAACTCAGCAGAAGGCCCCCAACCTGGTCTTCAAAAACTGACATAAAAAGTTACTTATAGAATTAGAAAAATCAAAAGCTTTATTGAAAACCCCAGGAAACTGTTTGATTTATTAATTCAATGAACCAATGTGTCATCTTAATCACAGAGGATTACAAGTTTTAAAAACATCTGATAATTGACAATAAAAATAAACACAGAAACCATCAACAGTAATAGCCAACGGCGGGAAGAAAAAAAATAAAACACAATCACAATCATACGACAGGGATCCAGTATCAGGGATCAAGTCATAACTCATCCTGTCCCAGGGTCTATTGAGTGCTGTACTTGGGCTGATACTTGCCAAAGCAATGCATGGCTACAGAATTATATACAGTAAGCAAACAATTCTGATATTTTTGGAACAGGAGATGCAAGGAATATGATGCACTGAATTCACCCATGTTCCAATGCTTCCCTAACTGTTCCAAGCATGTTCCAATGCTTCCCTAACTCTCCTAACAGTTTCCCAAAATATCTATTTTTGGGAGGGTAATAATTTGCAAGTCATAATTGCATTCAATGAGCACTTACCTATAGTAAGCATATTGAATATGGTGAAGCTTATTTCCAACTGAGCATACATTAGATCAGTGATGGCAAACCTTTTGAGCTTGGCGTGTCCAAAATCTGGAAAATGCCTGACTTGATTCTGCTGATGTGTCACATCCCACGCCAAAACAAAAGAGAAACAATTCTCTATCTCCCCTCCATCTACTGACACTTGACAGTAGCACCAAGGCTAGGCTTGAAGTCAGGGCCTGGGCTTTGACTTCAGTCCTAACACCACTGCTGCAACTGAAAAAGAAAACTTGCACCATGCCCCAAAGCCTGTGAGTCTTGGGGAACAGTGCAACCGCACCATAGGCCAGCACTTCCAAGCGTGCCCCAGTGCTTGTTATGGGTGGCTCGTCTGAGTTTTCGTAACGTTTCACAGTAGGCTTCTGAACTGATCGTCGAACCACGCTCCATGAACTTCACTAGCAGCACTCCTTTGGCATCTTCACATTTGGCCTGATTTTTTATGGCACCACTTCCAGTGTGGTGTTGGTTCACGATAATGCTCACCCACACACCGCTAGACGCACCCAAGAACTTTTGAAGCAGTTCCGTTGAGATGTTTTTGATCAACCTCCCCATAGCCCAGATTTGGCGCCGAGCGACTACAACTAAGGAATTTCAAACCTTGTAAGACGTTATGACAAGTGCCTCAATTTGAATGGCAATTATGTCGAAAAGTAATGTAATGTTGTAGTTTTCTAATGTGTATAATAAAAGTTCTTTATCTGCGAGTGTGTATCATTGATAAGCAAACAGAGTTTTATTTCCAAATTGTCCTTGTACATTACTCTAGACCTCAGTCAGATTTTCGTTTTTGGTAAAGCTAGAAAGCTTTAAGCCTTGTGAAAACCAGGCAGAAATTCAACAGGACTCTTGGTTTCTTTTGTCATTTTTTAAAGTGTATCTATATTCAATTTTAAATACAATGTGTACTTCTTGTGCCAAATTCTCTCTTTAGCGCTGTAAATAAGAATATTGAATTTCTTATATTCACAGTGCTGCAAAGGTTGATAAGTAATAAAAAGATTTGTTTGGCACATAGCTCAAACCCATATCATTTTATTTATAATTCTAAAAGTTTTCTTTTCATTCCCATTATAAGATGCTGGGTGCAGGGAAGACTTGAATATCCATTTGGACTGAATGGTTCATTTGGCAATGAATGGGGACAGCGAACATCTACATGGAGGTGAATGGAGAGAAAGAATAGGCACAGAGATGGATGAAGGTGAGGCTATAGCAGAAGGGCTAGGTCCGGGGTAGGCAACCTTGGCTCTTTTATGACTCGTGGACTTCAACTCCCAGAATTCCTGAGCCAGCATCGCTGGCTCAGGAATTCTGGGAGTTGAAGTCCACGAGTCATAAAAGAGCCAAGGTTGCCTACCCCTCGGCTAGGTGAATGGAGTGAAGGGAGGAATAAAATTACCTTCCAAATCTTTTAGCCAACATTTTTTTTCTATTTTAAGGGGAAGAATTCAAAAAGGAAACAATCTGGTTATAGGAAGATGTGGGGGGGAAAAGGTTATCCTAAAGGGGTTTGATGAACGCCTCCAATTTTCACTTGCAAGACAGGACACGATGCTTAATACCCCCTGCTTCTTTAAGAGTATTTTCCATCATTAGCTGAATAATTAATAACTTTGGCTTTGCACACTCAGAAATCCTAGCTTATGGAATAAAAATATAGAGAGCAGAATAGTCATCTTTTCTAGTTGCCTTTGATTTGGGGAAATCAAATAAGTCTTGCAGACTTCAAGCTAATTTCCCCATTTTTTTTAGAATATCCCACCTTGGTAAGAAATTGGGATATCATGACAGTTTACCCATTTTTTTTTAACTTTCTTTAGTTCTGCCTATAAATTAAGAATGCAGCTTATTCTTTTACAATACTAATCAGTAGCCTAAAGGTGGATATCAGTAACTGTTATTACTTTTAAAAATAATACTCAAAAATTCTTTACCAGAAATAACTTTGATTATTGTTGAAGACCGCTGTTCCTTTAAGGTTTGATGAGCAAGTACAGAGAGCCTGTGCTTTTGGTATGGATCCAGGATCATGGCTGTCTTAGCCTCCCTCTTCCGGGGTAAAGGAGTCTTCACGATTTCATAAAAGAGGGCTGGAAGAGAATAACATGGTTAGCAGTCCAAAAATGTGATACAACAGAATGCTGTGGAATAATTGTAATTAAATATGACCTCATTAGGTTAGAGGGTTAATTCCACAGGGTGATTTTGTAGAGCAATGAGACTATATATCTAAGTTACATTTGTGTGCATAAAGATCCTCAATATGGCAAGTTTTAAAAAGTATCAAATACTTTGGGAGAAAAGCATACCAGGCCTTTTCAGTCTTGAAAGAAATGTGAAAAGATAATTCATGGGGTGTTTGCAGATGAAACTTTTATCATACAGTTATCCTGTTTCACTGCAGAATTTTATAGAAGACGAAACATAGGTTTCATATCTTTAGCTTGGAATCTATTTTATCTTACCTTGTCTATGTTTTTTTTCCATTAAAATATATATTACAGTACAGCAAAATAAAATATCTATACAATTGTTTGATTGATAGCCCTAAGAAACTGTATGGAGGCATCTCTAGTCCCTCTTATAATTCCACTGTAATCTATTAAAACTTACTGAAATATTTCCATGAGAATTAAACAGGTATAATACTTAGTATAAATAATGGGACATTATAGAGTACGTTAAGTACAGCCAGGGTGGCATAGTGATTAGAATGCAGTACTGCAGGCTAATTCTGCTGACTGAGGACCCAGATTATTGGGGGCAATATGCTGACTCTGTAAATCGCTTAGAAAGAGCTGTAAAGCACTGTGAAGCCGTATATAAGTGCTATTGCTATTAAAGCTTAGAATAACTCTGCTTACTTTTGCAGACATAACAATTCTCTCAAAATATGCGCAACTGCATCACCTTACTTATGTTCATTCAGAACTGACTCACTGGATAGAATTTGTATTGCCTCTGGCTGGCAAAAACAGCACACTAGTTACCATGTGATTTTTTGGACTCTATAGTTCAGTGTATATGTAATGAACTGAGTGTATTTTTCACTTTAATGTAAGATGAAAGAAGAGTCAGGGCAATCATATCACCCTTTCATTTCCTTCTAAGAGCAATGTGCAAAATGCACACTACATACTTGTAGATGGTATTTATCTTATTGATCTGAAGAAAAGACTACCTGTTGACCAAGCCCTTCATCACCCTCTGCTCATCCTGACAAAATTGTTGGCAGAAGGGATTCTTCTTGCCAATGTGATATACAGTAGATACATACATATGCATGCAAACACGTACATACCTGGAACACCTTTGGATAATCTTGTGGCATGCTGGGAAATGTAATAGGAAAGCACTGTGTCATCAACTTCTCTGTATAGCTTCCAATTTTTCTTTCTGACTCGTTTCTCCCGCACAGATTTTGAAAATGGAGAAGGCTTTATTTGGGTTGGTATGTCATGAAATTTGCCCATGAGTGTTTGGGTAGGTATTCTATCAGAAGGCTGATTATGATCCCATTCTACTTCTTCAAACTGGAACAAGACTACACTTCCTTCTGCATTGATCAATAATCTAGGGAAGAAATTGGATGAGTGGGAAAACATGATGAAATCTGTCCACCGATTCAAGAAAATCTAGTTTAATGAAGAGAAGGATGAGGGGGGACATGATAGCAGTGTTCCAATATCTCAGGGGCTGCCACAAAGAAGAGGGAGTCAGGCTATTCTCCAAAGCGCCTGAAGGCAGGACAAGAAGCAACGGATGGAAACTAATCAAGGAGAGAAGCAACCTGGAACTAAGGAGAAACTTCCTGACAGTTAGAACAATTAACCAGTGGAATAACCTGCCTCCAGAAAAGGTGAATGCTCCAACACTGGAAGTTTTTAAGAAGAGACTGGACAGCCATTTGTCCGAAATGGTATAGGGTTTCCTGCCTGAGCAGGGGGTTGGACTAGATGACCTCCAAGGTCCCTTCCAACTTTATTATTATTATTATTATTATTATTATTATTATTATTATTATTATTATTATTATTATTATTATTATTATTATTATTATTATTATTATTATTATTATTATTATATGATTTGTAATGAAGTGTCTTCAGGTTGCTAACACAACTGCTCTTCCTTGCAATTAGGGCCCCCAAAATCTATTATTTAAAATTAGAAGATCAACAATAATAACAAGCATTGGAAGGGGAGGTTGGTCAGTGCAAAATGAAGGAAAGGTCTTTTTTTTTTTTTTCTTCCTTGTCACAATCTAAATGAAAAATATTCCTCAAAAGCTGTTTTGTCAAGGACATTTCCAATACTTTTCTTGAAGTACTAATAGCTTTGGATGATTTTATAAGGAAAACAGTTGGAAGAAAGGGCTAAGCTTTCCATCTGCTGCAATTTCTATAGGAATTAAATAGGGATTAATTTATAGCTCACTTTTTCATAAATTGTTTTATAAGGCAGCTATAAAAATGAGTATATAAAACCAGATTGCTATGTGAGTCACTTTAATACAATAGCAGTAACAAATAAAACATATCACCTTGGTAGATTTCAGACTTGTCTCCCCAAAAAAAGATTTTGATATCAAAGGCTATCAAGTAATCAGTTAATACTCTAATCAGGGAAATCTTTTTTTTTTAATTAATTTTTATTGAAGACATTTTTACAGATTAAAAGCAATACATTTTTTTAAAAAAGAGTAAGAAATAAAAGAGAAAAGAAAAAAAGAAAAAAAAAGGAGATATAAAGAAATAGTTAATTTTCTTTATAGCGATTGTAAATGTATTGATATTGATTTTTCAGTTCAGTATTAATATTTAAATTCCTTGTATCATTGTGTATATTTTAATCCATTTTTTTTTACAAATCCTTCGAGCATTATAAAATGTCCATTCACGTTTACCATATTTCCAATATAAGTTTGAAGCACCTTTATACGTTCTAAAAAGTTTTTCTGATGTCATGTACCAACATAGCATTTTACATTCTCTTTTAAATTGTAACAAAAAGTGAATTTCAGTCCTTTCAACCATATTGTTTCCCATTGATCCATCTTTATATTATAATCGAAGTACTTAGCCCATTTTATCATACACTCTTTAATTTGTTCTTCTCCTGTTTCAAATTTCAGTAAACACTTATATATTTTAGCAATTAAATGTATAATGTTCATCATTTTCACATAATTCAGTTTCAAATTCTGTCTTAAATTGTTCAGTTCCTAATGTCCTTTTGTCTACTTTAAATCTTTCTCTTAACTCTACAGATGAAAATTATTGGAAACTAAATCCCTCTGTGGTCAATTGCTCTTTTGACTACATTTTATATTCTCCATGTTCTTGTTTTAATAACTCTCAATATGTTAACCATATCTTTTTGCTATTTCACAAAAGGCATTTTCAGGCACAGCCTGGGTTTGTATCCAGTGGTGGGATTCAGCCAGTTTGCACCACTTCGGCAGAACCGGTAGCTAATTTTTTGTTGCCCAGGCCCAGAATGGACGTCCAGAAGCGGCATCCACACAGAGAACCGGTTGTTCACATGTTTGAATCCCACCACTGTTTGTATCTATTCTATATCCTCAATAAGTGTAATGATTTTTAAAATATACATTAACCTTACCTTTATCATATTATCAAGAATCATGCTATCCATATCTTAGGTTGTGCTCTTTTAGTTTTAAAATTCTCTTATTTCTCAGTAACATCCATTATTTTATTCAAACCAAACAGCAGGGTGAAGAGTGCAATTTTAGATTAGGCAATCCCAGTTCTCCTCACTCCTTCGCATCCTGAATAAGTCTTCTTTTATTTCTTCCCGTATGAATCTAGCTATATCTTTTTGCCATTGCTTAAATGGAACATCAGTTGACAAAAATGGTATTGTTTGATACAAAAACACCATTCTAGGCAATACATTCATTTTATCACAATGACAATTTTGTAATTTTTCCCACCTTAACATATCCTTCTTGAATTCCTTCTTGAAACCTTAATATAGTTTGAAATAACATATAATTCATTTTATTTTTTTCTCAATCTGAAAATCTCTATCTCATTTTTTACCATTGTTTTTGCTCTTCCACCCTCCTTTTTGTTAGCATCATCATTTTCTCGTTATTAACTTTAAAATCCTGCTATCACAACAAAATTGTTTAATTTTTTCATTAATATTGCTATTCTTTCCAAAGGGTCTTCCAAAATTATCACCAAATGCCGTAATTTATATGCTCAATCTTCTCTCCAGCAATTATCTCATCCTGTCTTATGTCTCTAATCAATACTCCAAGAGTTAAAACAAAGAACAATGGTGACAAAGGATATCCTTGTCTTGTTCTAATCAGGGAATTCCAAAGCCTGAAAGAACCTATAACCTTCTCTCCACCAAATATACAGTACTTCAGCTTTTTGTGGGATGGAAAGTCCCTTCCCAAAGATCTGAAACCAGGAAAATTTGAAGACCGGTAGTTAAACTGGTCCTAAATATCTTTCCCCATAGCTACATTTCCCATAATGTGCACATGAGATGTAAATATGTATTTGTGATCTGTAAAGGTAATAGAGAGACTTCAAATGAAATTGGATGGCCTATTCATATTAATAATTAGTGTAATATTGCTACACTATCATGGTGGCTATCTAAGGTATGCGCCTTGTCAATTCTGTTAGAGGAAGAGTTGTATTTTTAATTTAGTTTGGAATACATTATGATTTTTCCCCCTCTTTCCCTCAAAGAAAAAACCGTCAAGAGAAAAGAATAGAGAAAAACAATACAATGAATGCAGGATTCAAGAATTCAGTAATCTACAATTGTTTTCTTCGAAAATAACAGCTATTGAACGGGAACAATGTTTAGCTACTTTTGAAATTCTGTAAAAAGTATTGTGCAAGCAGAAAAACCCAAATTGTCCTTCAATTTTACATGAGAAGATTGAACTCTGGAACTTTTTCCAGACCGAAGCAATAAATGAAAGATTCCTCAAAGGCTCCAGTTTAAGTTACCTTGATTTGTTTTCTTTAGTTATTTTGTTTGAAAGTGTAGATGGAGGGTCAATGATCGTTAAGTCAGAGTTGAAAAATATGTGCCTCAGAAGTAACACCCACCAAGTTTAATTAAACTTATCTTTAAGAATCTACATAATTCAAGACTATGTTGCTCAGGACAGGTTGGATTCATATAATTTCCATATATCTCTTCTTTCATTGCCATTATTATTACTGGATTAGGAAATAAGAACTTTTAACATACCTGTTTTCTAAAATACAGAAGGACACCACTGGGTCACCTCTGCTGTTTGCTCTCATAACCCTCAGACAGATTCCAGAAAAGAAGTTAAAAATGCGTATCTTCCCATCAGCACAGCCACTGATGACTCTGAGATAAACAAAGGCCAAAGATAGAACCTCCCTATAAACAAGATCAGCAATTAAAAACAAATGCTTATCTTTTTAGTAAAGTTAATACATTGTATAATTTTAAAGCAAATTTCAATGCAGTAATGTTTATTTAATATATTTAAAATTATCAACAATTATTTAAAAAGCCTAAAGTATTGAAAGAAAAAAAAGGAAAAATTCCTTCAGTATTAATTGCCATCTAGAACATCAGTATAAGGATAGGATTAACTTTTCATCCAAAGTTGAGTATAAAATTTTTACTTAGATGTGCAACAGAAACAGAAGAAACTATGATAAAATGGATGCAAAATTTCAGATTATATTCTGAAATGGCTTCCTAATTTGCTGAAGGAAAAAGAGATATACAGCGCAATCAGACTTACAAGACTGATGTCAGCCTCACTCGAGAGAATAGATCATAAAATTAACTTCACAGAATGGCTAAAGCTACTTTGAGATTGGCCACAATAACAGAATCTTCCAAGTCTGATTGTGCTAATTCCCTAATTCACTGAGTCTGGGTCTATGTGAGCCACTTCCAAATTGTATTGGATGTTCTGGACTTTACAAAAAATGCTTTAGTATCTTTTGCCTAGGCAACAAAAGCTGCATATCTCTGTTAGCATCATCTACCTTACTCTGTACACATGTGAACAACTAACGCATACATATCCCCTTAGATGCTATCTATAATTCTGGCCTGCCCAGAGTTTGTCTGGAGTCCAATTCTGATTTTTCAGGTTCATCCTTGCTTCTTTTATGAATAATCCTCCAGTAGCTGTCCAAACTCAGTATTTTGAAATTAAAAAAATATTCAAAGTCACTTGTCCTCACAAATCATTCTAAGAAGAAAAATGATTGGACTACTGTACTAAGAAAGCAATTGCTAGAGAAAAATTTGGAATGTCTTGTGTGAAAAAATAAATACCAAAACAAACTGAATCTCTTAAATGAAAGCATTCAATGTATATTATGTGGGTTAAATAGGGAGATGCCTGAATTAGGAATTTAAATGCTAACAACAAAAGGAGCAATAAATCAGAGTAGCAAGGAAGTGGGATGCAGAGAAAAGATTATTACACCATTTTGCTGAAGCAAAGTGATGATCTCCATTTTGCTGAAGCAAAGTGATGATCTCCTTCCTGTTTAGAGACCAATTAGTTATCAATGTTATATGAGCTGTTCAAGTGTGAAAGTGAAAGGCAGGGAGTCAATGGTCTCTCAGCTACAATATATTTATATTGTAATACAGATTTACTGGCGATGACCTCCATTTAATACTCCTATATTGCAGGCCTCTTCTTCCATCAGAACCATATTCAGAGTCAGGATTGGCCTAATCCTTGAATCACATGGCTTCTGAATTAACATCTGAGCCTGTTCCTGTTTTTCTCATCTGACTGCATCTCTCATTCAGCCAGAATGAAGATAATTTCCTTGTCAGAAGACTATCTTGCTCAGCGGTTTCAAGATTTATCTGCCTCTTTCATGGTTTCAAAATATTTCCCCCAGTGGTTTCAAAGAACAAAATGGTTCTTTAATCGAATGATTGGTAAGGCTTAAAATGCAAAATGTATTTTATATTAAAAATACTTACTGGGGGTGTCTGAAAGCCATTAGACATCGCTTGTGTTTTCCCAGCATGCTCCAGGCCAAAATATATCCATCATTGCTTCCTGTTACAAGATGCCACTCATCAAATGACAAACATTTTACAGGACCTCGGTGACCTTCTAAAACCTGTAAAAGGAGGAGGAGGAACAGGGGGGGGGAGGCTTCTCTTTGTGCTCTTTTAATATACTTTCAGGCATTCTTTGATTGTGGCTGTTTACTTTGCCAATAAATAATACTGTAAAGCTAAAAGTGTGAAAGGCTTTCCATAGATTTCTTTTGCTAACCTCCGCCCTCCCAAATATCACTAAGGCTAGCCTCATTATTGGATTATAAAATAACCAATGTAGTATTGAGTTTTTTTCCTGCTCAGAAGTATACTGTATAAGAAGCATTTCTAAGGCCTTGATTGATTACTATTTATTGTGTGTAAAATGTTTATCAGGTATTCCTTATATAAAATAAAAAAATGTTAGATGTAAGCTCCAGTAACAAACCCTTAAACTGGAATAAGAGAGTATCAATCAGTGTATAACTGGTATAAATATCAGTGTACACTGGTATAAATACTAATGCTGTATAACAATGGCCATAGGCATCTCTTTCCCATCATAATGGTATTTCAGTTACAGAGTTAATAAAAAATATCCCCAGCAGATGTCTCACGAAGTGAGTTACATATGCTTATTTCCACAGGAGTGAATGTTCCACATAAAATGTATTAGGTTTGAGAAGAAACAATGAGCCCTATGGGTAGGCATATTAACTACTGACTTTGCTAAAGAAAAAAATAGAGAAGGTAAATTAATACTTTTGATTTCTCTTTGAGTCGGCCTTCCAGTTGCTCTGATACAAGAATGAAATTCTGCTTTTTTTTCTCCTTAAATATCTTTTTTTTTTTTTTTTCTATTTTGTAAATTCAGGAGCTAACATTTTGGTCCTATAATATGTTAAGCTTCCAAGATGAAACTTAAAAAACTTTTAACTTGTTTTTGATAATCAGCTCACCAAGTTTTTATTTATTTGGGGGGGGGGGGATTTTGTTTGTTTGCTTGCTTGAAAACTTTTTTTGCATAAGAAGAAATCCTAGATTATCACGGGAACCTCAAAAACTCTACAAATAGGATCCCAAGATTATTTCCAAATTACTGATTTATAGCAGATTATAGAACTATCCAGCCAGCATTGTGATAAATAACAGTAATGAAGACACTTTAAAGGGGGACTGAACATGATTTAAATTACTAGTGGAGAATTGACTCAGGGCTGAGACCAATCTCTCCTTGGCATTTCTAATTTATGGCATGATGCCTAAGGGGAGTTTGCATTGAAATATATTTTAAGATCTTTCTGTTTCTTCCGGTACTCCTGTCAGCTTGTGGGTACAATTGCACTGTTGGTTGCTTACCTGAGTTTAAATGTGAAAGAAATTGGGCCAGACTCTTTTGGAAGATTCATACCTTGATTAGTACATATGTGTCAGCATGCCAAATTTTCACAAGGCCCTTTTCACAGGAACTCACAACATGAATCTCATTCATTTTAGCAGCCCAAATACAACTTTTGTGTGTAAAAGTTTTAATACATCGCCCGGTTTTCATGTCCCACACTGTAAGAAACACAAGAAGATGTAGTAATTTCTTAGCATGTTGCTCATCCTGTTTACTCAGAAGTCAGTTTCAATGCATTTAATTGCAGCTCAGTCCAAGATAGAAAAACATCAGTGAGACTTGTCTGGGAGGTATACATCAGAAAAGGCTGAACAACACATTTAGCAGAGTGGTGTGATTTATCTATAGTCAAGTTAAATTTTATTTTGTCTTTTTGAAAAATGCACTGCTACATTCCTTATACTTTGTGAATGGTTCAGAATATGATGTCCAAATATATAAACCAATATATGCCACATTTTTCAATCCAGAATGACTCCATTATTTTCAGCAACAAGCTCAAAGAGTTGAATCCCAACAAGATTGGAACCTACCTGGACACAAGAGAAACCTGTTTATAGAAGAGCATATAAATAATATTAACAGAAAATAACAAATACTTTGCCATAAGAAGTAGAATGGATGATATGGCCAAAAATAGCCATTCCAAGATGCGGCTGTATGAAGGGCTGGGTGTGGAGAGGAGCAGGGAAATAGCTAGATCTTATATAAACCATTTGGCACTTCTCTAATTCTTAACATAAGAAATAAGCATGGAAAGTCATAGACTGAGACTGATTCACCCTTTGTGCTAAGTCAGTGGTTCTCATCCTATGGTCTGCGGACCCCTGGGTGGGCCACGATGTCATCACGGGGTCCGTGAATGCTTGAAGGAATATTATGATTTAAAAGCTTGTGTTAAGTCTTGGTGGTCCATGGCCACAAAAGGTATTTAAAAGGGGTCCATGGTGAAGAAAAGGTTGAGAACCATTGTGCTAAGCCATTATAGTTTGCAAATCCTGGCTTATGGCTTACCTGTGGTACCAACCTCTGGCTTATCCCAAAGTGGTACCCTTGTGATTCTGGATCTTTTCCTGGAGAACAACAAGGCTTCCTCCCCCAACCGAATTGTTTTTTTTTTTTTTTAAGAAAAATAGCTGAGAAACTGAAATATCTGCAAAGCCAAATGCTAGTTTCAAGTATAATCTTGATTTCCAACACCCCCTCTGGCCAGCAAACCATTTGCAATCACTTAAAAAGGACAGGCCTTTCAAACACTTTCATACTTGGGGGCTTGGAGAAGTGCTAAGGGGTGAAATCATTTCTTTCAGCACAAGGCATCCATAAAACATTCTCCACCCAGCCCCCTTCCAGGTAGTTTATATTTCTACAGCTTAAGGTATAGGTACCCCTTAACTGCCCACCCACTCCTCAAAGACAGAAGGGAAAGCAAGCCTTTGGTCCCACCTATTCTCATGTCTTATTTCTCTTCCACTTTGTTCAGCTTTTTTTAAGTAAAGAAAAAAAGATAGAAAACAGAGGAAGGTAGTTGGATATCTTCCCCGCCTTAAGTTATTTGTAAAAATAATAAAGGCAGGATACAAAAAGAGGAGAGAAGAGAGGAGAAGAGGAGCTGTAGAGTTTTCTTCTTAAATGTTGGGTAAGACATATTTTTCTATAACATTAGAAAAACAAGAATGTAATTTCACCCTCTGCTGATGAGAGAAAACACTGCAGTTTCTAGTGAGGGTGGAAGGAGTTGCTTCCTAAAGCTCCAGAAAAAAAAAATAGTATTTTAAAATAAAAATGAACAAAGTAATATTTTTAAGCAAGGGAAATATGGCTCCACTGACTTTTGGAGTGTGGTTCTCAGCATGCCCAAAGATGCTTTTTCACGAGGCAACTGGACTTTCTTGTTTTACTTTGAAGACATTTCGCTTTTGACATAGTCCAGTTGCCTCGTGAAACAGCATCTTTGGGATAACTATGACCTGGATGACTGAGAATCTCCATAGGTTCTCAGCATGGTACGTCAAGCCTAATGTAGCCCTTGGATTGAGAACATGCTTCTGTTTTATGTTGGGAAAAATCATGATTGGCCCATTATCAGGTGAGTCTTATTTTATCATACAACTTACTAATTTTCTTACTTTACCAACTTTAACATTTTAGCTGAAGTCATTGATTTTTTTCCCTACTTATCTAAGAGGGATTAAAACTGATGTTCACATTTTGCTGTGCAGTCTTTGGATCCAGACACAAATCTGGTCTTGCATACATCCAAGCAAGTGATATTCCCTTTATGGCCCAGAAAAATCTTCACACAGGTCCCTTTTCTGATGTTCCACAGTCTAAAAAAGAGTTCAAGAGAATGATAAACACCATACAAGCAGGAACAGAAAAAAGCTAGAATAAAACTAGAATAAAACAAGCTGATCCTCATTGTTGCTGCATCACCATTCAACCCCCCCCCCCAAATGGAAACTAACTCCTGAAAAAGGCAGATTAAACTGTCTTGGGTAAAGAAAGGGCATTAAAACCAAAGCACTCACCTGATACTGAGATCATAGCTGCCACTCAGGAGGAATCCTCTGTCTTCATTGAGATACAAGGTTCTGATACTACCAGCATGCCCACACAAGACAGGAGAGATATTTTTAATCTTCTCTATATCTAGAAAGCGGATTTTCCGATCTAAAGAACCAAAGGCCAATAGCCTTCCAGAAGTGCTGTGAATCACTCTGTTGGAATCCAGACTGAAGTAGAAAACTAAAATTAAATTAGGAACCTGATTTACTTTAACAGACATAATCTCTACATTCCCCTTTCCTTGTTTCCACCGGTGGATTCCAAAATAACCAAAACTTACTGTTCCCAGACTAAGATGCTTCCAAGAGCTTGGAAGGATAGTTCGAGTGCAAAAGGTTTCATGTGCTGTGGAGTTATATTTTTGAACAATTCTTATGGGTGAGTTGGTGAAATGTATCCTACTTCAGGTTTCAGCCACATACGCACACCTGGTTTCTTGGGCATTTATCAAGTTTACTTTCAGGCAGCAGAGTTTACAATGTAGCAAGCAATATCAAGCAAAGCAATTTTGTTTTCAAAGAGGAATGTGTAAGTTAGTTCAGGTTTCAAAGGGCATGATGGCTCAGTGGTTCGATGCTGAGCTTGTCAGCTAGAAAGCTGGCAGGCCGGGTTCGAGACTCGAGCACCAGGCAACAGGGCGAGCTCCCATTACTTGCCCCAACAACTGCAAACCTAGCAGTTCAAAAGTGCAAATGTGAGTAGATAAATAGGTACCACTTTGGTGGGAAGGTAACAGCGTTCTGTGCGGCTTGGTGTATAGTCATGTTGGCCACATGACCAGGGAAATGTTTTCAGACAATGCTGGCTCTCTTGGCTAAGAAACAAGAGATAAGCAACACTCCCTAGAGTCAGACACAACTGGACAGGGAAAACCTTTTACCCTCACCTTTTCAAGAGCCAGGCCAAGGTTGGCAGCTAGTTCAAGAATTTAAAGTCCAAGAGTAGAATTCCTACATGGGAGTTATACAGGAGCCATATGTTGTTTCCAGCAAGGAGAACAGAGGCAAAGCAAGTCTCTCATATAGGCGGCAGGCAGATGTCAATAATTAGAATGTTTACTCCCTTGACAAGTCACCTAATAGAGTTCCTCTGTTCTGTTCTCCCATCTACTTGTCCAGAACCTGTGCCGTGACAAGATGAATGAGAATTGGATGAGGATAAATATATTCTGTCATAGACACATACCTGTTTATTAGAACACGAACATTGTAGGCACTACAGAAGACATTCCTTTCCTCTAATTTGACAGTGTCTGTCTCCTGGCCGTGGTATGCTTTCTGCATGTATTCAATGTCTTCACTTTGACTTGTAGTTTGTTGCTGGTCATAATCCTTCAAGCAAAGCAAACAGTGACAGTGATAATGAGAAAGGGAAAGCAAATAGCATACATGGAAGTACGTGACTTCCTACTTAAGCTAGCAGAAGTACCCTAACCCCAAATCTTCTCTTCCTTAGCAACCTAACAAGAACAAATATATATACATATACATATTCCCATAATTATACATTGACATTTCTCCTTTTAGAAACAGTACAGTTGAAGGCAGCAAAGCTCCACCATTCTATGTTTGATAGTTTCCATCTGCCACATAGCAGTGAGAAATTATCATCAAAATCCTTTGAGAGTAACATTGCTGGACTCATTCATGATTTCTGGAGAACAGCACAGAAGTAATTTGCCACTAAAATCTTCCAGGATATCTTTTGGTTTTGATTTAATCTGCAGCCTTAGAATTCCTTGGTGGTTTCTCATGCAAGTAAAAATTAAATTAATCTATGCTTAACTCCCAAGCCCAGGCACAATCAACTAGGCTCTGCCACCCATACATAATAACTATGTAAAGTTCTGGAATTCCCCATCAACCAGTCCATGGAATTCCAAGAAGGAAAAACATCCACAATCTACCTTGAATTGCTTCTTAGTTTTGGTTAGGATTATATCACCATTTGATGTTATGCGAGGAATAGCAACCTTTACTATTCTGGCAAAGGTGGAAATTGCTCCTTTAGGACATAAGGCCTGCAAGAGATAGCAAAATTGCAAATTCATAATACCGCACAGGATACAGTTTCTTCAATAAAGATGTCCCTGAAAAAGTAAATCCAAAACGCTACAAAAATACAGTACACATCTGTTTGTGGAAAGTCAAAATCATATTTAGAGATGGCTTTGCTCAATCTACTGTATTTAATGGTGCAGGAAGATTTTGGCGCTGACATCGTTTTGAAACAATCCATCTAATTCAGAGCAAGAAAACAAGCAGTTGACGAGTAAGGTATAATTGTGGTTGAAATGATTCAAATAAAGGAAATGTTTTAGATATGTAAATGTGACTGAATCTAAGAAAATAAAAAAAATGTTTTGAGTAAGAGTTAAAAGACTAGATGACTAGATATATTGAATGGAATGTTTAAAGATTAAAGATCAAATATATTCTTAACTATGGTTAAAAAAAATAAGAAATTAAGGAAATAAATATATATTAGCCTAGGAGGGATAGATATTTTAAATAGTATGTTATTTCTTATGTTTCTTTACTCTTGTTTTCCTTTCTCTTTTTTCTTTTTTTTTCCTCGTTTCATTGTTTTATTTATTTCTTAAGAAATGTAAAAGTATGAGATGGCTTATATGGAAAAAATAAGAGTTAAATTTGTAAATGTAAATGTAATTAACTCTTGAGAAAATCTCCACCAGCAAGAAATATCTAGAATTTGGTGGGAGAAATAAAGTAAAATAAGGATTGTAACAGGATTTATGATGAGGTAATCAGAATGATTGAATAGAAAAGAAATATTATACTAATATGATTATTATTTTTAGGAATATTGGAAAAAAATTATACATTTACTTGTTATTTATCAAAATAATAAGAATTGTATTAACCCAATGCTTGCAAAAGAGGTTATTTTGGGGAAAGAAGAAATCAACTAAAATTAATATGTGGAATATGGATTATAGAAATTAATTGTTAATGATTCTTTTACAAATGTAACCCAGACAACACACTGTTCACCAATTATTGAGTGGGGAAAAAAAGAAATCATCAATTATATATATATATATATATATTTGTTTTCTGAGGTTTTCACGGGTGTTTGTATGTAGGTCTTTGGTAATTCAGACAGACAGACAGACAGACAGACAGACAGACAGACAGACAGACAGACAGACAGACAGACAGACAGACAGACAGACAGACAGACAGACAGACAGACAGGCACCAGACAGACAGACAGACAGACAGACAGACAGACAGACAGACAGACAGACAGACAGACAGACAGACAGACAGACAGACAGACAGACAGACAGACAGACAGACAGACAGACAGACAGACAGACAGACAGACAGACAGACAGACAGACAGACAGACAGACAGACAGACAGACAGACAGACAGACAACATGCTTGGATAGGGAGAAATGAATCTACTGCACATACCTGGAAAAATGAAATCTGACTTCGGAGGGCATAATTTGCTACTACGTCACACTTAAATTGTTTGACCAAAAAGTTCCAGTGTGGACTTACAGAGGCACATCGTGCTAAGGTTTTCAGGTCCAACATTCCTGGAAAATTCGAAAGAAAAGCATATTGATTTTGACCAAAACTATTATTTCTTTTTCTTTTTTTCATCAGTTATGGGCCCCATCAGGTCAGCAGAAGAGCAGGGTAGCAATTGAGATGCCCAGTTTGTTCCCTAGTTGCAAGAAATTAAAAATGTTTTGATTACAGTATAAGCAGAATCCTCCCAGGTTTCTCAGAGGTTGTTAATAAAGGAATTGGCTTATTAAGCAAGCAGCAAAATGAGTTCTTTGGATCTCTGAGACTTTAGAGCAATAATAACAAAAGCAAAACTGAAATAAACACAAGAGACTTCAGATTCTAAATTGAAGACCGATTCCATTTGCCATCAACGGTTTTAAAACAATAAATGCAACCAATAAAATTAACCATCACTCTTACAAGCCTGAACAGTTTTCACAATTTCTCAGACTCAGCAGTGACGGTTCTTGATTCTAGAGCAGACATGTCAAACTTGCGACGTCACATGATGTCGCGCAATGTATCGGGACAGTTTTGCCATTGCCGGCAATGGGGTGGACGCGGCTTCCGCATGACGCGTCTGGCCCGCGGGCCGGCAGTTTGACATCCCGGTTCTAGAGTATTTTACGGCTTCCATCAAGAAGGGACTTTAAAGCCAGCTGAATAGCTGGGCAGATCCTGTAAATATTTCCCAAACCTCCATGTAACCTAGATTATTTTTATCTTTTTATTATTGTTCTTCCTATCTCTCGTATCTTTAGCCTGTTAATCTCTCCTACCACTCTCCTGTGTTGTCAATATAGCCCTTTTAGATCTCTGTATCTGGGAGAAATACTGGACAGTTCACTCCCTGCTTTTCCCTCTCCATGCCCCCTTTGATTGCTTTGTTTATCTACTTGCATACTTGTTAACTTCTGAGGAACATGTAGCATTTATAACTATTCAGCACTATTGCAGTCAGCTAGGAAGCTGGGTTGATTGAATGGGCCCCTAAAAGCAAAGCATCCCACTGAAGAGCCACTGCCTATTGAAGAGAAGCCCTAGAAAGGTTGAGGAGATATAAGATCCTTACTCAAAATGGATTTTGATAAGTGGACAGGCAGATACCGGATGAAATCTCTGAATTTGTTGGGGGACTGCTGAGGAAAAGCAGGTGCAGTGGTTGGGTGCAAAGTCAGCATTGCAAAATAGTTAGTCTCATTTTCCAGGTCACACAGTGCTTTTTTGAAGATACTATCTGACTGTTTGGACCAAATCTTTTGTACATGGATATTACCTGTGGTAAGGGTGAAAAGAAAATACAAAAATAAAACAAGGTACAAGCTATAATATGCAGGGGCAATAAGATATTAATGAACCCAAATGCAAAACCTGAGTGATTCATAGATGGACTACTGGATCCCACATTGTTAACCAGGTGCAGTAAAGTGACATAGGCCTACCCCTCTTAGAAGAGAGGTTGAGGAGGCAAGTAAGCTAGCGTCCTGTTAACCTTCTGCCAATAAACCAGCATTTTTTCAATCTTGACAACTTTAAGATGCATGGACTTCTACTCCAGAATTCCCCAGCCAAACTTCCAGCCCTCAGCCAGTCCACACATCTTAAATTGCCAAGTTTGAAAAACATTGCAATAAGCTATCATATCACACTTGTGTCGGAAGCATTAAGGCACTTCCAAGTTGAAAGGGTTAGCCGGCGAAATCATCATTGCTGGTGCACGCCAATTGGGTTTTTTTTTCATGTCTCTGAAGGAGCTGGAGCAAAGGACAGGAGCTCACCCCACTCCATGGCAGCACTCTGGTCTCAAACACAAGCTTGCTGCTTGTCAAGCCAACGTCCTAACCACGCAAGTCACTCATAAACTATCCAAATCCATAGTATTACCTTACTTGCCAATGCTTATTATCATTATATGTCAAATCTATGTTAAGGGAACGTAAGAGGTATGCTTGTGGGAAGAAATACGCTACATAATTCATTTCTTCTGCACAGGCTTCACTTGTACATGTGCAGTAATTAGCCATTGTGGGACCAAGTTCTATACAGCAGGGCTTTTCAACCAGTGGTACGGGTACCACCTGTGGTACATTGGCACCTGGCAGGTGGTACGCGACCATCCTAGAAAAGTGGTAGCGGGGGAGGGGAATGAGATGAACCGGTGGCAGCACCGCACAAGCCTGAGTGAGAGATGGCTGGAGCTGCAGGGCTGTCAGGGCTCAGTGGAAGCGCCAGGATTAGTGCCGCTTTCCAGCTGATCGGCGGTTCTTCGGGGCTGTCAGGGCTCAGCGGAAGCGCCAGGATCAGCACCAGGCTCCACCGCTGCCAATCCTCAACAGAAATGCTCACAATAATGAAAACCTCCGACAGGAAGAAGAGTGCCACCGGGTGGGCAGGCAGGTGTCTTGCTCGGCTGTGGCTTGGGGGGCACTTTTTTCAATGCCATTGTAACTTAGAACAGTCACTAAGTGAACTGTTTTAAGTCGAGGAGGACTACCTGTACTTTATCACTTTTTTCCATTGTTTTTGTTTTGGTCATCAGGTTTTTGACACCTTGCTAGGCGACTGGTGGTATTCGGATATTGCCATATTCTAAAAGTGGTACACTTGGTGAAAAGGTTGAAAAGCCCTGCTATACAGGTCTTCAATATAATCCAAAATAAAATTTCTATTTCCTTATGGGAAACTCATGCTGACAAATAGAACAAATCCAGATGTGGGCATAGATTGACCATACTGCACTGGGCATTCCGTTTACTCAATGAAAATAATAGTGTTGTTATCCATATAAATGTGTTGACATGAAGAAATCTGCATGTTAAAAGCGACTTACATTACATATTGTATATATTATACATAAAAATCAAACCATACCAATCATGCTGCTTGCTTTTGAAAGAAACTGGTTTTCAGCCATTTGGGAAAGTGTAGCAGATTTCATGGGGGCAAGAGGACGCATGTCAGATTTGCTCCACTTTACATATTCTTCTTCTGTCATAGATTGAAAGATGAAAATAATTGAGCAAGAACTAAATGAAAGTGAAAGCAGAACAATTTCACAAATATGATTCCAGGTGGGAGGACAAGAGGAACCAACTTCTTGTTCTTCAGCTCTCCCACTGAGATTGGAGCACTTAGTAAAAGCAATAGCACTTAGACTTATATACCACGCCATATTGCTTTACAGCACTTGAATAGGAAAAAATAATCTGATATCCTTCAGATATTGCAGACCCCAAGTTTCAGTCCCAGACAGCATGTCAGGTGCAAGGAATGAGAGTGACATCGTAAAGAGTTGCTTCTTTATTGTTGCTTACTTATTTACAAGAATCTCCTAGACTAGTTGAATTCTCTTGGGAACAGCCAGATAAAGGCTTCTAGTTATGATTGGACATTTGGCAGAAAATGGAA
The DNA here is from genome assembly GCA_023970755.1 of Azemiops feae. NCBI lineage: Eukaryota > Metazoa > Chordata > Lepidosauria > Squamata > Viperidae > Azemiops > Azemiops feae. The sequence goes on from JALGBA010000838.1 coordinate 112,931, forward strand.
ATAAGGTTGAGCTCACCACAGAACAGTCTGGCACAAGTTCCCCTCACAGGAGTTTGAACAAACAAGTAATTTGTTTAGTTTACTACCCTTGATCTCACAATATTTCTGGGCTCAAAAAATTATATACACAAGAATACACATGTTTGGAACAGTGATGTGACAGAATGTATATTCTGAGAAAAAAGTTATATTTGGTGTATACCTTAAGGAATGCTGAACATAAGACATAGACAAAATATAGAAATAAAATTGTGAAAATATGAATGTTTTATTTATTCATTTCTTTTTTTAAATTTATATAGCCGCTCGTCTCACAAAATAAGTCACTCTGGGTAGCATACAACAAATGTGTTTTATTGTGGGTCCTTGATACGCTCTGAACTTGGCTGTTTTCTTGTAGACATTTCATTACCCGACAGCAACCTCAGAGAGCACCAAGGACCCCACAGTTCAACCTGAGCTGCAAATATTCTCTTCTAAATGTAAATGTGTAAACAATATTGAACATTATTTTTGAAACTTATAAGTAGACAACATATGAACAGCCTCCCTCCAGGAAATCCAGGTGGCACCCTCCTTCCCAGTATTTAGGAAGGTGACAAAAATGAAGTTCTGGAGAGCTTGTAAGGATTAGAAGTTATCAATAAGAGATCCTAGTATTAGTATAATTTTGATAATTCATCATAACACAGAATAAAAGGCTGTAATGTTAGGGAAAATGGAAGGAAAAAGATGAAGAGGAGAACTAGCAACAAGGTGGATGGACTCAGTTCCAATAGTGCATTGTTGGGAAACTTGAAAGAACAGGTTTGGGATAGATCCTGACCACATATATCTATATGGTCGCTAGGAGTGAAAAATGACTGTTCCAAGTATTATGCATTGCAATGCTGCAAGCTAACTGATGATCACTGGATATTGTCAGTAATGAAAATGGGATAACGCCTTGGGTGAACTTTGTTAATTTATTTATTAGATTTTAATACCTTTATTATTTTTATAAATAGTTCAAGGCAGCAAACATACCTAATACTCTTTCCTTCTCCTATTTTCCCTACAACAACGACCAGGTGAGGTGAGCCCAGAGAAAGTGGCTGACACAGTTATCCCTTAGGCTTGCAGCTGCAGCCTAAAGCAGGATTAGAACTCAGTCTCCCAGTTTTTTTAGCCTGTTGCTTTAACTACTAGACCTGATGGTGGAAGATCAACAACTAAAACATTGGCCATTTCGCCTCCCTCCCCCCCCCCCCCCCGCTGGATGCCAAAAATAGCTCCTGCAGTTGTGGCAGATAGTGAAATTTACCTTCTCCCATGTTTTCAGACGTGGCACTCTCGCGTTCAGTTAAGAGGATACGAATCAGAGTAGCAGCCGTCAGCAGCAACTGCGAGTCGCACATTTGTAGCAAAATAAGTATGTAGTTTGCTTTGGTCCAGAAAGAGGCGCCTAAGAACCATCGCCAAAGATCCGCCATGGATTGCGCCAGTTTCTGTGGATCCATTGCCCGATCCAGAACAGAAGAGGCTGTGAAGGTGGAGCTGACGCAGGAACGGGAATAGATAAAATCCTTGGTATCGATAGCCTGTAGGAGGTTCCAGGAGTATTTCAGGAGGTCGTGACTTTCGAATCGGTTGATGATCCCCACCACGAACGTCCTCTGAGTTGCTTGGCTGGCACGCACAAACCACTCCCGGGTGGAAAAAATCTTCCAGGACAGGATGCAGGATTTGCAGCTATAGCAAACCGGAACCAAGTCTGTTTGCTTCTCGCATCTTAGGTCTGGGGTATACTTTAATTTATATTCTAGGATATCTGGCTCAACCTCCGCAACTGACGGGGTCTTCATGACAGCAATCTCTGATTCACAAAGGAAGTCACTAATTGGAGCAACTGGTAAAATGCAACTAGCCTCCTAATCTCCCCTTGCCTAACTCTAACAAGCGGCAACAGGCCAAAACTGTTGATAGAAATCGCGGGTAGTTTCTGTTGTTGGAACGCTTTTTTTTAAAACGCCTAGGAGACCCAGTTGCTACCGTAATTCTCCTAAAATGTGCCTGAGTAGAAACTTTTGCAGTAAGCGTACCATGTAAGTTCCATTAGACAAAGCGCATCAAGGATTTAATAGAAAGCAGGAAATGGAATTAAACAACGATCAGCTTCAGAATTTAACACTGTCAGATTATCTGTTAACTATTTATTATCTGTTAAATGTCAGATAGATGTTGAAGATCTAAAAAGCTGGATGTTAGATAACTGGGACTAATGTTATCTTGGAAATCCTGAAATCCATTAGATGGAGAAGTCTTAGAAAGTCAATAATATTCATTGATTCCTTTTTTATAAATGAACGGAAAGCAGTCATTTTTTCTCCCTTTGTCAGATTCATTTCATGTCTCCTCCAAGGCAAATCGGAAACAAAACAGAATTGTCTCAAACTTAGTTTGATGGTGCCAATGATTCAAGATACAGCAGTTAAAATTATATGAATTTTAGAAAAGTCAGGGCCATTTAAGAGTATCTTTTGTTAAATTAAGGATGTTTTCCTTTGGAGAATCTGGCTGGCAGCAAGTATTGGCTGAATGAGAGACAGGCTTCCTCCTTGGAATTGACATCGTTTTGATCAGGTACTGAGAAACAGGTCATACTACACCCCAACAGTTTGTAGTACTGAGCTTGCTGTAGTGTCTTTATTTCCAAGTTCTTAGTCCCATATTTTTCTTGCTTCCTGCTTTCTTTCCCACAATCAGCCTCTCAATATTTTAACTCAGTTTCTCTTTTGCTTCCCTTTCTTCCCCTTAAATATGCCAGTAATTAACTGGGGATCTGCTCTCTCCCACGTGTTGACCATCACTTTTGATCTGATATCTCCTAAAAGATTTATATCAATTTGAAACAGATTGTAAGATATGCTCACACAGGTGTATTCTAACTTAAAAACTCAACTCTGGCACAGCCTATCTGGTATCAGTTTATGAAAAGTTGTGGTTGGAGGGGGAGGGCACAAGTAAAATTCAACCAGAAATCCATCCATCATTAGAATGCCAGTTTTTCATCTCTGACATCATTCAGAAAACAATGGGTCACATTTAAGACTCTTACCAATAACCGTCAAAGATTAATATGTTATGGCTTTACCTTATCTATGATAAATGTTCTGCTTCAGCTTTCCTCTAGACATCTATTATGCATCTGGATGCTTTTAAGAATAAGCACCTCTATTTTTATATGGCATCTAATAAAATTATTATGGCTTTTTCCAACTGTTTATTAGTTTTTCATGTAAATAATCCACAATTAGTCTCTCACACATGAGTCCTTTTTATTAACCATTTTCAATGGGGGAGAACTATCTTCACATTTCTGTTTAAATTGATGTTCTTATTGTTGAAGGAAAAGTCTTCATCAGGGTCCAGTCCAAGCCAAGAATAAACAACATGGCGACTGCTTTAGAAAGGTTGTAGTTTATTGAAGAGAAGAGCCAGACAGAAAGATGGCTCTGGAAGAAAAGAGTGAGCACATGTAGTAGGGAGTGGGTTTTTATAACCTCTTGGGCTTTTGTTTGGAGTTGTTTCCTGTTCCTGTTTGAGGCTTTGTATTTCCTGTGTCATGTACTTTGACCTGAGTCTGAATGTGCCCCTTTGGCATCTGTGGGTTAATCCTATTATGTCCTGTCTTAGAGTTTGGGTGGAGTATGTAGATTTTAGGTGTCTTTTGTCTTCCTAAGCTTCTAGCTGGAGGGTTCCAACCTTCCTGAATGGATTATTACATCTGCATTTCTACAGAGCTGGTTTCTGCTTGGGGGAGGGAGACTTGGGCTATTAAGAAAAACTGGGCATGCTTTTCTGCCTCTTTTAAGATCCTTTGAGGAAATATAATATTCTGCCCTTTTAATATTCCCTTCTCGAGGGGGGTGGCTGACTTCCCACATTATGAATTCACCCTCATCCCTTTTGAGATTTTTTTCCTTTAGACACCAGGCTACAAAATCCTGTGAACTCATTTGAAAAATTGTAGGTATAGTTTTAGAAATTGTCTAGGGTTGAGGATATACAGTACCTATAAGTTTCATTTTGTTCATACTGTTTGTTCTTTTGGCTAAATAAACAAGCACAATGAGCATTGAGGTAAAAAAAAATATTTGTTTTAGATAATAGTAAGAAGCTACTCTCACATTACATTGAAATCAATAAAAGTTATATTACATATGATTCAAATTATGAAATTATGATTCTGTACTATGGTGTCTATGCATTTCGACAGAGACAAGGAAGCATTGATTAGATTTTGGTTGCCAGAGTCACTAAAACGATTTCATAAAAGGCTGCCAAACTGCATTTTTAATGACATTTTTTAAAATAATTCTTAAATGTTAATTATTTTTAATTTATTTTAATTACATTTGAATTCAATAAATCTTAATTTTTGGCATGGTTCCACTCAGTCTAAAATTGGGGTTAAGGTCCTGTCATACCACTGAAAGGTTAAAAGCAGTCTTTAGCCTGAAAAAGTTTGTGCTTTTGTGAATCAGATTCTCTGGATGAAATCAAAATTCAAACATCAGGAGAAGTAATAGTAATGGTGGTGATGGTGATATTTGTAGTAGAACAGTCATTTACTGAAATATATTTTAAATGCTTTTACTTTTCAACACTCATTAATTTCTGAAACTTTGAATACAGCATTAGACATTTAGGGCTAGGATGGAGGAAAAATATATATTTTGAGACAATTGCTAATTTATATTTTACGTCTGATGGCCCGAATGTACCGATGCTTCCCATCATCCCTACAGCCCATAAACAAGTTATCTAAGTCTATCTCTTTAGGGTCCACAGTCAATTCAAAAGTGAAGTTCTGAAGCAGATTGGTAAATGATATGAAGATTTCCATATTAGCCAATGACTCTCCTGGACATGCTCTCTTCCCTGTAAAAAGAAAAAAAAGAAGATAAATAGGAGGCAGGAGTGTTGGCTATGTTTGCCATCTTGAGTTATTTCTAAAAATAATAAAGGGATGCAAACAAAGAAACAAGTTAATTATCCACTGTCCTTATGCTACTCAGAAAGTAAGGCTTCATCTTAGATTAGCAGATCTACAAGAAAAACCAAATGAAGAATATAAAAATGACATGGCAAGGCAAAGTATGACATGGCCAGTACATTAAAAAAAGAGAGAATAGCTGGCAAAGCAAGTAACAACAAGACCTGGCAATGACTAACAGCAGAAAAATTGAAGAAAGAGACTAATTCTGACTGCACAAGAACACAACAGACAGTAAATGCCGCCTCAGTAAAAAAGCTGAAGAAACAGTGGACCACCTAATTATCTGCTGCAAGAAGATCACATAGACTGAGTACAAACAGTGGCATGACAAAGTAGCAGCAATGGTGCATTGGAAGGTCAGCAAAAAATACCATTTATCTGCAAGCAAGAACTGGTAGGACTATAAAACAGACAAAGTCATAGAAAAAGAAAGCACTAAATTGCTTTGGGATTTTGAATTCAAACATCACCTGCAACATAACACCCAAGGGGTAACAGTTATTGATAAAAAAGAGAAAAAAAAAGTCTTGATAATGGATGTAACAGTGCCTGGAAACAGCAGAAGAAAAGAGAAAGACCTGGAGAAAATCACAAAGTATAAAAACTGCACACAGAATTAAAAAGTCTTGTAGCAAAAGAAAGCAAAGACTGTAACACTTTGATGACTGCAAATAAGAAAGACTTAAGAAGACTCTTATTGAAGATTAACCCAGAGAGTGCAAAACCTACTCTCCTGCTTAATATTTTTTTTAAGAAAAAAACTAGATTATATCTACAGACAATGTCAACTCAATGCAAGTAAATGGAGAGGAAACTGTAGCAGTAACAGATTTTATTCCAGTTTCAAAACATAGTTTGTAATCCTGAAATAAAGAGATATCTGCTATTTGGGAGAAAGATTATAACAGGTACTTGAATGTTCTTGGAGCATTTTAGTAAATTAGATTTCTGCTTTTTACATTAAGACCAAACTAGATACAAGAGCAAGGGAATCATAATCAGGTTTCCTGCATCTTCCTGGAATCATAAAATTAGCCAGCAGAGGGAAGGGGTTGCTACATATCAAGACTATGTAGCACTGGGAAGAGGCACTAACTTTCTGCCTCAATTTCTCCACCCTACAGTAGGTGGAAGCCTCTCCCCCCTGCTCTTCTCTTCACAGAGTAACAAAAATAAGGAAGTAGAATTAGTCACGGAACTTTGTTTTTATATATGACAATTGCAGCAAGATTATTATAAGCCCAATATTGGAAACATTACTCACAATAGAGGAATGGTTCCTGAAGATGATGAAACTTGCAGAGATGGCTAAATTAATTTCTTTGATTAGAAAAAAGTCAATGGCTACATTTATGGCTGTATGGAAACCTCATAGGCTTTTTTCATGAGAAAGGAAAAAATGACTTATGGTTTCAATTATTAGGGGAAAAAATGGAAAATAGAAAAAAGTTAGAGTTTTTTCAGTTTTTAAGGAAATAACATTGCAATCATACTTGTATATGCTGCAAAAGAAATTGGAAGGTTTTTAAAAATTTCATTCTTTTTTCTGCACTTTTGTTTTTTCTTTTTGTTTTCTTTTTAGGCTGTATTAGTTTTTTGTTATCTTTAAAACTGTTAATAAACACTTATTTAAAAAAAAAAGAAACTAGAGAAAAGGAAACAGCATCAGGAAAATTGCAAAGAGGAAAATATTAATGTTCTCCAGTGCTTTGGTCCTATCACGATCTGTATTTCTCTCTTTGCTCTATGACAGAGGTCTTCAAACTTGGCCCTTTTATGAGTTGTGGACTTCACCTCCCAGAATTCCTCAGCCAGGCATGCTGGCTGAGGAATTCTGGGAGGTGAAGTCCACAACTCATAAAAGGGCCAAGTTTGAAGATCCCTGCTCTATGACTACTTGTGGCTTTTCAAGAAAAAAAGCCCTCCTTCAGTGGAGGAGTTGATTAGCAGTATATCTTCTGGTTCTAAAAGACTAAACATTCTGCTTCATGATTCAATCAAATTCTCTCAGTGATTTTGCCATTTACCTATGCATGTTCTGGGCAGCCTCATCTGAAACTAATACATATAGTGGGAAGGGCAGGCAGGAAGAACATCACTCATCAGCATAGGTGAAGTATAAATTCAGCAACCTTACAGGTAACTGGCCAACCTTGAAGACCCCAGATCACTAAATCAGCCATAGCCCCTCTGTTACCTGCAGAGAAAGGCAAGTAGGCATCCTTCTTTTCGAATTCACCCTTCTTATTCAAGAAATGACTTGGGTCAAACGTGTTAGGATTTTCCCAGCAGAGAGGATCAAAATGCACTGAAGCCCACAATGGAAGAACAGTTGTACCCTTTAAGGAGACAAGAAGATACAAAGAGCAAAGGTGAGGCTTTTTCCCATAAAGAAACAGACTGTTCTTAATTCTTTCATAAATGTGAATTCTTGGAAGATTTTAAAAAAATCATTGATGTAAGTTACAAGGTTTCTCCATGCCTGGTATTGACCACTGCATATTCACACGTTTAAAGACCTTACAGAAAATTATATTAGTTGTATTAAGAACATAACAAGATTGAATTGTCTTCTATGTTTCACAAACATAATCTACAGTTATCCAAATTTGTATTATTAAACTTTATAACATTCAGATTACAAGTGGAATTCAAGGTAATTGCTAAATTCTGAAGCTTCACTGTTGTTATCTAAGTTACCAAAACAAATCTAGTCATAAATTGGAGTGATGGTATTAAAAATTCTTGAGAAATTTAAAGTTATCTATTTAAGATTTCATTTGTTTTCTTCATCAGAAAAAAGACCTTATTCTGAATTATTTTAGAAATGGCCCCTACGTGTGTTAATACTGTGCTGCCTTGGCATATCAGCACCATTTTTATTTAGCGACTTTGACACATTTCTCTATGGTGCTCTTTATCGAGAATGAGGTTGAGGGATTAAACCATCCCAAATCATTACATAAGGCTCGGACAGACACAATGGGTGCCTACTTAGCCTATTACAGTTGCTCACTGATAATGTTATACTCAGCCTTCACCATTCTCTGGCAGACCTTCCTTTCAGCTTGGTTTTTCTTGCAGACATTTCATTATCAGATTAATAATGTCATCAGCACTCTGAAGTGGGGAAATTAATTGATTTCTTGTTTACAGCATTCTGTGGATTTGGGGATATTGTTTTTCCTTGACTGTTCCTGCTTATTTGAGTGGTTAAAGCGTATGTAATGGGGAGGATGTATTCAGGGCTGTCGCCTTATGCTTTCCCCTTTATTGTTCCTTTTGAATGATTTATCAGTTAGATTTATTACTGTATTATCTGATGATAGTTCATTTTTCAAGTTCCAAACTTCTAGGAATTCTGTTGCATTCTGAATCCTGTTTTGATCTCTAACACATCTAAAGGTTCTCAGTTGAAATCGTGGTTGAACTTGCCTGTATATTGTGAAATTTAAGAACTTTTGTCATATCTTTTGACTGACAATTGAGGTTGAGAGGTCCAATTTGCATGTGTTGAAGTGCATTGTTGCTATGTCCCAGTAGAGATAGAATGCAACTATATTTAATTATATGGCATTTTATACAATGACAGTAAAAATGATAACATTGAGAAGTTTGAAACTTTTTTTTTAAAAATATATGGATACCAAAAAGTGTTTTAATTAGAAACCAAAAACATAGGAGCCAGTGCTTCAGAAAGGCTCTTCCTTTAACAGAGGAGATTCTAAAGCAGGGGTAGGCAACCTTGGCTCTTTTATGACTCGTGGACTTCAACTCCCAGAATTCCTGAGCCAGCCAGGAGTCACAAAAGAGCCAAGCTTGCCTACCCCTGTTCTAAAGCATTGCTTTATTATTTTTTTCTTCCATTCAATCGTGTCTAATTCTCTGAGACTTTGAGGACAAGTCCCTACAGCTTTCTTGGCAAGGATTTTCAGAAGTGGCTCACCATTGCTTCCTTCTTAGAGCTGAGAAAAAATGACTGGCCCAAAGTCACCCAGCTGGCTTCTTGCCCAAGGTGGCATTAGAACCCATGGCCTCCCAGATTCTAGTTTGGTGCTTTAACCACTACACATTAGCGCTCTAATATTACTTATATTCATATTATGTTCTGCTTATAATATTTATAGCTTCTGTAATCTGACATAAATCTTCCATTATATTATTTTACAACATACTATATACAAAAAATATTTTCATTGTGTATAAAATTTTAACTATATTTTATAGATGATATTTTACATGTGGTTTCTGCAAAACTGTAGAGGGAGGGAAAGCGATTAGGAATAGATTTTTCCATACTTATTTCCATTCTTTGTATATTTCTCTCTCTCAAAATTAGTTACCTGTTTTAAAAACTGCAAAACCTGCCTAAAATTATCATTTATTTGGGAAACAAATTATTAAAAATATGCATTTATGCTGAAATACCTGCAGATATGAAAATGAAAAACAGATTCAGTACTCCTACAAAACATTACTTTTCTTCTATCAGGAAGGCAGAATTTTAGAATTCAATAGAGGCAAGCTAAATTCATTAATCCATTATTTTTACTGATAGTTTTGCTTCCTTTTTCCATTCTGGGAGAAGATTTCCATAATTATATTATGAATAAAGGTTTAACAATAAAAAACATTAATCACCTTTCTAAAATTCCTTAGTTTCTTGTACAAGCAGAAAATAATTAATTTTTGTAGCTAAGAACCTTAAGGGAAATCAATGAAACTGCAGAATGGAAAATGTCTAGAACTATGAATAACATTTGCTTTTGCAAATAGAGCATCCTGTAAAATCCAGTGGCCTAAAATTCAAATGGTATTCAGAAAATATATGCAGCAATTATAGCAGAAGTTTAATCATACTGCAATTATAGATACATATCTATGTACAAAGAGGATCCCAGATTTTAAGATTTTTTTCACACCTGAGGGATGAAGTGTCCCTTGAAAATCACATTCTGGGTTGTTGTACGTGGGAAGTTCTCACTACTCCCAGGCTGAAAACGTAGCATCTCATGAGCAAATGCATTGGTGTAGGGCAGCTTTATCTTATCCTCCATGGAGGGCTGACGGTTTTGTCCCACAACCTCATCAATTTCCTGCTGGATTTTTGCTGCAATGAATCATATTTGTTAAAGCAAACAATATTATTTTTTAAATTATTCCAGACCTAAACCGTGTTCATCTTTATATAGCAGATTATCAAAGATGCACAATGTGCTCTTAAAGAATAGTTAAACAGGTTATCCTGTGCCACTGTCCATTTACTTCTCAACTTGATACTTAAGAATAGTGGCTAGCAATTTTCTCTGGCTGAATGTAGAACTTGGGGAAATCCACCACCAATTCCCATGCAGAATGTGGGCTACGTTGGTGGGTGCTTTGAAAGTTCATTTTCCCACCCAACACTCTTCCCCACCTCCCCTAGAGGACATTTAGCTTATCCACCACTAGGTAAAGGTGAAGGTTTCCCTGTCCAGTCATGTCCGACTCTAGGATGCGGAGCTCATCTCTGTTTCTTGGCTGAGGAAACCAACATTGTCCAAAAACATTTTCTGTGATCATGTGGTCAGGATGGCTATATGCCAAAGGAGCACAGGCAGCAAATTCTTCATCTCTTTAACTATAAGATAGTGGCCATCCAGATTTATGTAATCCAGATGCATCTGCTGCATAAATGTTCTTGGAGTCAGAGTTCAAGAACGGTACTTTGGTGAATGGAAGAAACTTGTTTTCTATTAGTTCCACACGGGTTTCTCCAAATGACAGCATATACACTGCTCTGATCATAGAAAAGGGTAGGAGAAGAAAAACATGGGTATATTTTGAAGTTTTATCTGTACCAGGCCACTTTCAATGATACACCACACTTTTCAAACTAAGTTACATAAGCAGAGAAACTGAGGAATCACAATTTTCCCAAGAGCAGTGATGACCATTGGAAAGGGAATTCTTTTCTGCCTAGGCTAGACAAATGCAAGACCATCACCTTTCAGTTACATTTTCAATTAAGTGGATAGGCTAGTCAATTTCAGGGCTTCCACATCTCTCCAAAATGATTATTGACATCTCAACCCCTAGTAGATAGCAGAGAATTAGAGTTTTCCCCTCTTTTGGCTGCCAGGTAGTGGACTACCATATTTATACAATTGGATGAAACCATTGGCTGAGTTGTTGGAATTTGCAACTTACGGTTATGTTTACATCAGCTTACATTCCAGGATAGAATGCACTTTTTTTTTTAAAAAGTAACATTCCATGAGAAGAACTAAAGAATTAGGGCTTCTAACATTCCAGGGTTACTAATGAATTTCCTCACCCTATACATTAAAGAACAAGAGATTTTCCAATTATATTCATTAAGGTAGGAATAGGCTAATCAATTCCAGGACTTTGCAATCAGCTGATGGGTCAATAGAAATGTGTAAAAGGAGGGGGAGCCATATGACACTGTAAAACAGATACTGGCCCAGAACAGGGCAAATGAAGGTGGTTCCACAAGTGAAATGCCAAGACAATGCTAGCTGAATAGAGTAGACCTTTCAGTTGTGTCACCTTAAGCTTCCTCAAAGCACCATGAATTGTCTCAAAGGGAAAACATTTGGTTTTCATCATTTTCCTGTTGGAACTTCTTGAACCAGTTTAAGCCTTCCTTAGCAACAGGACAGAGGTTCCATTGTGAAGATACATCCTTATTAAATGATAAGTGGGTATCTTATACTACAATAAGGATGCTGAATGGATGAATCCCTAGAAACCAGGGGGGTGCAGCAAAAGTGTGGCAGGAATGGTTGGCTACTGCAGGGTGGGGGAGGGTGTTCAACTGGCCAGCATGGCAGGGCTGGGCAGGGGAACTGTGTTGGTGGCTGGCATGGCACAAGCATAGCAGGGCCCAGAATGGCTGCTACAAGCTGGGGCAGAGCACAGGTGACTTATCACGGTGATTTGCAACCTTCCCTGCCAGTTTGCCCTCTGATATTGCTTCTGGGAAGTCGGCAGGGAAGGTTGTAAATCAAGTGACCGTGGGACCCTACAACCATAATAAGAGTGAGCCAGTTGCCAAGTGTCCAGATCATGGTCATGTGACCAAGAGGTTGCTTGGATGGCTTGCTTTGAGGACTGGTTGTAAGTACCATTTGTTTATCTCGGTCATAACTTTAATGGCTTTTGAATGAGTGGTTGTTAAATGCGAATATCAGTATTTGAAATATGCATTTTCAAACATTGTTAAAATTATTGAATTTCAGTACAAACTAATGGGGGGGAATATTGATGGATATTTCTGGTCCTGATTTTATTCACAATATTAATCACAATATTTGATGTGGAGGCCTTGTGGGTTCTTCCCTTCATAAAGGGGCTGATTTTTACAATATGTTCGTTAACACAGATTCATGCAAGTCACCAAGGAAACATATTTAGAGTTATATAACATTGATATTAGGTTCCTACTATTTGAAGTCTCATTAGTAGACTAACTTGGAAAGTGTGATCTAGCAGTTAAGGCACCAGGCCAGAAGCCATTCCCACTTTGGGCATGAAAGCCACCTAAGTCTCTCTTTCTAAACTCAACCAACCTCACAAGGTTGTTGTTAGGGGAAAATAGGAGAAGGAAGGAGTATTTGGTATGTTTTCCACCTTGAGTTACTTTTAAAATAATGAGGACAGCATAAAAAACTAATAAATAAATATTTGGAAACATGGGAAAAATGCAAGAACATTCCAACTCATAGTTTTTCTTTGCAGAATATCTGGCAATCCATATTTAAAAGGGAAAATATATTTTAAAAAATCACTCCATATACCTTGGACCTCTGGGAACCTGGCCAGAAGGATAATACCATATGCAATAGCATTGGCTGTGCTATCTGTCCCAGCAATTAACAGCTCGAACACAGTCATGACCAAGTCTTCCATACAGATCACCTTAGAATTTTGTTCCTGTAAGGTAAGGTAGAAATAAAATAAAAGCAGAAGTTTATAATGTGTAGCTCATCATGTCATCAAATTGTCCATCTACTCTACTTCTTCTCACTTTACTTTTCTTCTAGACCAACTTAGAGGGGAGGCAGGGAATAATTCAAGATAGAATCCTCCATGTTTTCTACATTAATTTGAATATCCAATGCAACTTAATAGATGTTTGGGTCAGATAGATCAATGTTTAAATGAAAGAGAAACAGCTGAGATGCAAGTGAAATGAGTAACTTCTTTTTCTCTCATCAACTTTTCATCAACTATCATCAACTCTTCCCCAGAATCCTTCCAGTTATGCAGCTATTGTAATGCAGAAGTTTCCACGTATCTCCTCTTCATGGAATCTCCTCTCCATCTCCATGTCACAAACTCTTTTCTATTCTCTAACATCACCTTCCATAATCCTTTTTATTCTGGCCAAGCAATAGCCAGAAGGCTTTGCTTCCTTTAATGTTCAAAGGGCATTTGCTATCTCATGACTCAAAGCATCCAGATTAATCTTGCAATGAATGTTTTGCTAGCCACAATCTAGCATCCTGGCACCCTGTTGTGCTCTTTCAGATGGTACCAAGAAGCCTAAAAATAAGTAACAGATTAGTAATTTCCCAGTGTTGGGATTACAACCTTCTTTGCCAGCAGAAGGGACACAGGAGGCTTTCCAGGGATTGTCCAACAAGGACAGGGACATTTTTCAACCCTCTCCTCCTTTATAAAGAGTAAAAAAATGAGTAGGAGTCTAGAAACACTTTTCCTATTTCCATATTTTAAAAAAGAACTCAGTGCAAAAGTTCGAGAATCATACTATTGATTTTGTGGCTGTTATTTCATTTTGAAGTGATTTGGTGGATTACAGGATTGAAATAGGAGACTGCAGTGCTCTCAGCGGCTCCCAGTCCTACCCTAAATTTGACAGAAACTAAAAAAAAACAGTATCCCAAACTAGCCATTCTGTCATTATTCAGCCCCTGAAATGTTTTCAAAAGTTTGCCACTGAATTATAGTTTAAGAGGAATGAATGAATGAATGAATGAATGAATGAATGAATGAATGAATGAATGAGTAATTATTTAATTTGTTCTAAGGCAATTAATTCATATTTAGTTCTTGTCCTGGCCCCAATCATTTTAGTAAGCACATCAAAAGCCCATTCTCTACAGGACTCTTAGCCCCCCAAAAGATAACATTCCTCTGCTCTACAGCTTTACCTACTACCAAGCTGGCTTTGCTAACTCATGACATGATATAGACATGGGCTATGTGCCTCCTTTAGTGCTGAAAAGGACAGTACAGGCAGAGCCATATAACAGTTTCTTAAGGAGTGAGTCTGTTTACAAAGATCACTATTTCTAGGAGGCCACTAGTGGCTGCGTATTTTATTGCAGTATTTGTGGCACAGGCAGGAGACATCAGTCCTTTTGCTTTCTGCTGTCTCAACAGTACAATGCTCCCATCATTAGAAAATGGAGCACAAGTGCATAACTGAAACTCTGTCCCTTTTGTACTTGTGTGCAAAATATCCTTCGCAATATACCTTTTCTAATTTAAGAAGGAAGCAATCAATAAAGTCTCTGGGATTGTCTGGATCCAGGGTCTTCTTGTGAGAGTCCACTTTAGTCCTAACGTAGTCACAAATCTTGTTACAATCAAAGACGGCTCTCTTGTGAGGTCCAGGAAGGAATTTCATGACATTTGGCATAGCGCTGTACATCTGTAACATTGTGATTGTAAAAGTTAGCCTTTCTCAGCTCATCTCTTTTGCTTTGCCTACTGTGCAGCTGCACAGAAAAACTGGCTTCCCTGTAAAGAGTCCTCTTAGTTTTATTTTTTTTTAAATAAATAAGATGCAAGACCAATATAGACATTTTCATGTACTGTGCAATGCCTGCTAATCAAATGAATATAAAATATAAGCCCATGGAACCAAGTTTATTTAGTTATATTTTTTTCTCTTTAGTTATAGCTTCTCAATTGCTATTTGAGAAATAATGGAATGAAAGCTGAGGAGTTATGGAAGACTTAAAAAGCAATTATTTATGAAGGCCTCTGTGAAATGGCAATAGTTAAGAGCTTAGAGCAAGGGTATCAAACTCGCAACGTCACGTGATGTGTCGCGACATATCACAACTTTTCCCCCATTGCCGGCAGTGGGGTGGGCGTGGTTTCGGAGTGATGCATCCAGCCCACAGGCTGGCAGTTTGACACCCCTGGCTTAGAGTAGTTAGCTGAGAAGAAGAAGGGCTGAAGCTTTATGCATCTTCAATAACTCTAGAAAGAATCATTGCTAAGTTGCAACATATGAACTAATTAGGAGCAATAGGAACAGTCACTTGAACAAGAGATGGAGGGTGATTCTCACAAACACACCTTTTAGAAGGTCACTTTAAAAAGCTTCCAAGTTTTGTAAGTTGAAGGGAACTAACTGAACCCTCTTAGTCTTAAACAAAGAGAAAACCCTGCTTATAGAACAACATAAAGTTGGCATACCATTCCAGGAGGACTCAAAAAGAAATTTATGAACGTCTTCAAAATTTCCAGTATTTCATTGAAGATTTTATCATCATAAGAAAATCGTTTCCCAAAGACAACAGCACAGATCACATTAGAAACAGCAGCTGAGATGGTTGGGATTACATCGAAAGGCTTTTCTGCAACAGCAAAAAGAAAGAAGAGATTGTGTGACCATGTTTTGCATCCCCCAAATCTTTTTCTCTAGTGACTTTGTGAATTTTCTTTACACTACATTCTGTTTAGACTTTACAGACGTGGAATCTTTATGGTTCCAATGACACCAGCCTGGAAATTTCCAGTGTACAGCCTGATTCTAGTAAATTAGGTCATGGTTATAATCTGTGCCTCTCTGAAGACAGTGCAGGTGGGCCATTTTCAGGAACTTCTCAATCTAGTGAACAGACTTCAGAAGTCAGGATTCAAGACACACCATGTGCCAGCCAGGTAGGTTTCAATCCACTTTTTAATTGTAATCAGCTACTTTCAGAAGTATAACCAGAAAGGCAGAATATTAATTCGAGAAAAAACAAGTATTTGTTTCTGAACTTAAAAGATGAATAAATAAATACAATATCTCACAGTTTTGTCGTTGTGAAGCAAATGGAGGCAAGAGCATTATGTTTGCTACCTTGTGTTGTACGCACAAAGGCGGGATATAATTCTATAAATAAATAAAAATATTTTGCAACATAGGATCACCTTCAAAGCTTGATATCTTCTCCACCAAATAGCGACCTTCTTCTGACATCCGTTCAGCCATCGACTTCTTTCCCATTCCAAAGTTCCTTAGTGTAGTGAGAGTAAAGCGACGTAGAACCTTCCATTTTTCATCTTCACCAATAAGCCCTGAAAGGATAGAAATTGCAGTAATAAAGAACAGATATTGCAGCATTTTTTTAAAAAAAGCAACCTGCCCAATAGTCTCCCTCACCCACAAAATATCTACCCTTCTCAAATGTAAAAGTAAACATGCATTTCTTTTTCCAGAAGTCATTGATAGTTTGGCAAATGGAAAAGAAATTCAATTTTCTCATGTTTGCACTCTCCTTATTCAGATTATAACTTGAACAATGTTACAAAATATTTTGATATCTATAATAAACATCTGAAAAGGACAGCTTTCCTTTTTCTCAATATTCCTGTTTAGATTTAATGTCCTCTATCGATCATTCCTATTATTTTTGAATATCTTTCAGGTTCAGGTATTTTGCAATTTCCTCATAATTGATGAACACTCCTTCCTAATCTAATTTTGAAGCATTTTGAATCAGATCGCCCCTGAATCTCCCATCAAATCATGCCTATGAAATTTCTTCTAAAGACAAATGTGACTAATATTATCTATTCTAAGGCATTTTAAAATATGTTGTTAGAAGTTTCTGTTGGTCTGACCGAAAAAAAGGACATTAACTCTAAACAGGAATATTGAGAAAAAGGAAAGCTGTCCTTTTCAGATGTTTATTATAGATATCAAAATATTTTGTAACATTGTTCAAGTTATAATTTACTATTTAAATTTTGAACTTGGCCCTGTTTTAACCAGTTCACTTTTAAATTTGGCTAAAACAGAACTGAGCACATCGCAGCTCTGAAATCTGTTGTTTGTGAGGGAATATTAAACATAGGGTATAATTTCCCTCAGACCACCCAACTGGCTACCATATTATTTGGATCCTCATGCCAAACAGCTGAATGTGGGATAAGTGACTTCAGTTGTACTGCTCTTTCATAGTTTGATACTTTGTCCTCTAAACAGAGATTTGACTGAACAACTTTTCAAGTACCTCCAAGAGGTTTAGTATTTTATTTTTCATTACTGAAAATGACCACCATCATTTTCCTAGAAAAGTTAATGTTTTTATCTTTCCTCTAGCAATCGGAAACTAAATCTCAAATTGAAGTGAAAATAATCTGCACTCACCATAGCCCCCGGTTACTTGATCAAGGATAGGTATAGGAGATCGTCCTCCAAATTCTTCACTATGAGTTACCAGGGCATCTTTCACTGCATCGTATTCACAAACTACAACCAATGGCTTTGGTCCTAGCCAGATAGTAAAAACTGGACCATACTTCTTAATAAGCTTAGGACAAAAAACATCAAAGGTGTGAATCAGTAGAAATTGAGGTCTCAGTTTTGGACATCTGACTCAGTTAATAGCTCTGAATACATCTTAATATTTATCACTTAACTTTAAAAAGTTATCACCAATGTAAGAGCTAAATAGACTGACCTCTTCCTAATCTAACATAAATGATTTCAAAGTGCTGTTTTAATTTTCATGGCCATTGGTGTTAGAGATATCCTTTGGATCAAGTTTTCCCAACCTGATATTTTTCAACTTGAATTTTAATTTACTATAGTTAAAAGCCTTGGTGGCCAAGAATTATGGTAGCTGGTCCAAAATGTATGGTTCAAAAATGGTGCAGAATAAATTCATTATGATTAAAAGAAACAGATTCGTGTTACAATGACTTTGCTTTCACATTAAAGCTTCATTCTGGGTTCTCCATTAAATTTTGTGTCACAACTGTGACATTCAAACATCATGCTACAACATGCATTGCTTAATCCTGGTTTGTTTATTAAATGTAACTACCAAACTCCCAATAATTCTGTGCAATTCACAAGTAAAAATAATGAAACACAAGAGAAAATACAGCAATTTAAAAAAATAAAGTGACAAAGATAGGGGAAAATAATCAAAAGAACCAGCATGAAAAAGAATGGAACTATACAAACCAAAGGGAACTTCCTTGTCAAATACAGCAAATACAGCCTAGGCAGAGAAACAGGCCTTTAAGGGCCTTTGAAATGCCAAACGAGTGAGGGCCATTCAGAGGGCAGGTAGAAGCATATTTCAGGGCATTGAGAGATGGCATTGTTTAATTAAAGGAACCCACAATGTGCCAACCCTGCAGGATCATATCAGCTGGACAGGCACTATGGAATAGAGGTGGTCCCTCAGGTAACCAAGTTCTAAAACATGTAGGCCTTTATCAGTAATAACCAGCATCTTGAATCATATTCAGAAGCAAACAGGAAACCAGTACAACCTCTGAAGTAGAGTGTTACATAGGCATGTGAAGGCATGCTTATCATTACCCATGCTACTACATGCTGGACCAGTTGAAGCCTCCGAGTGATCTTTAATAGTAGCCCCATATAGATACATTGCTGTAGTCAAGCCATGAAGTGAAAATGACTGCCTAAAGGGCCTAATAATTCTAGGCACACCAGAAGAAGCTGTGCAGAGGGCTTCTCAGCTGCCATTTGCTCATTAAACAGGAGCTGTGAGCCAAGGAAGATCCAGGGATTACACAACATGTTTCAATGGGGAAGAACAGCCCCGTTCAAGATGAGAAATGGATCATCCCTAGATTTCAGTGGCCAAAATGCTCACAGCTTCTTGGTCTTGGTCAGACTGAGTGCAAATTATTGCAAACCCACACAGCCCCCAGATACTGGGACAGGACCTTGATAAGCTCACTTGGCCAGCCTGGGATTGAAAGATATAATTATGTATCATTAACATACTGATAATATTGAACCTCATCAATAGAGAATGAGAATGACTTCATTGAATGGTTTCATGTAGATGAAAGAGAGGAGAGAGAGTAGAATCATGAGGCAGACATGGGGCACTCCACAAAGTAGGGGACCAGGGAATGATCTGTTCCCCCATCAACCAACACAAAAACCACTCCTGGAGAAAGATAGAGAACTGCAGTAAAATGGTGCCCCAATTCCCACATCATGTAACTGGATCAGAAGGAAACTGGTTGACAATATCAAATGCCATTAAAAGATCAAGAAGCACAAGAATGAATGCATCAGCTCCACCCTGACTCCACCATAGGTCATCTACAAATCCCACCAAATTTGTAATGATTTGTGAGAATAATTGTGGGAAACGGGAAGAGGAGCCACAGCCTAAACAATATTCAGACAAAATATATATATCACTGCCCACAAAAGGAATGGGAGAATGGGAAGCACCTCAGAATGAACCTGCCTAATTCTCTGGAAACTAAAACTAAAGAAAGTGAAAAGTGCTTTCTGACTTGCAAGATTCAATTAGTGCAACCAATAATAAAGATAGTGTTAGTGTTCATAGTTTTGGTTTCTTGTCTGGACTATATCAAAGGGCAGACAAAACCTGTCTTAGAACTAAATTCCAGCCTGGAACCCAACTGGAATGGGTCTTGATCAGGGGTGTCAAACTGCCGGCCCATGGGCCAGTTGCATCATGCAGAGGCCGCGCCCACCCCAGATATGGCAATGTGAAAAAAGTCACGATGCGTCGTGACACATCACGTGACACGGTGAGTTTGACACCCGTGGTCTAGATAATTGGTTTCCTCTATGGTTCACATCACTTGCAGATTACCGATCATCTCAACAACCTTCTCCAGAAAGGGAACATATAGTTATTGAGACTATTGGGTCCAATGGTGCACTACTGCCTCTTTCAAAGCAGAAGTCACCACCTCCTCCATCAGGATGCCTACATCACACTAAAGACCCAACCATGAGAGCACAGAATGGGCTCAGATGCCAAACTAATGGCAAAGAGGACTTCGCCAGCAAAACATATACCAGATCATGCTATTAGGCCAAGAACCTGGTTTCTCAGCTGATCCTGCCCACTAAGAGAACAAGACAGAGCAGATCTGAGGCATTTTATCCACCAGTAGCCTGATTTCCCTTCATAATAGCCCTCCCTTCCTATAGCAACCCTGTCACCCTGAATAAGACTGCTAAAAAGCTGTTAGTAGACATAGCAAGGATGGCAATATATTGATGTTTCAAAGTCCTTATGATCACAAGGTATTCCCTAATATGGGCTTTTACTCACATCCAGCCCCTATCTCCAAAGTCCTACTATACTGCCTCATTGTGGCAGAGAGTATTCCTTGGAGGGATGAGCAAAGAATATTGGGAGTGTATGCCAAACTACATATTTTCAGCAAGGTCACTCAAGGTCCGAAGGTCATCCCAGATGCCCAGAAAAAGCAAAAGGCACCTATATTGGGCTCCAGTAAGATAGGAAGATGCTAGAGGCATATGTTCACTTTAGTGAGAAGGATAATTCATACTGTGTAAGATAATACAATGGTAAATTACTCCTGCATTTTTATCAAGAAAACTATATCAATAAAAAATATAAAATGATTGACCATATAGGCCAGATGATGGGCCCCTCATGTTATTGAGGAAGAGCTGAGGATATTTCAGGGTACTAATGGTGTTTATGACATGGCTAGATTCAGGAATGTAGTTGTTGATGTTGCCACGCAGGAAAAAAATCTAAAGCTACAGAGTCAGAATTATATAGGAACATGAAATGTAATAAGCATGAACTTGGGAAGGCTCAATACAATAAAAGATGAAATGACTAGTAATTGACATTTTAGGCATCAGTGAATCAAGATGGATTGGATCAGAAATTTTCAGTCAGAAAAATCACACTATTTATTACACAGGAAATGAAAAGAAGAGAGGATCTTGCTTTTATTATTACAAAGTTTATAGCAAGAATATATCATACAACGAATCCCTAAATATCAATTAGACTTTGCGGACAACTCTTCAATATGATAATCATTCAAATTGATGCTCTAACTCAGTGAACCTTTTAGAGACCGAGTGCCCAAAAACTGGCCCTGCCCCCGCTCCACCCCCTGCCCTGCCCCCACCCCGCCTGCCCGCAGGGCCACTCACCGCCTCCAGGGCCCGCCGCAGATCGTCCAGGCAGCCCAGCAGCACCATGGCGGCCATGCCCTCTGCCCGTGCCCTGCAGCATCAACTGTGCGCGATGGGGCGTGAGGGCAGAGTCTTGTCTACGCTGCCTGACTGCCATGTCCTTGGCTGTGCTGCTCCGTGTGGGCCACACTCGGGGGCAACTCTCCTCCAAGGGGGCTGCTGGTGAGGAGGGGGTTGCGGGGGAAGGCAAGGCTGGGGAAACAGCACGTGTGCCCACAGAGAGGGCTCCGAGTGCTGCCTCTGGCACCCGTGCCATAAGTTCGCCACCACTGCTCTAACTACTGACACAGAAAAAGAGCAGGTTAATAGGTTTTATGATCAAGTTCAATTGGAAACTGACAGGATATAAAAGCAAGTTGTGCTGCTGATTGGAGACAGGAATGCCAAAGTTGGAAATATGAAAGAGGAAAACATAGATGGAAACTGAAATGAAGAAGACTAGTTTATCAGTTTCTGCCATTTCAATGAATTCTTAGCTAAGATTTGGTTAGCTAACAATCCAAATTACACTTCTACACATGGACATTACCAGATGGAGTATATACAGTGGTGGGATTCAAATACGTGAACAATTGGTTCTCCTGAGTGGATGCTGCTTCTAGAAGTCTGTTCTGATCTAGGACTCCAAGGCCCAGTACGGACTTCTGGAAGTGGTGTCCATGCACTTCTGATGGGCCATTCTGGGCCTGGGAGGCCTATTCCGGGCCTCCAAGGCCCAGAACGGATTTCCGGAAGCGGCATCCACATACTTCCAGAGGGCCATTCTGGGCCTCGCGAAAAAGGGCTAGGGCTTCATTGGGCACCAGTGGTGGGATTCAGCCAGTTCACCAAACTCAACAAAAAATTAGCTACCAAACCAGTGCGAACTGGCTGAATCCCACCATTTAGTATATAGCAATTAAGCTGAGTATATTATTGCTAAAATGAGGTGGAGTAGCTGCATAATTGAAAAAGCCAAAGAATACCAAAGATAAGGATGTGCTTCATTGTTTATAGAAAGACCTTTAATAGTGTTGATCCCATCAAGCTGTGAAAAGTGTTCAGAAAAATAGAAGTCCAAGAATATCTCATTGTTCTTCTGAGAAACTTATATTCTAGTCACACTTGATCGATCAGATACAAAGGCCTTCGAAAAAATATTCAAATGCCATGCTGTGTCTATACCTATAAAGATCAGACACATGTAAGTCTTCGTATTCTCTGTGACACTGTACAGAAGTGAAAGTTTGACTTTGAAGAAACAGGATAGGAAGAGTATTGATAACTTTGATGTTGGAGAAAATGTCTGAGAATATTGTGGACAGGCAAAAAACAGACCGTTGGATCACCAAACCAATAAACTCAGACTTCTCATTCAAAACACAAATAACCAGGCTCAAATTGTCCTATCTCAACCACATTATGCAAAGACATAGCTCTCTGGGAAAGGTAGAAAGAAAGAGAAGACTATATGGTCTCTAGGAGTTGAAAATGACTTGAAGGCATATAATCAATCAACCAGTAAACCTATGTGTCTGGACCAGTTTACTTCAAATCTTAATTAACGATGTTCTAGGGGACTGTTCTGGTATTTCATTTCTCAGAGGTTCACAGTAAACCACGGTGCACAGGAAGGATTGGTGCACAGGAAGAGGCCACATAGGGATGTATATGCAGCTACGAATATGGCCTCAGCAGAACTGACCACCTCAAGGAAACCTCAAGTTCTCTCTGAAATTCTATTGGCTCTATCAAGCATCAGGGTGGGTCGATTCAACAGACCCTGTCTCTCTGCAGGAAGGGGTGACACCTTTTTTTAATAACAAATTTTATTGGTTTTTCAATTTTACATCAAGGTATTTGGAAAGCAGCATGGTGACTGGGTAATCAATAACTTCTGTTACTTTTTGAGTTATAGGTTCTTTAGTTGCAATCAGGGTTTGATTGTCAAAATTTTCAGTATATTGGAGTTGTTGTTCTTTAAAGTCCTCTGTCTTGGTGTTGATTTCTTCCGCTTCTGTTATTTTCTGAATTGTAAGTTCTTTAGTTGGAATCTGGGTTTCAGTTTGTAGGTTCAACCTGGCGCCTTTGTCTTTCAGTCTGGATTTAATTATCTCAGTAGCTTCAAGAATTTTTTCAAGTATAAGTTTACAATTGATTGAAATTTGTTGCTGGTCCTCCTCCATTTTTGAAATGTTTATAAATAGTTCTTTAGTGGAGGCTATTTTTTAAACAAGAGTCAGTAAATGTTCACCTCCACAGTTCTTAGAAGCCAATTTCACCTCCCAGCTGTTTCAGCTTTTTATCTCGTTTAGATAATACCAAGGACAGATCTAAGCTGTAAGCAAGTCTCTTTGTCAAAAATATTCACTTGCTGTACCAAGCTTCACCACAAGATGTCCCCAATAGCATTTAGCATCCTTTTCAGGAAGGCTAGATTTTTTTCCAATTTAAGTTCTTTTTAATCTTGTTTACAAGTAGATAAAATAGCAGGTCCCCGTGAAAGTAGGATTTTTTTGGGTCTCCAAATATCAAGAAAATGCAAATCCGGTTACTTAGTTATTCTTTTCAGGGCTTTATTTCCCCAAGTAGTCAGGCAGCGCCATTTTAGAGGGTGGGAAAGAAACGTTCCCTTCCCTCTCACCTCACAGGGGGAAGAAGATTCAAGAAGCTTTTTACAGGAAAATACTTGGGATACAAAGAAGGTAAGATCTCACCCAGTTCCTCCGCGGTGCTTTCGAAGTGCTTGATAGTAATTTTGGCCTCGGCTGGTAACGGCATTAGTGATGGGCCACGTTAATGGCCGATCTTTTCCCCGTCAGTTTGAAGAGCTGCCCCGGATCAAACGGGAGGGCTGCTGCCCTTCCGCGATCAGCAGGAGGTCCTCTTCACGCTCATCGCCCCTCCAGGGCGACTTTCGACCCTTTTCAGGGTCCCCCGGCGGGAGAAAACCAGACGGCGGAGAGAGCAATCGCCCCACACATCCGCTGGCGCCGCCATCACAAACCGGAAGCCTGAAAGTGGTGACACTCTTGAGACAAAGAGAGTCAGAGAGTGATCTGTGTATGGTAATGGACCACTACCAGATCACATCTCAACTTTTCCTTGACCATAAACCGATCCAACATGTAGTTGTCAGTATGCTGATATCCATCTCCATGGTTGCCATGGAGGTTCTCCAATATGCTTTATCAAAATCACATTATCACTTTATCAGCCACATTATGATAATGCATTTTGTGAAACTAATCCATGCATTCATAGTCCTTTAACAACAGTTAGGGTCCCTAGATATGATTCACACAACTCTTAATAATTTTACAGATATGTTTCTTCACTGATGACCAAATTTCAAAGCTGTTTTCAAGTGAGCCATCTATAGACAAACCATATGATAGTTTATGGCACAATGTATGAACCCAATTTGTATGTGTTTTAGCTATCTTAAAAGGATGTAAAAACTGCTGGAAAGAACCCTAACTTTTGAAATACCCATTTCATACTATATTCTCAAAATATGGGAGATTGCTAATCTCCCAAATGATTCTTGAATCTCTCATCCACTAAGAAAGGAGTCAAAGACTGTCTTACCTTTGGGTAGTTTTTATACAGAGGCAGAACATCTTTTTGCAGTAGATTCCCCAGAAGGAACCGGGGTGGAGGGCCAGGAGGAAACCTGACTCTTTCTTGCTGAAACCGGAAGGCCCAGAACATGAGCAGAAAGAGAATGAACAGTATTATTGTCCCAGGGATCAGCTCCATCTGCATGTTTATTCTTCTTGCCTTGATGGAGTGAAAGAGATGAGACTTCGGGGTTGGAAATGAGTCTGGGACACACAGAGAAGGACAGAGGCAAAGTCAGTGTGATTGGTTCTCTAGCATTCTTTCTTCCACTCCCCAAGGTATATTTTTACTTTTGCAGGCTATCAATTATTCCAGAAAATGAAATTCTGTTAAGTATTTGTTTCGATAACACAAGCAAACTTAGAGCAATTGAAGGAGTACTCTAATGACATGTTTCTAACTAAATAAAGGTTATTTAATTAATCCAATTTTCTAGATTGAAATAAGTATCTTCTGATTGTGGGTAGACTTATAATGTAAAATGTAGCTATATGGTACTAGAGCAAGTATGAGGGAGATAGCATTGGACAGTCACATTCTGGACAAGCAGCTGAACTTGATAGTCAATAAGAACATTGTGGTGACAAAGCCAACTGTTGACAGTTCAGCCAACAAAAGAATGAAATAGATGAACAGATGGGTCTACCTGATTAAGCACTGTGGGAAGAATTTATAAATTTATATAACTGTTAGAAATATTGTATAGGAAATCATATGTTAGCTAACCCAGTTCTCCAACACAGTTACGGATTAACAGCCTCTGAAATCCTTTTAAACTTACACAAACATAAGAATTAAACAATTATTTCAAATTGTAAACACTCATAAGTAAACACACAAAATTCAACACAATGTAAACATAATTATAACACAATTCAAGTGAAAAGACCAATCACATTACTTGATTTAATCAACCCCTTCTCTGGGGTCAATACTTACACACACCCACACCCCTCAAGTATCACACACATCAAAAGCAGAAGATCATGAGTCCTAGTCCCGCCATAGCTATGAAAGCCAGCCAGGTAATGCAGGGTAGGAGACAATTCATAGTTTTGATTTTTAAAAAATCCCCAGAGCAATCACAGAATCAATAGTTAACACGAATGAGCAAAGTTCTGAAGGGACTTTCACTTTGATGAAGATCCATGGAAAGCATCCTTAGGAAGCTGCTTCTCAAAACAATGACACCTCCCATCCCCTTCTCAGAGTAAAGCAAGACTATGGCATTGGGTTGTGTCTGGGGAGGTTCTGACTCATGAAGACAGTGATGGGAACTGCTTTTGTTACAAGCCTCTTCTGGCTACTGAAACTGCAGGATGAAGCTCCAGAAAAAAACATGGAGCACCTCACTGAGGCAAATCACATCCCATCTGTTCCATGACAATGAAATTGTGTTGTTTTTCATTTGTTGAAACAAAATCCAATCATGTCACATAGGCCTTGAGCATTTGTTTTTGCAAGCTGTCTATGAATAGTCACAGAATCTAGTCTAGATTTGCTTTAACATAATCCATGAACAATATAACAAGAAAAAAAATATTTCTTTGGCTATTACCTTTTTCTCTTTTACTTATACATAAGTAGTGAACATATTTCTGCATTTAGCAAGCTGTCAAAACTATAGCAAAACAAAGAAGTAACCAAAGCAATACAATCTTTGCATTTATCTTGAAATTCAACCTAAAGATGCACATGTATGTCATGCATTTACTAATTTATGGTAAACAACAGAGAAACATATTTTTGCATACACAATATGCAATCTCAAGTCTCAATAATATCAATGACACCACTTGTGGAATAATCATAATGCACATACCTTTCAGCAATCTACTTGAGGCTTGTCCTCCACAACAATAACCTCAAATAGTTTCTCTTTGCATGAACATCTGATTTTATACCTCGTGCTCTATCTAATCTCCTCCTCTTCCTCTTTGTCCCAGCCAATAGTAGCAGAGGTAGAACTGCAGCTTATTATTTCAAACATCATAAACAATACCCCTGAAACAGCTCTATTTTATCTGGAATATCATATTGTACTGTGATTTCAAAATTTTTGAAACAGTTGTTTTGTTCTGAGCTCATTAGCTTTTGAACTCCAACTTTTGTGCACTTCTAACTTATTATTAACTGTGCAGATATCTCTTTTCCTAGCAAAAAGGTTGATTTTTGACAAGGAAGCTCTTACTGTTTTTCAGGCAGAAAAATGGAAGAAATATCAGTTAAGATCTTGTGCTAGTTGCTTAATCGTTGCTGAGCAAGTTTAACAGACAATTTTGCTACCTTGACATAGTCACAATTGTTTATCTACAAGACTATCTATTTTGCAATAGCATGAAAGTTAATATATTATCAGTATAGTTGTTCTAATGAACTTGGACAAAATGAGAAGGAAAGGAGTTGAAATGATCTCGCCTATAGGAAATAAGACTACTGTTTATAGGACACCATGACTCGGATAAAATGGATAAGCAATTAGACGTTTTTGCATGAATAAAAAACAATTGCACACATACTTGATAGGTAAAAAGAAAGCACAAGCCTATACAGAATAATTAGATTTATAGGAAGAAATGAAAGCTTTTCAATATTCCTGTGTTAGCTTGATTGTACGGATTTTCAATAAAGATACCACAAAATATAACTTTGCATGGATTTTATGCTGCATTGATGAAGCAGTAATTAAAAACTCCAAGTAGGGTAACTGAGTCAATCTATTGTAATGAAAACAGAAAAGCATGTTTGGCATTTTAAATATTATTTTAAAAAATGGTTTAAAAGAATAAATTTGCTACTATAAAACTGTGTTTCTTGTTAATTATCAATACTGCAGCAAATGGTCACACAATGTTTAGCTATGCTACTTATGATGTTACTGCTTCATTCATGTCAGGCTATTTAATCATAAATATCTAATGAAGGTAATACGGTATAATGCTTATATACTTACATGAATATAAAATGGATAATTTCATAAAGAAAAAGGGCTAGGTTCTGGTGATTGGATGGACAAATCATAATCTTGAACTGACTTCATTGTACACACAGTATGGTCTCTGTGTGTGTGTGCGTGAGAGAGTGAAATATAAAAATACTCAGTAGGTAATACTCCCCTCCTTAAGTAACTATGGGTTTATCCAAACAAATTCATTGGGTCCATGATAATTAATTGATACCAAATATAACAGGGTTCTTTCAATTTTTAGTCCAAATTTCAAATCATTAAATGATTTCTTACCTGTGCAGAGATAGCCCTAATAAACTGACCTTCAAAATATGAGTGTTCTTTTGTGAAAATTACTTTCTGCTCTTTAAACAATTTAAACTGCTCTTTAAATATTTAATTCCACTACTAATACTTGCAGCAGCTCATCTATTTCAAATGGATCCAATCCTACCTGATTGGATAGTACTTCTCCACAGTTGTTCCTATTCCATAGTCTATTTGGTTCAGATATTTGCATCTGATAATGTCATGTGGAAGTTTGAGTTTACATTGCCTGATGAAAGTGTGGGCAATAAATGAAGTATTGTCTTAGCACAACTTTATTAACGTACCTCCTGAATGATTGTCTTACCCAGTTCAAGATTTCCAGTAATTCTGGGATCCTCCATTACTGCAACTTTGGCACTCCTATCACCTTTAGTGGTGTGTGAAGCTAGTTGCTTACAGTGCTGGTATAGTTAGAAGTGCACAAACATAAATAAACTGATTTTCTTTACAACTGATCAACAGAAAGAAGATGAGAGGGCAAACCAAAAAAATGTGCAACACAGTAAATAATCCCAATTTCCCCTATGTATAAAACTTTAATGAACAGAGAAAAGGAAACAAATTGCCGTTGTCAGTGTATATTTAAGAATTTTTCCAAGAATGTTTGGAATATGTCCTCCTCTACTTTGCTAGTCTCTTTCTGGATTCCATATGGGTAAGCACATATTAGTAATGAGAATGACATGGACTTTCACAAAATTGGACATAAATGGAGACACAATCACAAAGATGTCCTCTTGAGAGGGAGTATGAGGGGGAAATGAGGAAATGTGTGTTGTGATGCAGGGGGACAAATTTTGCCACTTAGGTAATAGTGCTAGAAATTTTGTCATTTTGGCATCATTGTGGTTTGGGATGCAGACACCAATGCATATGTATCATTTGTTGGGTCACACTGTCTAGCCTGGTCATGAATGACATTACCATTACACTATTGTTTTGCTATTACGCAGTATGATTTTAGAGGGGGGGGCAAGGTTAGTCCTCTATTTATCACCCAGGGATCCTGTAGTACAGAAAAACTAAGTCAATGTCATGTGACACAGAGAGATAGAAAAGCATGTACATGTATTGTTGGGAGCCCATTTTTATTCCTTTCTCTGTTTACATATTTATATGTTGATATATAGGGCTTCATATGAGCAACACATTACAATTGCATATATGTTTTCATGTGCACCAAATATATAAGTTCACCCAAAACGGTTACTTACCTCTGTTCTATTACCTTCAGCAAACTCTAGAGATGACCAGTTTGCAATGAGGAAAGAGGATACCTGCCCAAAGGGAATATTTCCTTGTTTCCCAATGTAGGCACTAATTAGCAGTCCCATTAAATACACACTTATCAGAAAAAGTCATTGTTGTTTGTTTCAGTGATCTGTAATCTTAAACTTCTGCATATTTTCTAGAGCTATGTCAAGCCTCTCCAATCTGTCCTAAGGACTGGTCCTAAAACCTTTAAATAATGCAGTTTATTTCTGATTGTTTGGGGGCATAGAAGCAGCCACAACTTTCGCAAATGTCATACTCTCGAGATTCATGGGTCCTGGATTATGGACACATCCTGTACATTAGCCCATTTAAGGTACCTTGGTTCAAAATTTGTTGCTCTGTGGTGCACAATTTTGCCTAATTATAAAGGTCATAACAATGAGACTTTTAGTAGTATATAGATATACAAATGGAACATTGGGAGACTATGTGATTGAAATGGCTTAAATTTATATTATTATATAATTTAAAAGAGATTTTTTTCCCTAAAGTAATTTGCTTTGGGATTTCTGGTATGTGATTCCAGAAAAATCGTCCCGAATATATAAAGCTCAAATCTGTGCTGGAGATGTGGACAATATGAAGGATTATTTTAGCATGCCTAATGAATAAAGCCAGGACGTTTTGGTTTCAAATGCATATAGTGATACAAAGAATTTTAAAGATCAATATTCAACTGAAAGCAGAAGTTTTTTTGTGGCACTAATGAATAAACAATTACAAAAAAGTAATGGAACATTGCTTTTGTACATGATAACTGCTGTGAGACTATTGTATCACAAAAATGCAAAGATTCTGAAATATCCAAAATGGAGGAATGGTTGATGAAATTGGCAGTTAAGCCAACAACTATTGTGCCATAAATAGTTAAAATACAAAATGTCCATTTTATGGATATAAAACATTATAAAATAATGAATTAATAAAAGCTCACTCTATTTTTTTACTCTTTCCAATCAAATAGGATAACAGAGGAAAATTATCTGTCTACCCATCTGTCATCAACAGTATAAAGTTCCCCAAATAGAATACAACTGGACAAAACTTGGCTTGTGGATAGCAGCTGGCAAAAGAAATATTGCGTTTGAAAATGAACCAATTCAGGCTTGGGCTGTAGAGCAAATACTATTAAAAAAAAAAAATTCCTCCAGGCAATTGGGCAACAACTGGGAATATTTGTTAATACTTCCTTCTAGGACCCCCTTCTTCCTCCCACCTAGCCACATGACCCAGAACCAAACTAGCATTAAGATATTGGAAAGAATTCCAGAAATGATGCTCTGTAGGCTTTCCTTGTTTTCAATCTTCTGGTATCTTGTTCAAATAATGCACATGTAACTTTTTTGCAGCAACAGCAAACTTTGCAACTTAGTCCCTGATTAGGGAATTGGTGTCTGACTGGAAACAGTTAATCAACCAACTGCTTTATCAAAGGTGGTTCCACTGCAACATAACAGGAGTAATTATATATTTCTGGGAAAAGCTGGGTCTCAGAAATAAAGCACAAGAAATATTTTCAGTTTTCATGCTTCTAGAAATACATAAATGAGTTCCAAATACTTCCATTCAGTGTTTGCTGACAGCCTTGTTTGTTGCTTTAACTTTTAGATTCCCTCTCTAATATGTAAACATTTCATTCTAAAAAAAAAAAAAATTCCCCTCAAGATTTGTTTAGCTGCTTGAAGGTATTACAGATACTGATATCCCCATGTGCTTCAGAGCACTTTTATGAAGATCAAATCCAGAGTGTGGCATAGCCCTACTTTAAAGAATATCTATTGCATTATTTAAGATAACAGAAATACTACTATTATATACTCCATGGTATATAGACACTTTTCTTTCTGATGGACAAATATACAACATATTTTTTTTCCGTCACTTGCCAAATATAAAAACTTTTCTTTTTGAATAGGCTATCGTTCATTTCTGTCGTTAACAGAACAAATCAGTAATTAGGAATGAATAAAGTACTGAATTGAAAGTTTAAGGTTCATAGTTTTTCAAGAAAATTTGAAGCTGTGTTCCAATGACTTTTTATAAGGTGCAGGGAGGAAGTTTACCATGATAGCTACAGTGGCAGTTTTCTCTTTTAAGCTATAGATAGTGCTTTGGTCATTTCCTGAAGCACTGGGGGCATCTGTGAAACTGTTTTTAGTAGCCACTGTTTTCATTACAAAGCTGCATTTAAAGTCACAGAAAGCAGAATTAAAAATTACTAATTTTAGACTAGAACAAAATATAAAAATATTGTAATTAAAGCCATGTCGATATAATTACAAATTTATTTGGGAAAGGGAGATGTAATTGTGAAAGGAAGAATGGCCTCATAAAGTCTCATAAAGTCTTGAGAATCCCTGCTTTCCATCTGACAAAATAGTTATAGTAGAAGATCTGTCTTTTCTGGAGCATGCTAATTTCTAGCTCATGCTGTTTTCCCAAATTAGACTTGATTTTTTCTTCAAATGACATACTTATTGGCAGTGGTGGGATTCAGCCAGTTCGCACCACTTCGGCAGAACCAGTAGCTAATTTTTTGTTGCCCAAGCCCAGAATGGACTTCCGGAAGCAGCATCCACGTAGAGAACCGGTTGTTCACATATTTGAATCCCACCACTGCTTATTGGTAATTAGAATAGGAGAGTACCCTTGGCCTCCTTAGTTTTTCTTTATTGAAAGGTGACCAGTGTAGGAGCTGATGAAATGTTTTCTTCATACTTTTCAACTAAATAATGAAAAAGAAATAATACTACAGCCATGTATGGAGCAAGGATGAGATGAAACTCCCTAATCCAGTTTTTCTGGAGAAAGACTGATTATTTTTCAGTCTGAAGTTGTGCTTATCATTTGAATGATATACCAATTTGGGACCACAGGATATATTTGAATTAAATATATTTAGTATGATCATTCCCAAGCATGATAGGTTTTTTTCCCCTCTGCCACATTAAAATGTATAATTCTAGAGCAACTTTTGTAATATATTTGGGTTCTGTATCCAGGAGTTTTGGAAGTGACATGTGACACGGTTTCTCAGAAATGCATTCAAAATGGAAAAGATTCTTCTTTGATTTTTAAAGTTAGAGGGGAGTTCTGGTTTTTAGCTGGCGGTATGTTTAAAATCTTTTTAGTACATAGGGCAAAAGCCCTTGTACTTTGGGTTTCTGTGTTTAAATAAGATAATCCCCTGTGGAAATGACCTTTTGCCTTATCAGCCCATTTTTTTACTGAATTGGCAATTTAATAAAGAAGGCTTCTTCAGGCTGATTTTTAATTGAATGACTTTCAATATTAGTTTCCCCTGAATATTACCAAACCCCTGTACCTCAGTTCCAAGCCTGAATTGTCAGATTTTGCCAGGATATTTTTAGAACGTACTATTATAAAACATAACTTTTCTCACAAAGAAGTATCTCTCTTCAAATGCTTCAAGGGTCTCTAGAAGATGGAAATTATTTCCACTCTCTAGGAATGTGTTTCAGTGTTCCTGGAAATTCAGCTATCTCTACTGCTACAGGAGCCAATTACTGTACATAGAGCATCATCAGATAACTATTTTTTTATGATTAGCTGTGCCATTTAACCCTTAATACAGGTAAATGGGGAAAAGTCCTCTAACCCCCAGTACTCACCAAATGCAAAACACTTTTGATTTGACGAACAGAACAAAATAACAGAGTTGGAAGGGACCTTGGAAGTTTTCTTGTCCAATCTCCTGCTCAAGCAGGAGACCCTATATCATTCTGGACAAGTGGCTGTCCAGTCTCTTAAAAGCCTCCAGTGATGATATACCCACAGCTTCTGAAGGCAAGCCATTCCACTGGTTATTTGTTCTCACTGTCAGGAAATTTCTCCTTAATTCTAGGTTGCTTCTCTCCTTGATTAGTTTCCATCCATTGTTTCTTGTCTAGCCTTTTGGTGCTTTGGAAAATAGGCTGACCCCCTCTTCTTTGTGGCAGCCCCTCAAATATTGGAACACTGCTATCATCTCATCCCTAGTCCTCTTTTTCATTAGACTAGCCAAACCCAATTTCTGCAACTATTCTTCGTAGGTTTTAGCCTGCAGCCCCCTAATTATCTTTGTTGCTTTTTTCTGCACTCTTTCCAGAATCTCTACATCTTTTTTATAATATGGTGACCAAAACTGGATGCAGTATTCAAAGTATTACTAAGGCTTTATAAAGCAGTACTAATACTTCATGTGATCTTGATTCTGTTCCTCTATTAATGCAACCTAGGATTGTGTTGGCTTTTTTTTTTTTGGCTGATGCTGCGCACTGCTGGCTCCGAGATCCCTCTCACAGTTACTGCTATTGAGCCAGGTTTCACCTAATCTGTACCTGTACATTTGATTTTTCTTGCCTAAATATAAAACCTTACTTTTCTCTCCATTGAATTTTATTTTGTTAGGGCCCAGTGTTCAAGTCTGTTGAGATCCATCTGGATCTTGAGTCTATCCTCTGGAGTGTTGGCTATTCCTGCCAGCATAGTGTTGCCTGCAAAAAATATCACCTTTTTGTAACTTGAGACCCCTTTTTGGAAATGCATGCAAAAATTATCACAGTGCTGTGTCCTCCCTGTTCAAGTGAAAACAAATTCAGCTTTGGAGGCTAGGAAGGACGTTGTTCAAAATTCCTGAAGAGCTGCTTCTACTTTTAATGGGGGAAAAAAAAGAACTTGACGGAATAACAGTCTGTCTTGATAAGAGGTAACTATGTTCTGAAGGTACAGTAACTAGGGTGTCTGAAGTCACTGGATTAGAGATGTTCATTCTGCTGGATCATGCTTCTTTTTAAAAATCTGTAGTGGATGTTTTTGATAACACTCACTTCCAAAAGGGTTCCACGCTATTTGTCTGTCTCTCTCTGTCTCTCTCTGTCCCCTTCTATTCCCTCATCTAAATTGTTTATAAAGATGTTGAGGAGTACTGGGCATAAAAATGGAACCTTGGGGTACACCACTGCTTACTTACTTCCACGTAGATATAGTCCCACTGAGGACTATATGTTGAGTATGATTTATCTATCCCACATTTTTTTAGTTTACCAAGAAGCAAGTTGCGGTCTTACTTTGTCAAATGCCTTACTGAAATCCATGTACTATGTATACTGCATTTCGATGATCCTCTAATTTAGTCACTTTGTCAAAGAATGAAATAAGATTTGTTTTGCGTGATCTATTTTTACAAACCCATGCTGGCTTTTGTTTATAACTTTGCTTGCTTCTAGGTGTTTGCAGATTTGTTGCTTGATTATCTTTTCCAGGATCTTCCCAGGTACTGATGTCATGCTGATTGATCTGTAGTTTCCTGGATCTGTTTTTTCCCCCTTTTTTGAAGATGGAAACCACATCAGCACTTTCCCAGTCCTTTGATAATTCCCCAGTGCTCCAGGATCTTTGAAAGGTATGGTTCAATTTTCTGACATCACATCTGCCAATCCTTTTTGGTTAGTTGGGCTATATGTGTGAAGACAGATGCAAAGAATGAATTAAGTGGCTCTACTTTTTTTCTACTGCCCATTACCTCCTTGCCATCTTTGCTCATTAGTGGGCAGATTGTTTCTTTGACTTTTTTCTTGTTTATTTATATGTTGAAAAAACTTTATTTGTTTATTTATTATTTTTGACTCTTTTTGCAAATTTTACTTCATTCTGAGCTTTAGCTTTTCTGACTTCTTCTTTGCATGTTTGGACTATTTGTTGGTATCTGCCTTACTTATGTGTCCCTCTTTCCATTTTTTGTACTTATTCTTTTTTTTTCTTTCAGTTTATTACATAGAGCATCATCAGTACAGTTTTGATGCAATTCATAAAATATGTCCATATGTATATAAAGCATCAGCAGACAAATAAAACATGGATACATAAAATATGCATATATTAAGCTCTCTTCCCAAGTGACATATGTGAAGATGCAAACTATGTATGCATAAAATTCCATCTGCAGTTAAAGTATATTATTCTCAATGACTGCCCCCCTTAGACTTTTAAACTGGGGGGAACAATACTGTAATTTTGGTAAAGTGAAATTATGGACAGCTTGCTTATGTTTCTATGATAAAAGGGGCACCTGAATTTAAAAATATTTATTTTACAAATCATAATACAAAGAAGCAAAGGTAAGATTATAATCGCTCTTCGAAGTTATCAAACTGTTGGATTTTGATAACTCTTTGAACAGTGACTGTCACTAAAATATCAGGGAAGGCAGAAAATCATTAATCTATTGGCTAATTTTATTCTATTGTAAAAATTCATCGGCTTATTCAGTTTTATGTGTATAGTGTGGGAAAGACATTGCCTGCCTAAAAGGAATACTTGCTTCTTCTCCAACCTAGGCCAATACTTCACAATGAACCTGTTTCATTAGGAAATTCACAAAAACACCTCCTTTTAAATCCCTAGATTAGAGAAGGTATTCCGTCTGTTATTATTGCTAATAACAGCATTTAACAAACGTATACTTTAGCCCTTATATTTGATTAAAGCTTTGTAAAAAGG
Source organism: Azemiops feae (assembly GCA_023970755.1). Classification (NCBI taxonomy): domain Eukaryota; kingdom Metazoa; phylum Chordata; class Lepidosauria; order Squamata; family Viperidae; genus Azemiops; species Azemiops feae. The sequence continues at coordinate 148,877 of JALGBA010000838.1, forward strand.
AAAATAGTGTTATACTATGACTTAAAGCAAAACCAAATTTTAAGAAGAACTAAAGTAATTCTGTAGACATTTTAGTGAGGTATATTGCTCTAATTAATTTTGCTTCAATATTAAAATCTGTGCCAAACTGCAGGTTTGATTTTGTCAAATTTTATTAGTCTTCTCTAAATGATAAGATTATTAGTTTATGTACTATTATATTGACTGCATAAAAATATGTATCTAAGTGATTTATCTAAATAATTTATCTTAGCTCTAAATCTAAGAGATTTAAGCTATAGTTTGTTTTCTATAAAGAAAAGGAAGAGAAAGGCAACATCCTCATCTATCAGTTTCCTTACTAGTGGAAATGATACTAATGTTCCATTCTTCAAATAAGAATCTATATATAAAATATGTCTCCAAGAGACTGTTAAATTTACATTTAATTAAAGATTGACAACAATAGCATATGCTAGATTTCTACTATTGCATGTTTCATACATGAATCCTAGTGGAAAAAACTATGATTACTTATCTCTAGGAAAAATATTCTTTGAGCCACACAAAATAGTAAACTTCTGTCGTGTAATATAAACACATGAAAAATATAAAAAACTTTACAGAACAGAATAACAGAGTTGGAAGGGACCTTGGAGGTCTTCTAGTCCAACCCCCTGCTCAGGCAGGAAACTCTATACCATTTCAGACAAATGATTGTCCAATCTCTTCTTAAAAACTTCCAGTGTTGGAGCACTGACAATCTCTGGAGGCACGTTGTTCCACTAATTAATTGTTCTAACTGTCAGGAAATTTCTCCTTAATTCTAGGTTGCTTCTCTCTTTGATTAGTTTTCATCCATTGCTTCTTGTCCTGTCTTCAGGTGCTGCAGAGAATAGCTTGGCTCCCTCTTCTTTGTGGCAGCCCCTGAGATATTGGAACACTGCTCTCATGTCACCCCTTGTCCTTCTCTTCATTAAACTAGACATATCCAATTTCAGCAACCATTCTTTATATGTTTTTGCCTCCTGTCCCCTAATCATCATTGTTGCTCTTCTCTGCACTCTTTCTAGAGTCTCAACTTCTTTCTTACATGGTGACAACCAAAGCTGGATGCAGTATTCCAAGTGTGGTCTTAAGAAAGCATTATAAAGTGGTATTAACATTTCACACGATCTTGATTCTATCCCACTGTTAATGTAGCCTAGGACTGCATTGGCTTTCCTATAGTGCAATTTATGAATAAGGCAAATAAGAGATCTAGAGAAGAGATCTTATATACTTACTGTTTATTATTATACTACTTTGTCTACTAAACATGTATTTGTTTCATCAGACCATCTCCACACCATCAATACTAGTCTCAGTAGGTTTATTCACTGGGGATGTACATCCATTTTGGACATAAAAATATTAAATCAAACCGAAAAGCCAAAAGCTTCCCAAACTAATGGCAAAGAATTTTGGGATTAATGTGTAGTAAATTACACAGCACAGTTCATGAGTTACTTTGTCGTAAGATGGGCAGCCAATAAATTTGATAAATAAATAAAATTAAAAAATTAAATAAAGTTTAGAGACATGATTAAAAAAACCTATCTTCCAGAAAAATAACTTCTTTCCAGACATTTTTTTTATGTGAAAGCTTTATTACCATACATTCCCATACATGCACTGGAAATAGCACTCTCTATCAGCTTGCACAGAAAAATATATCTGTAGCCATTGTTAGCTCATATATAATATGCAGTCAGCTACAGGTCCAGGATTTTTTTTATAAATCCTGTTGCCAAGCTAGGCACCCTCAGTGGTGGGATTCAAATATGTGAACAACCGGTGTGGATATGTGAACAATCTGTGTGGATGCCGCTTCTGGAAGTCCATTCTGGGCCTGGGCAATAAAAAAATAGCTACCGGTTCTGCCGAAGTGGTGCGAACCAGCTGAATCCCACCACTGGGTACTCCCCATCATATATTTGTGCATCTGCCTCTTTTCCTTTCTCAAAGGAAAATTTTTATAATGTGGACAGTCTGGGGAAGTAAAACCTCAAACTAGAAAGAAAGAATGAATTTCTTATCTGCTTACTCTGTATTGGTTGAGAAGTTCCAAAGTCTGCTTCCCATTTAGAAATTAAGTATGGAAGGTAATAAAGTAACATAGAAGTCTACAACACTCTTGAATGAATTTCAAAATCTTCTTCATAGTATAAAAATGACAATGTTTTTAATAATGATAAGTTAAATAACAACCCTGGCAGCAAATGAGAAGGAGGCAGCTTTTGCTTTGGAAAAAGGAAACTTTTTCATGCAAAATGTTAAATTACAATAGCAAAATGCTTTGTATGATTAGTAAAACAACACTGAACCTAATTTTCTGAATTAATTCAACTAGATTGTCTCCATGTGAGGAGTCTCAAGGACTTAGTTGAGGGCACTGAATAATAGGAAGTTTTGTTTCTTACTGTCTCAAAGACCAAATGTGGGAAAACAATACTCCAGTATTGTTCATATTAAAAAGAACTTGAAAATCAATGAATACAAATAGCAAATAGACTTTATCAATATAGTTGATAAAAATAATTTCAGTTCATAAATATGTAAAGTTTGTCAAAGAAATTGGTTCTTCTGTTTATTTTTTTGCAGTTAAGTCCATTAGAGATTGTATCTCTACCGATGTCAGAATGAATATAGACTAAATATTTAAGAATTAGAAGAAGAACCATCTATTAAAAAACTATTGTGACCTTTCCTTCCAGCCATTTAAGTGTTTGGAGGAAGAAGCAGATACAACATTTTAGAAGGGGGCTGATCAGCAGATAAAAGCAGATCATGTTGAAGAGCAGGTCCTGCAGCTAAAGGTTATGCAAGACCTCTGTCTTGCAATTTTACTAAGGAAAATATATATATATATATGTCTTTGATAACTGCAAAAATACGAATCCCGGGCATATCTGTTCAATAACACAGTCCTCGATCTCCGGGAGAAATATAAACCAGCTGTTTATTGTTAAAAAGTTTAAAACAATAAAAACAACTATTTACAATATTAAAACAACTTAGCTTTCGCTGGTCCCCTGCCAGCGTCCTCAGAGTAAAGTTTTGGGGTGGAAATTACTTTTATAAACCTTGCTAGCCTAACTGCTTACTCATTGACCGTGTGATAGAGCCATCCGTCCTGGCTGACCGTAATTGCCTTAATTGTCCCGCCTCCTCTTTTTTGCACTCCAGTTCTCCAACCTTCCTCCCTCCCATCCTTGTCAATCCCCTCCTTCCTGGCGCTGCCGCCATTAGCCTGCCCTCCAGCTGCTCCCCCGCACTCGCCCTGGGCCCCACACCCAGATCCGGCGCCTCAGATGCCTTCCCATCGCTGCTCCCCTCCTTTCCATCCCGTTTGTCTGCCCGTTGTTTGCCTCGTCTGCCCATGACCAGCTGGGCTATCTGCCGGCTCACTCCTGAACTCACCCCCTCTCATCCTTGCAGATCCTATCCTTCCCAATGCCGCCGCCATTGGTGCGTTTGCCAACTGCCTCACCTTCCCCCCCTCCTTCCCATCCCTTTCCTCCTCCTTTGTTCCAGCGGCTCGTCGTGGGTCCAATTCCCTTTCCATACGATGATCGCCTTCCCTAATTCCGCCCCCTGCGAACGCCGTCCGCATCCTAGCTTGTTCCTCACATGCCTTCAATGTCTGATATGCCGGGGGCAATTCTACGTGTCGATTAATCGAGCCCGCATTTGAGATTAATCGACATGTAGAATTGCCCCCGGCATATCAGACATTGAAGGCATGTGAGGAACAAGCTAGGATGCGGACGGCGTTCGCAGGGGGCGGAATTAAGGAAGGCGATCATCGTATGGAAAGGGAATTGGACCCACGACGAGCCTCTGGAACAAAGGAGGAGGAAAGGGATGGGAAGGAGGGGGGGAAGGTGAGGCAGTTGGCAAACGCACCAACGGCGGCAGCGTTGGGAAGGATAGGATCTGCAAGGATGAGAGGTGGTGAGTTCAGGAGTGAGCCGGCAGATAGCCCAGCTGGTCGTGGGCAGACGAGGCAGAGGGACGGGATGCGGCTGTGCGCACGCACATCCAAGTGCGGAAGGAAATCGGAGGAAATAGCACTAATAGGGATAGATAGTGGAAGACAGGAACAACGGGCAGACAAACGGGATGGAAAGGAGGGGAGCAGCGATGGGAAGGCATCTGAGGCGCCGGATCTGGGTGTGGGGCCCAGGGCGAGTGCGGGGGAGCAGCTGGAGGGCAGGCTAATGGCGGCAGCGCCAGGAAGGAGGGGATTGACAAGGATGGGAGGGAGGAAGGTTGGAGAACTGGAGTGCAAAAAAGAGGAGGCGGGACAATTAAGGCAATTACGGTCAGCCAGGACGGATGGCTCTATCACACGGTCAATGAGTAAGCAGTTAGGCTAGCAAGGTTTATAAAAGTAATTTCCACCCCAAAACTTTACTCTGAGGACGCTGGCAGGGGACCAGCGAAAGCTAAGTTGTTTTAATATTGTAAATAGTTGTTTTTATTGTTTTAAACTTTTTAACAATAAACAGCTGGTTTATATTTCTCCCGGAGATCGAGGACTGTGTTATTGAATATATATATATATATATATATATATATATGTGTGTGTGTGTGTGTGTGTGTGTGTGTGTGTGTTTGTGTGTGTGTGTGTGTGTGTGTGACTATAAATCCTATCATGATTAAATCAACCTCCTCTAATCTATCTGGTATGAATTATGGCCACAGTTAAACCTTGCAGTCACCATGGATTGTGAGGATATCAGGCTGGAAAAGTCCAAACTAAATTAAAAGCACTCAGTTTTTGTTTTCTCTCTCAACATTAAGAATATGTAAATTAAATAACATGATATGTTCAGAAGAGCAAAGTATTTTTAGTAACATTTGAAAATAGGTAGGCATTTGAGGAAAGAAAACTCAGAACTAGGAGAAGGACTTCAGAAATGATCATCACGTCATTCTTCACTCTGCCGATTAAAATTAATAGAGAGGCTACAATATTCATTCATTCATTCATTATAAAGAGGTATGAAGATATATGGAAGATTTGCTGATCCACTTGGGTAGTGTATTCCTTGTGGATTAGTTAGAAGTATTTCTTTGAAAATTCTGTATTAAACTAGGTGGCTTGGTGATTTAAGCTGCTCAGAGTTAAGAAACTGAACAAAATAGAAGACTAAGTAAGCTAGAAAATATAGATAGACCTCAATATGACCGTAATGGAGTCTGCCTGTTAGAGTAACATGTCACGTTGACCATTAAACAAAGCATCTCATTTAACGACCCCTCATCTCTGCTCTCCCCAATGCAGTCATCAAACGAATGTACAGATTGTTAAATGGAGCATAAGTTACTTCAGGGGTGCGGGAGGCCCTTGCAGGCCTAGCATAGGCCCAGGGCCACCTGCCTCGGCCCTTCCATGGCCTCCACTCCCCAAGACATCCTATGTTTTGCTTCCAGCCCCTTGAGCCCCCACAGGCCTTTTCCACTCCCACCAGGTACCTCTGGGACTTAGGCTTTATTTCTCCACCACCCTCCTCTTCACTTACCTTTTGAAGAGTGCTGAGGCCTTTCAGAGTGCCATAACAGATCACAGATCATGCTGCAGAAAGCTTTCAGCTTTCCAGTTGAGATGTAAGGAAATACAAAACGAACCATTCAAAATATCAGCATATATCATAACTCTAGTCAAATAAACTGACTGTGCATTCCTTTTTCTTTACAAAACAATATTTCACTATAATTCATTCAGATGCTTGTTGATCCTCATTACAAATTACTTCATTACAGTCTGTTTTGTGAATCCAACAAAAGAAATTGTCAAAATTTTCTCTGGGATTTTCATATTTATTTCCTTCTTAATTTTTAAAGCTTCATACAATTTTCTTTTTATATCTGATGGCAAATTCTTATTTAGAATCTCTCTTATTGTTTTCAAGTGGAATTAGTTGCATATCTTTCTCTGTAGCATCTTCTTCTGGGAACAGACTGTTCCCAAGAAGACGCAACATAGCTGGCATAATGTGTTTCTTCCAACACAGTCCCCATACAGTTTCTGGTACAGTTCCTCAAAGATATCTCTGAATGCCATTATAAATTGCTTGTCTTTTGTCTCCAATATCAAAAATATTTTTTTTTCTTTTCCACAAATTTATATTTATTTTTTAAAATAATTTCAGAGTCTTAATAATCAAAATCCAATATTCCAATGTTTTCTCACCCCTTAATCTTTTTAAAACTTTCTATATACAAAACTTTGTCTTGCTTTTTGCTGTTTATTTTAAATTCTTAAAATTATAAAAATAGATATTAATTTTCTAATATTAAAGAATGAAGACATTCATCCAGCATTTGCCATCTTATCACATTGAAGGCATCAAACTTCTTTGAAACAGTTAATAGGCAATTTCCGAAGTTGGTTAATAAGGAAAGTATGTAAACTTAGTTTCCTTTGAAACGGCTCTATTTGTAGCTGGAGCAATTATGGCGAATTCCTTAATCTCCCCATTGCCTCTGTCACCCCCCTAAAATTTCTGTATTGCAGACTCTTTATACACAAAAGGGGAAATAGCTTGGGCAATCTCATGTCCTCTTTTTGTCTAGACAAACTTGTAGCAGGTAAAGCAAAAACCAAACAAGTAAGGAAAAAGTGGATTGGATGTTTGCAGAAACATTAAGTAGATAATTAGTAGATCAGCTACTATCAGGACAACATAAAAATGTTTTTAAACCACTTAATAATTGAAACTAGTGTGGGAAGTCAGCCCCTCAGAAAAGGAAATATTAAAAGGGCAGAAAAATATATTTCCTCAAAAGGATTTTTAAAAGCAGAAGCCAACCCTGCCCCCAAGTCTCTCTGCCCCAAGCAGGAGCCAGCCCTATACAAATGTAGATGTAACCATCAGAAAGTTGGAGCCAGAAACTCAAGAAGACAAAGACCTAAAATCTGCATACCCCACCTGTCACAGGACATGGTAGGATTAACTCATAACCATCAAGAATACCAGAGAGGCACACCTAAACTCAGGTCAGAATACGTGACACAGGAAATAGCCTCAAAGTTCATGCCACAGGAACAGGAAATTATTCCAAACAAAAGGCTTTCAGAGGGTATAAAAACCTACTCCACATGTGCTCAGCCCTTGATCTCTCTCCTCCTTCCTGCAAGAACCATCTTTCTGGCTCTTCAATAAACTGCAACCTTCTTCCCAAAGCAGTCGCCATGTTGTTTATTTATCCCCGGCTTGGATGAACCAGGATGAAGACTTTTCTTCCCTCACTAGGTACTCCAAAGTTATTACAAATAAGTAATATTCACCTGAACAATAAACTTCAACTGTTTATTTAAAAGTACTATAGAATCGGAATCCTCCAGAACACATTTCAGTACTGACTGTCATTGAAGAATGTTAGATGCTGTTAATATATCTAGATGAAATTGTGAAACCAAAATAAATATACCGCCATTCAACAGTTTATTCAACAAATCTAAAAAATCTGATTGGCAATTTTCTGATTTAACAATTACTACCCCTATTAGCCCATGAATTTAAATAAATAAATAAGCATATATTTTTTATAATTCCAGTGCATATTGCCTTGCATATATATATGCAATCCCTTGTGTGTGTATATGTGTGTGTGTACACACAGACACACACATACACACACATACACACACACACACAAGGGATTGTATATATATATGCAAGGCAATATGCACTGGAATTATAAAAAATATTCCATCTAAATTTAATTCATATATGTATACACACACATGCAAATTAAATTTAGATGGACTATATTGCAATCAGCAAGGGATTTCTAAAACAGGATTAAAATCTCCAGTCATAATTATTTGATCCATAGCTAAATTAAAAAGATTTGGTAGAAATCTTTAACAAGTAAATAGAAAGGCATATTACCAATGTTCTCAAGAAAGAAAATTAGAACTAAATCATTCACGAAATCTCCATGTGTGGAACTTTAGACCTTTGAAGTTAGTTTATTTTCATTTGTGGTGAGTGGAGATGGGATGGGAATCAGCTGGGCAAAAGAATACCCTCTATGGTGGTTGTTTCCATCACCAGATAAAGAGCTTCCTCCTGCACCCTCTCACACATTGTTTTCTTCCCCATATCCAGATTTCACAAGGTAGGCAGTGTGATCTAGTGCACTTCCCTCCATTTGTCTCATTCTTGCTTTTCCAGTTTCCAAGCATGTTACTACCTAACTGTCTTCCTTTAGGACTCAATTTCTGGCGCGGCCTGTTGTTTGCGGTACATTTATGCTTTAGCCACTTTTGAGCTGAACTTTTTCTTTAGTTTCTCAAGGCAAACAAGTTGCAGAAAGATTTTCTTTCCTTGCTTACTTCCTTTCCTCTACTCTTAAGCATGGCAGGCACTTATCAAGGTAAGTAACTTACAGATTTTGTCACTTTCCAGGCATGCTATAAATTTGTAAATCAGTTTTCTAAAAGGGATTGGGATTGGAGGACAGAGGAGGAGAGTTTAGTTTCAGAGCCTAATTGGGGAGTGTGGGGGGGGGGGAGAGAGAGAAGAGAAAGATCAACAAGTCTCTCTGTCCCATCTTTTTTCTTTATTGAAGATGTGGATTTCTGGGGGAGGGAGGGGTTGAGCAAGGGAAAGATTTTAGGAAGCTCATCCTAGAACCTGCCTCCTTTGTATGCAGGTGGTAGACTTCCCCAAAGTTTAACAAGAAGCAGGAGAGGTTTAGAGTCTCCTGACAGCCAGCTGATCAGGACAAAAAGCTCTGAAAGCAGTTGCCATTTCCATAGGGAATTGTTGCAGAGCTGAAAATGGCAACTGCTTCCAGGAAGCATGGGGAACAACCCCAAATGCTGTGAGTCCCAGTGGGTTGGGATGAGGGGAGAGGTGGGGTGTGTAGTTGAAACAGGGTCGTATGTAGCTTTTGGGGGATCGGTTGTAAGTTTGAATAGCCACTAAGTAACCAGTTTATCTCAAGGACTAACTGTACTGCAGTTTCTGGTGAAGGTGAAAGAAGTTGCTTCCTTCCACAATTGATCCTAGAATTATGGTTGTAAGTAGTTGAGGATATTAAGCAAGGTGCCCATGTGATTGCATCCCGTAAGAAGCACAATTCCTGTTGCGGTTGTTAAGTGATTATGCGGTTGCTAAATGGAGCATGGGGTGCCTCAGGGAGTGGGGGACTTGCACTGTAACACTTCCCCAGCTTACATGTGGCCTGTAATGGGAAACCCAGGCCTCCCCTACCCTCTGAGGCATCCTTGTAGAGCTTTGCACCCCACTTGATTTCACACCCTTGGTCCTCCACTTCCGTCCATCATACCTGACTCCATTTACCTCTTCCGAAGATCGCATTTCCCAGCTGTTGCACCATTCTGGAGGTGGGCATCATTTGCACTATCTCTCAGAAATTGCACCCTTCTAAGAAGAGATCATGAGAATGGCAGCCATTTCCAGAATGATGCAAGACAGTCTCTATAAAAGACCATGCAGTGCATCAGTTGATTCTCTTTCTAAAATTTGATTTTCAGAAATCATCTTTTTGGAAAGAGAGTCAGCCAATGCACCATGTGGCCTTCCTACGAAAAGCCATGTCATGCCATTCTAGAGTGGGTGCCCTTTGGAAGTAGGCCCAAGGGACCCAGCAGGGCAGATCGGTCATAAGAATGGGTGAATTATCAATTGTGATCATATGATTGGGGGGGGGGCACTGCAGCGGCTGTAACTTTTGGTACAAGTCCTAAGTCCCTTCCTTCAGCATTGTCAGAATTTCAAACAGTTGCTAAGTGAATGGTTGTAAGTCAAGGACTGTAGTTTTTTAAAATAAAAATGAACAAAGTAACATTTTAAAGTAAGGAAAATATGGCCCCACTGACTTTTGGAGTGTGGTTCTCAACATGATATATCAAACCTATTGTAGCCTAGGGCTATGTACACGCTCTGATTTATTTTGGAAAAAGTCATGGTTGGTCTGATATGAGGGGAGCATTATTCTTTCAGATGACATTTTCTCCTCCTTCTGACTCCCTCTTTTCATCCCTTTTCATCCCTTCTGCTCAGACTAAGGAAGCAGCAGCAGCAACGCCATGGCAGGAATGAAGAAGAGTCCAAGCTGCTGATGCCCATTCTGACATGTGACCAGCTTCTGCTTCCTCTCTAGGAATCTGCTTGATGATTTTAACTCTCAGGAAGCCAAGTCAAAGATAATCTCTAAGAATCTATTTCTATAGAGAGAAGGAAAATGTCCATGCATGTGGGTGTGTTTGTAAAAGAGAGGAGGGATGAATTAGAGAATGAAGGAGGAGAAAGAATGGGGGAGGAGGGAGAGAAACCAACTGGAGGTCAGGGGGAAAAAATGAAAAGAAAAAAAAAGAAAAAAGAAAAGAAAAAAAATGACAGGAGAGGAAAACGAACGGGAGGGAGCATAATTTCTCACGCTTTTCCTCTCTGGCTCCCTCCTGCTCTACCATGCATTTCCTGCCATCCAGACCAAAGGCATGTGTCCTGTTCCAGCGTAGGGAGGGAACAAATTGGCATTATGATTGCCAAGTTTCCGGATCACAATCATGTCAGAGTGGTGTGTGTGTATGTGTATGTGTGTGATATTTTATGATGTTTGGAAGTACTTTACAGGTCATAAAGCACCTTTTCCAAGGCTGTCATAACTTTGAACTGTCACTAAATGACCAGTTGTAAGTCAAGGACTACCTTTATATTATATGGCACCTAAAAATTACCATTACGGGTGTTTCCAATTATTTACTGTTTTTTTCATATAATTAATTCATAATTGGTCTCCCAGAGTGGTGCCTTTTCATTAATTTAATCATTTCTCCCATCAACAAACAGCTGATTTTGCCACCCAAGCTGACTATTTGATGGCTCTGTTTCCCGTTTTTTTGAAAGGGAGACTAGGAAGGACCCAAGACGACTTTTGGATGATTGTGTATCAACAGAAAAGAGGAGGTCTTGATGGCCATAATTCTCAGTGAGAAGTGATCGAAAGGTCTGGTCTCTGTCATCTTTCACCTTAAGCTGCTTTTTCTTAAGCACACATGGATTTCAATTGCAGTTTTTGAAGTTTTACAGTCTCTTGATTTATGACTAGTTGACTTCTGACCTATTTTATAACCTCTTGCTGGACTTTTACAACTTTGTTTCCTGTTCTTTCACTGTTTATTATTAAATTCCAAACTACTTTTTAGCTGTAAGAAGGTTTGTGGTGGAACTTACATTTGCACAGGATTATACTATAAATTTTGCTCTTTTTAGCTTCTTCTTCTTCTTTTTTTTTTTTAAAGAGCCTTGATATTTATCTCTTAATTTTTGATGGGAAAATTCCTTTCTTTAATCCTGGGAAAAAAACCTTTCCCTTTGGATGCTGGGTTATGACTTATCTGCTTCTCTTGTCCTTCAAATAAGAAAAGACAGTGTTTCTCACGTTTCTAAAAGGAGATAAATTTAGGGGGGAGGGGCAATTAAAAAAATGCTCTCCAACTTAGAACATTTTATTTGAAAATATAAACAAAAAAAATGATGGGTCAATAATGGTTGTGCAAACTCAAAATGATATCCAAAAGTAGGAAACAATCATTGGATTTGATTTGCAATTTGATGATTTGGAACCTGATCTATTACTGTCAGATGTGAAGAAGACATTTTAAAAATTTAAAAATATAAATCTGCCAGAAAAGATTGAAAAGAATCTAAAAAATTCTGAGATAATGGATATGATGAAAGTTGGATTGGACTTTCTTGGCAAAAGGAATGTTGTACAGTATTATCAAGGAGAATTATTCAACAATGGATGTTGAAGAGATATTTATAACAGATATTTATACAATAAAATCTTTAAAATCTAAGGAAAGGTTTCATTATTAAGAACCAAACAGAGATATTTGATCTTGGACTCAGAAGTAATGATTGAGGTGACTTGTGGAAAATAAGAAACCTTGTAGACTTTCTACAAATAAATTACAATTACAGACTGTTAACAGAGTGCTTTGAATTTTAACTTTGCTGCTCTTGAACCTGCTAACTATTTTTTCTTTCATATATTAATGTATGACAGATCAATTTGGTTGCAAATAGATGTACAAGCTTATAAATTTTGGGCCTGTTTTGCAAGGGGGAAGCTATTATTGTTGCAATAGATTTCTCAGAGTTCAGCTAGGAGGAATAATATGTGTTTTTAACCTTTGTTCTAGAAATTCACATTTAAAAAAATGTTTTCATCTAGTTTTATTTTGTTTCTGTTTAATTTTGTCTTTTGTCTTTTGTCTTTTAATCTTTTAAATAAAATAAAAAATGTTTAAAAAAAATCCTTCACAAATTTAAGAAGTTTCTTAAGATGTTTCAAGATAAGAAAGCTGTCCAAATCATTCTTGTGATTTATTATTTCTACATCCCTTTAATTATTATGACATCAGCCAGTTTCATTTGTATATCCAATGTAACATTGTTGTCTGTATCATTCTTGTTACCTGACATTATTTTTGTTCTATGTTTATTTTATTCAAAAAAGTTAAAATACAATAGTCCAAATTATTTTAAAATCAAAGAAAATACACAAAGTAATAGTAAAACATTAAACAAGTGCATTGAAAAGGAAAAAATACCTAAGACATATACACAGATTATCCTCCCTATCTGGATACTGATAATACATTACTACATTATTAGTTTTCCACCCCTTGCAAAACAGGCCCCCAAATTTTTTAAACTACTAAATCTATTTGCAAATTATTAATCTGTCATCTATGTATTATATTAATGACAAAATAATTAACAAGAAGAACAATAATAATAAAAAGGCAAGATTAAAATGGTAAAACTCTTGTTAATAAACTGTTATTGTAATCAACTCATAGAAAATTTACCATGCCATTTTATCAATCCCAAATCATCCCAAGAATTAACATCCTGGATCAAATATGTACATTTGTTTCTTAATACCATCTCTTATCAATTGTTGTCTGGTAAAATATAATAAATTCAATCTACAAAGTCAATTAATCTTTCCCAAAAAATCTAGATGAAATTGTTTTCCAGTTAAGTGTGATAAATCCATTCCCCAAGTCTTCTTCATTTTCCTAGGGAAAAACAATTTATCACTTCTTTAACTTAGTCAGGTTTCTACTCTTATAAAAGAATGCAAGCTTGAACTTCAGGGAGGTGCAATCAACTCAGTTAGTTCTAAATCTGTATAGGCCATATTTCTTTCCAATAAATCTGATACTTTCAAATCACATTCCTTTTGTGAATCCAAATTATCCAGAGCTACATGCATCTGAATTTTTCTGCAGCCATTATCATTTCATTAAACCTTTTTTTAAAAAAAACTTTCAACTAGGGATTTCATGTCACCACACAGTCTTTTTTTCAGATATCAGCCACATTTGTAATCTGATACAATGTTGCTCTGTATAACTTAGCAATGATAGATAAAAGGAATGTTGAAGTGAACTGAGGAAATAGATAAAGAAGCAGAGAAGATATTTTCTGAATATTTTGATCCAAAGTTAAAAGAAAAATTTAAAGCTCCAAATATTTTGCAAATTAATAAAATGCAAAAATCCTGTGGTGAGTGTCCAATATAGATGTAAATCAAATGAAAGCACTTTCACTATCCATGTTTCCTTACGGAAAAGCAAAATTATTAAAAACAACAACATAAATCAAAGGGAAAAAGGAAAAAAAAGAGAAAAATCTATCAGAGGGTTAAAACAGCATTCAATCAGCCAGTCAACTTTTAAAGATAAAAAGCAAAGTGAAACAAAAGATTCAAAAAGCAAGGTTAAAACTCAGTCATACTTCAGAAAACAAACTGCCAAGAGGAAGATGGATGACCGGTGATTTTCTGACCACTTCCATAGGAAAGTGCAATCTTCAAGACTCTTCCTCCCAGGTGGGTCCTCAGCAATCCAAAAGCCATTTTGGGTCATTCCTAAGTGCTCCTGTTCTAATCCAGGCAGCAACACTCCAGCTTTGGCAGCAAAATCAGCAGATCATCAGCAGGAAAAAGAAAAAATCCTACTGTTCAGCAAAAGTCTTAGGGCAGAGTCTCGTAACCTGACATTTTAAAATCCATTTTATTTATATATATTTTTTAATGTTTTATTGAGTTTCTAATTTTACATTTAAGTATTTAAAAAGCAACGTGGCTGAGTTAATCGATAATTCAATGACATACAAGTATCTTTTAGTACCAGTCTCAAACTACCACATTAAATATTTCCTCTCTTTTCCCCTTAGTATTTACTGTCTCATGTTTAAACTGATACAATTCTTATTATATTAATTAAATAAAAATAACATTCTTACATTTATCAATAATTTTAGCTTATACATATCCAATATTTTAACATTCAGTCTTTATAGACAATCAATGTCCTAATTAGTTTTTCCCAATTTTTAGTTTCCCATTAATATTTAAATTTAACATTTAATATTTATAATATCCAAGTTTTAAGTAACCAAAGTTCCCTTTATCACAATTCATCACAAAGTCTAATATTGAGGATACATGTCTTATCTATTTGAATATATTCTATTTTGCACCATCTTACATCATCTAATTAATAATACAATATAACATTCTTATTTTCTATTAATTTCCAAATATCTTAAAATTTAGTAACCAAAATTTTTCTTGTTTCAACATCAAATACTTCCTCTCTTTTTCTCTTAATGTCTGCTATCTCATATTTAAGCTAGTACAGTTATTATATCAGCTAAGTAAAAATATGTTTATTACATTTATCAATAGATTTTGTTTATATGTATCTTAAAATCCATTTTAGATCCACATCCAAATTAGCCAGTCTGTTTTATTTACTAAGAGTTATACCTTTTTCATAATTTATTTTGAATCCCATTTTTATGACAGCAGACATTCTTGTGAGTAATTTCTGAGTGCATTGTCCCCAAATACTCTTGAATTTTCCCATTAATGAGATTTTAAACAACCCAGAGGAAATATTCTTGTCATTGATTTCAAAACCTTATTTAACTCCACTTAATCCAAAACTTTCTGATACTTTTAGAACCTTAAATCTAGCATTAGAAATGTAGATGTGGGTAGGAGAAAGTTGAAACAGTCATTTATTTCTGTTGCTAATTTAAATTTTACGTTTGATAGCCCGTAAGTAGCGATACTTCCCTTTCTTTCTAGAACCCATATACAAGGCCTCTAAGTCTATCTCTTCAGGGTCTATTGTCAATTCAAAAGTGAAATGTTGAAGCAGAATGGCAAAGAACAGGAAGATTTCCATATCAGCCAATGCCTCTCCTGGACAGGCTCTCTTCCCTATACAAAAAACAAAGAAGATAATTAGTTAATTGTCAATTAGTCAGTCACTTGTTGAGATGGACAGCTATAGATATCAAATAAATCAATAAATACCTGCTATCTTTATGCTAGACAGAAAGTAAGGCATAATCTCACATTAGCAGTGGGAAGTGAAAAACAGAATACCAAAAAGAACACATTGTAGTCTGAGTGTTGGGAAAATATCATAACCATTCCAAAATATCTGGATCTTTTGAAATGGCTACCATTCAGTGTTTATTTTGCTTTTTAAAATAAAAAATGCCTTTACACCATTAATCAACAACATCTGCCTATCCCAGGTTCTTGAGGAGGACTCGATAGGTAGATAAAAATGCCAAATCCAGTCTAAAAATCTGGCTGACTTTGTGATGATTAATAATATAACATTATTATAAAAATATTATAACAATATATAATATATAACAATTATATATTATTATTATATATAATTATAATTATTATAATATATTATAATAGTAATATTACATAATAATACTGAGTTCTAGAGGGCACATACTGGCCTACAACAAAGACTAAATGAAGAATAGAAAAAAGATATAGCAAGACAAAGTACTACATGGACAGTACATTAAATAACAACAACAATAATAATAATAATAATAATAATAATAATAATAATAATAATAATAATAATAATAATAATAATAATAATAATAATAATAATAATAATAATAATAATAATAATAATAATAATAATAATAATAATAAAGTTGGAAGGGACCTTGGAGGTCATCTTCCTGCTCAGGCAGGAAACCCTATACCATTTCAGACAAATGGCTGTCCAGTCTCTTCTTAAAAACTTCCAGTGTTGGAGCATTCATCACTTCTGGAGGCAGGTTGTTCCACTGGTTAATTGTTCTAACTGTCAGGAAGTTTCTCCTTAGTTCTAGGTTGCTTCTCTCCTTGATTAGTTTCCATCCGTTGCTTCTTGTCCTGCCTTCAGGAGCTTTGGAGAATAGCTTGACTCCCTCTTCTTTGTGGCAGCCCTTGAGATATTGGAATACTACTATCATGTCACCCCCAGTCCTTCTCTTCATTAAACTAGACATACCCAATTCCAGCAACCGTTCCTTATATGTTTTAGCCTCCAGACCTCTAATCATCTTTGTTGCTCTTCTCTGTACTATTTCTAGAGTCTCAACATCTTTTTTACATCGTGGTGACCAAAACTGGACGCAGTATTCCAAGTGTGGCCTTACCAAGGCATTGTAAAGTGGTATTAATATTTCACGTGATCTTGATTCTATCCCTCTGTTAATACAGCCTAGCATTGTGTTGGCTTTTTTGGCAGCTGCAGCACACTGCTGGCTCATATTTAACTGATTGTCCACTAGGACTCCGAGATCCCTCTCAGTTACTACTGTTGAGCAAAGTACCTCCTATACTATACCTGTACATTTGGTTTTTCTTGCCTAAATGTAGAACTTTACTTTTTTCAACATTGAATTTCATTTTGTTAGATAGCGCCCAGTGTTCCAGTCTGTCCAGATCCTCCTGTATCTTAAGCCTATCTTCTGGAGTGTTGGCTATTCCTGCCAGCTTGGTGTTGTCTGCAAATTTGATGAGTTCCCCATCTATCCCCTTGTCCAAATTGTTGATGAAGATGTTGAAGAGCACTGGGCCTAGAACAGAGCCCTGGGGCACCCCACTACATACTTCCCTCCATGTAGATGCAGTTCCATTGAGGACCACACGCTGAGTACAGCCGGTCAGCCAGCTACGAATCCATCTGGTGGTGATGCTGTCTAACCCACATTTTTCTATCTTATCAAGTAGTAGGTTGTGATCTACTTTATCAAATGCCTTACTGAAGTCCAAGTAAATTATATCCACAGAATTCCTCTGGTCCACTAATTTTGTCACTTGGTCAAAGAATGCAATAAGATTTGTCTGGCATGATCTGTTTTTGACAAACCCATGTTGGCCTTTAGTAATGACTTTGTTTGCCTCTAGGTGTTCGCTGATTTGTTGTTTGATTATCTTTTCCAGAATCGTCCGAGGTATTGAGGTCAGGCTGATAGGTCTGTAGTTTCCTATTTTTTCCCCTTTTTTTGAAGATGGGAACTACATCAGCTTTTTTCCAGTCCTCTGGTAGTTCCCCAGTGCTCCAGAATCTTTGAAAAATATAGTTTAGTGGTTCTGAGATCACATCTGCCAGTTCCTTGAGAACCTTGGGGTGTAATCCATGTGGTCCTGGTGATTTGAACTCGTCTAGGATGGATAGGTGCTCACTTATCATTTTCTTGCCTATCTTAACTTGTGTTTCTAATCTGTTTTTTATGGTACTGTTTTTGATAGGTTGGACTGTTTTTTCCCTTTGTGTAAAGACAGATGCAAAAAATGAGTTAAGTAGTTCTGCTTTCTCCCTGTTGCTTGTCACCTTCTTGCCACTTTCCCCCACTAATGGACCAATCATTTCCTTAAAAATGTTCTTGTTTTTTACATGTTGAAAGAAGCTTTTTTTTGTTATTTTTGACTATGGTCGCAAGCCTTAGTTCATTTTGAGCCTTAGCTTTCCTCTCTTCATCTTTTCAGGCTTGGACTATTTGCTGATATTCTGCTTTAGTTATGTGCCCCTCTTTTCACTTTTTATACTTGTCCTTTTTATCTTTCAAAGTGGACTATAGAGATGTCAAAATGGACTGTAGAGATGTCAGGAACATCGGAGAGAAAGGAAATGATAGGAGAAGTGGAGTGGAGAGAAAGAAAAAGATTTTCAATAAACATGGAAAGGCAGAAGCCCTGTACAAAGACACTTCACCTGATTTACTTTTTATATCTACAGGAACATTTATGAACATACGGAAAAACTTTTTGATTCAGCAAAATACATTGATTAAGAAAGATACTGGGCAAAGGAAAAAGACTAAAATGGAAACCAAGAAAATAGATGATGGGACTTACCAGAGAGAATACTTAAAAAAGAAACATTTGTTTGAATATGGTTAAAGAAAGAAACGTTTTGGAATATATATGTCATTCTAAGAGGGATGAATTCCCTAAATAATATAGTATGCTTTTTTCCCTTTCTTGTTCTCTTTCTTGATATGAGTAATATAAAAAAGTTGAAATGACTTAGATAAAGGAAATGTTTTAGATACTTAAATGTGATTGAATTTAAGAAAATTATAATGGATAAAAATTGTTTTGAATAAGAGTTAAAGGACTAGATGACTAGATGTATTAAATGGAATGTTTAAAGATTAAACATATTTTTAATTATGGTTAAAAAGAATAAGAAATTTAGGAAATAAATATATATTAGCTTAGGAGGGATATATACAGTATTTTAAGTAGTATGTTATTTTTTATGTTTCTTTACTCTTGCTCTCCTTTATTATTATTTTTTCATTGTTTTATCTATTCCTTAAGAAATGTAAAAGTGTGAGATGGTTCATATGGAAAAATAGAGTTAAATTTTTAAATGTAATTAATTTTTGAGAAAATCGTAACCAGTAAGAATACCTAGAATTTGGTGGGAGAAACAAACTAAAATAAGGACTGTAACAGGATCTATGATAAGGCAACCAGAATGATTGGATAGAAAAGAAATATTATATTGATGTGATTATTATTTTTAGGAATATTGGGAAAATTATATATTTAATTGTTATCTATCAAACAATAAGAATTGTATTAACTCAATGTTTGCAAAAGAGGATATTTTGGGAAAAGAGGAAATCAACTAAAACCATTATGTGGATTATGGATTATAGAAATCAATTGTTAATGATTGTTTTACAAATGTAACCCAGACAACACATTGTTCACCAATTATTAAGTTATTTATGTTTAAAAAAACCAAACATTCTCATTCATGATTCAATCATATTCTCTCAATGATTTGATGCTCATCTTGAAACTAATACAGATATTGGCAAAGGTAGGCAGGAAGAACAGCATCCATGAGCATAGGTGAAGTAACTGTTCAGCAGCCTTACAGGTAACTGACCAACCTTGAAGACCCCAAATCACTAAATCAGCCATAGCCCTTCTGTTACCTGCAGAGAAAGGCAAGTAGGCATCCTTCTTTTCGAATTCACCCTTCTTGTCCAAGAAATGACCTGGATGAAACTTTTCAGGATCCTCCCAGCAGAGAGGATCAAAATGCATTGAAACCAACAATGGAAGAACAGCTGTACCCTTTAAGGAGACAAGAAGATACAGAGAGCAAAGGTGGTTTTTTTCTCCCCCATAAAGAAATAAACTGTTCTTAATTCCTTCAAAAATGAAACTCCTTGGAAGGTATAAAAAGTAACATTGATGCAATTTACATGATTTCTTCATACCTGGTGTTTGCATATTACTTTTCTCCAACAAAAGAAAAAACTTATTTTGAGTTATTTTAAAAATGCCCTCTAATTGTGTTAATACTGTACTACCTTGGTACATTAACACCATTTTTATTTAGAGGCTTTGATATATTTGTGTATGGTGCTCTTTATCCAGAATGAGGTTGGGAGATTAAACACATAAAGCATTACAGAAGGCTTGGACAAAGACAATGGATGCCTACTTCGCTCATTACAGTTGTTCACTGATAATGTCATACCTGTCCTTCACCGTTCTCTGGCAAACCTTCCTTTCAGCTTGGTTTTCTTCCTGCAGATATTTATTACCAGATTAATAATGTCATCAGTGTCCCTAAGTGGGGAAATTAAGTTGGTTTGCTGTCTACAACCTTGTGTGGATTTGGGAGGTTTTTTTCCTTGATTGTTCTGCTTATTTGAGTATTATTTAAATGGTGTGTATTGGGGAGGATGTGCTCAGGGCTGATGCCTCTTGCTTTCCGTTTTGATTGTTCCTTTTGAATGGCTTATCAGTTAGGTTTATCATTATACTGTATATCTGCTGAGGGCTAATTTTTCAGACTTCTGGAATTGTGTTGCATTCTGTAACCTGTCTTGATGTAAGAAATTTGTATCTTCCAAGCTGAAATTCTGGTCCAATTTATCTGTACACTGTAACCTTTAAAAAATTTCATCATGTCTTCTGAGAGACAATTGAGGGGTCTTCTTTGCATCTGCTGAAATGAGCTGTTACTATGTCCTGATATGGTTAGGAGACAATTATATTTATTCAACGATATAGTATTTTATACAATGTCAGTAAAAATGATAGCACACAACCACTGAAAATCATTGTGAGGGTTGAAACATTTTTACAATATGTATAGATACCAAAACACATTTAATTAGAAACGAAAAAGATAGCAACAGGTGCTTCGTGGAAGCCTCTTTAAAGAGGAGATTCCAAAATATTGTTTTATTAACTATTTTTCTTCTCTTCAATGTTGTCCAATTCTCAGAGACTGCCTGGACAGTTTTGCAACTTTGTTTGCAAGGTTTTTTTTTTGAAGTGGCTTGCAATTGCCTCCTTATTGAGAGAAAATGGCTGGCCTAAAGTCAGCCGTCTAGCTTTATGTCTAAGGTCAGACTAGAATTCAGTCTCCCTGGTTTCTACCCTGATGCCTTAACCACTACACCAAACTGGCTCTATGGCTTTGTGATTGATGAAAGCAAATGTAAATAAAAAGCATATTCAATACTCCTACAAAATATTATTTTTCCACTATCAGAAAGGCAGAATTCTAGATTCCAAAATAAGCAGGCTAAATTAATTCATCATTTTTACTGATGACATTTGTGCTTCCATTTTGCATTCCGGATGACATTTGCAAATAAATAGAGCATTCTGTAAAATCCAGTGGCCTAAAATTCAATTAGTGTTCACAAAATATAAGCAGCAATTTATTGCAGAAGCTTAATTGTACTGCAATTGCAGATACATTATCTGTATGCAGAGAGAATCCCAGATATTGTCTGATTTTTCACACCTGAGGGATGAAGTGTCCCCTGAAATTCACATCCTGAGTTGTCATACGTGGGAAGTTCTCATTGGTTGTGTGCGGAATACGTAGGATCTCATGAACAAACGCATTGGTGTAGGACAGCTTCATCCTATCCTCCATGGAGGGGGCACGGTTTACTCCCACAACCTCATCGATTTCCTGCTGGATTTTTGCTGCAATGAATCATACCTTTTTAAAACAAATTATTATTATTTTTAAACTAATCCAGACCTAAACTGCACTCATCTTTATCTAGTGGATCATCAAAGATGCACTCTAGTTTCTTACTTCCCAATTTCACATCTCTTTGGGCTCATTCACCTAGCTATTTGCCCTGCTTTCCTCCCACCTAAAGCTGGGAAGAAAGCATATCAGAATATCAGCATAAAGCACACTGCCCCACTTTGTGCCCTTAAAGGATACCTAAACAGGCCATTCTGTCCATTTAGCTTCTCCATCTGACACTGTGAGGGCAGTGACTGGCATTTTTCTCTGGCTGGATGTTAAAATTGGGGAAAGCCATCACCAATTGGCATGCAGAATGGGCCAAGCTAGTGCTTAAGGGTTCAGGCATTCCATCCAATCATTGCTTCTTCCCCCCCCCCTTCCCCATCCCCTACAGGACAATTAGCCTATTGACCACTGAATGGCAGCTAATTCTTCATCTGTTTAATTGTAAGGTAGCAGTCATTCAAATTAGTGTAATCCAGATGCAGCTGTTGCATAAATGTTCCTGGAATCAGAATTCAAGAAAGGTAGTTCCGTGCAAGAAAGAGACCATTATCTGCAACACCCACATATATTCTCCAAAATTGTTACTGAACTGTTGATTGATAGTGGACAGTAGCAAATGATTACAGTTTACAACCAAGGTCAGAGAACACCAAGGACCCCTCATTTCAACCCTGAGCTACTAATACAGATAGTCTTTTACTTATGACCACAATTGAGCCCAAGATTCCTGTTGCTAAGTGAGATAATTGTTAAGTGAACTTTGTCCCATTTTACGACCTTTCTTGCCACAGTTGTTAAGCGAATCACTGCAGTTAGTTAGTAACACAGTTGTTAAGTGAATCTGGCTTCCCCATTGATTTTGCTTGTCAGAAGGTCACTAAAGGTGATCACATAAATATGAGTCAGTTGCCAAGCATCTGATTTTTTATCACATGACCATGGAATGCTGCAGTGTGAAGTGCTTTCATGTTCCAATAATCATAAGTGTGAAAAATGGTGATAAATCACTTTTTTCAGTGCTGCTGTAACTTTGAACTGTTACAAGTTGAGAACTACCTATATTCTCCTTTATTGGTACAGTTTGTTATACCAATTTATTTGTTATTGTTATTTCTTGCTGTCATCTAATGGTCACCTTAACTGGGGCAGTCATAATGCAGCCACTAGATAACCCAAAGGGGCTTTTTCAAAAGGCAACTGGACTTTGTTTTTTACCTTGAAGGTGTTTCGCTTCTCATCCAAAAAGTGAAATGTCTTCAAAGAAAAAAACCAAAGAAAGTCCAGTTGCTTTTTGAAAAAATAACTTTTGGGCAACCATGACCTGAATGCCTGAGAATTTCCTTAGACATAAAGTCACTGGATAAGTGTTATTGGATAATTGGAATAACTCAGCCCTGAAGATTTCAGCAGTGAATTTGAGGAAGCATTGTATCAAATCATTGTATATATATATACTTCTCTGATCATTAGAAAGGATAGGATAAGAAAAAATTGGCTGTATTTTAAAGTTTTTCCCTCTCTGCCATTTAGTCTTCGGATTATTACAATTGGATGAAGCCATTGGCTGAGCTGTTGGAATTTGCAACTTGGAATTTGTATCAGTTTACATTCCAGGATAGAATGCACTTTTTAAAGTAACTTTCATGAGAAGAACTAAATTAAGGCTTTGTAATGTCCTGTGACTACAGCCAATCCTTGAGGAACAATAGGCCATTTAATGAAAGTTTCAAATTACAACCGACCCTTTACTTATGACCCCATTTCAAAATTGTGATGCCTGCAGCAGGCCTGCAGTTGTTCACCCTCATGACCCATCACAAGATTGCTGCAGAGTCCTCCGTCCTCTCTCCCCTGCATCCCACCCCACTGGAAGCTGCAGCATTTGGGCCTCCTCCCCACATGCCCATCATGACCCACATTTACATTCTGAAGCTCCCCGGACATGTTATGGAAGGAGGGCAGGCCATGTTCCCAGACCGCACTGCAGCCAAATGTGGCCACTATATTGTCCTGCTAACAAATGGGTGGGGACAAATTGGTGGCCACTAGACAAACTGCTTCATTTTGCTGCTTTTGAGAGGTCTGTGCAGTGCTGCAGAAGGTTCTGAATGCTGCAGAAAGCTTCTGCAACACTATGCAACTTGTTAAGGTAGCAAGCAAAATAGTTTGTTCCCAGGCCATGTGGCAATGATACAAATGCAGCTGCTATTTTGTCCTTCCCACAAATAGGTAGGTGGCTGCCAGACAAACTGCTTCATTTTATTGCCTTAGAGAGGTTTCCATAGTGCTTCAGAAGTCTTCTGCAGCACTGTGCAGAGCTTGTTAAGACAGCAAAACAAAGCAGTTTGTCCCTGGGTCATGTGGCAGTGATATAAATGTTGCCACCATTTTGTGAGCAGGCCAAAATGGCGCTCACTTTCAGAACTGTTCAGTGCAGCCAAGCAAAGAAGAAATTCACCTCAGCACTCTGGAAGGCCTCAGAGCTCTTCAAAAGGTAAATGATGAGAAGAATGTTTGGCTGGTGGGATGGGAATAAGGCCTAGGAGGACAGAGTAGGAGTGGGGAAAGGCCTGTTGGCACTCAAGGCACAGGAAGTGGAGCATGGGGCATCCTGGGGTGGGGGAGGCCTTGGAGGAGAGAGGGCAGGTAGGCCTGGGCCTGTACTAGGCCTCCAAAGCCCCCCAGCCACCCAGGAGGCAGTTCACACTCCACTTAATGACCCACATATTTGTTTTACGTTTGGGGAGAGCAGGGATGGGAGGTTCCTTAGGTGACATGTTTTACCTAACAACTAATGTGACATGTGGCTGAAATGGACAGGCTCCATTACGGTTGTTTTGCAATCAATTAATGGATCAACAAAAATGTTTATAAAGGGGGGAAAAACATTCCTCAGCACTACGCCAAAATAGCACTGCAAAACAGATGCTGACCCCAGGAAAAGGGCATATGAAGGTGGTTCCACAAGTGACCTGCCAAAACGATGCTAGCTGACTTGACTTTTGTCCTTAGTTGTATCACCTCAAGCTTCCTCAAAACACCATGAATTGTCTTAATGGGAAAATATTTGGTTTTCACTATTTTCCTACAGGAACCTCTTGAGCCAGTTTAAGCCTATATTGGCTGTCACCAGGGCCGAGTTTCCATTGTGAAGACATGACATTAGTAAATAATAAGTGGGTACCTTATTCCACAGGAAAAACCCTGAACGGATGATGATGAAGATTTTCAATCATTCAGGTAGAGTTGTCTGAAGTTGAAGTTGTCTGAAGGTTGAACATTGCAACTGGACTAATTGTTGTTGTTGTTAGTTTCGGACAACTTCAACTTCAGACAACCTGAATGGATGAATACCTAGAGCAGGTGTCCCCAAACCCCAGTCTGTGGACCGGCACCAGTCTGCAGCATGCTAGCTATCAGGCTGCACAAACAAGCAAAGCTCCATCTTCGGGATGTAGGCAGTATTCAAAACCACACCCCCTCTGATCTGCGGAAGAACCTTTCTCCACAGCATCGGTCCCCGGTGCCCAAAAGGTTGGGGACTTCTGACCTAGAGTGATGAGCCCCTAGAGGTCAGTAAGGCACAGTGCGAGCACAGCAGAGTTGGGGGGGGGGGCTGCTGCTAGGTGGGGGAGAATACATGGGTGATTGGCAATAGATGGACCATGGGTGCTGCTGCTGGGTGGTGGTGGTGGTGTTGGCTGTTGCAGTGCAAGGATGGCAAAATTAGGGATGGCTTCTATCAACAGGGGAGAGGCAGTTTTACTGGAGAGACTTGCGACCTTCCCTGCCAATTTCCCCATTGATTTTGTTTGTGGAAAGCCAGTAGGAAAAGTTGTAAATGGTGATCATGTGATCAGGGAACACTGCAACCATCAGAAATGCTACCTGATTGCCAAGTGCCCAGGTCACAATCATATGACAACAAAGGTGCTGAGAGAGGGAGAATTTTGAGGATCAATTGTACTGTAAGTACCACTTCTTCAGTGCCATCATAACTTCAAACAATTGCTGAACAAGTGATTGTTAAATGAAGACTGCCTGTATGTAAAATATGCCATGTATTTTCAAACATTGTTAAAATTATTCAACTATATATAATATTTCAGCACAACCTGCTAGGGTGAAAAAATATTGGTGTATGCTTCTGGTCCATAAATTACTACAAAAAACATTAGCCACAATATTTCACATGCCTGTTGTGAGGCTTTTATGGAGATCTGTTAAGTTTTCCCTTCATTACAAGGCTGATTCTTGCTTTATTTATCTATGTAGTGCTAAAACTCTCATTCCCATAACTTGGTCGCTAAACAGTGAGAAACTGGTGAAGCGGGCACAGCAGCGCCTGCATTTTCTGCGCCGCATGAGAAAAGCACATCTTCCTTCCCCTGTCCTGACCACTTTCTACAGGGGGACAATCGAGAGCATCCTGTCATACAGCATCACAGTCTGGTTTGGAGGCATCACTGCTTCAGACAGGAAGGCAGTGCAGAGAGTGGTGAGGATGGCCGAAAAGATCATTGGCAGTTCCCTCCCTACCATCCAGGACATAGCACAGAATCGTTGCTTGAGCAGGGCCCGCAAGATTTTCTGGGACACTACACATCCTCTCCACAACCTGTTTTCCCTGTTACCTTCTGGGAGGAGGCTTCGTGGTATCCGTAGCAGAACATCCAGATTCAGCCATAGTTTCATTCCATACAGCATTAACCTTGCGAACTCTCAAACTTCCTCCTTGCGTTATATATTCAAGATGGACAGTATTTAATATTTATTTGCTATGTATATGTAGGGATGTGGGTCTATATATATGTTGTACATAGTATGTTTAGGTGTGTGTCATGTATATGTTTCACTTTGAGAGCGGGCAACTAAATTTCATTTTTTATGTGTGCCATTGTGCCCACAATATAAAAATGACAATAAAGGTTATTTATCTTATTTATCTTTATCTTTAACTGAGCGAAACAATGCAAAAATAGTGCAACAATTTTTGAACCAAGGTACCTCAGTTGGGCTAACCTACAGAATGCATCCAAAAATCCAGGACATATGACTCCTATGAAATTGAAATTTGAAAAATGTTATGAAACGTATTATGATATAAACATTATCACAAAAGCATTTTTGATAAAATGCAAAATGTCATAAAACATTTCCTGTGCTGATGTTTGACCATATATAGTTTAACATGGGCTTTCAAAACAGTTACATCTCTCAATGTATTCCAACTTTTGAAGTAAAGGTAATACATAGAAGCTCTGTCACTGTTGAAAGCACTGAGGAATCTTGTAAGAAAATATCTCTAAAAGGATGAAGGGAAGGGAAGGGAAGGGAAGGGAAGGGAAGGGAAGGGAAGGGAAAGTGAGATTTCCAATATTCACTGTCAGTTTTCCACAAGCAAATTTGGGGGGAAGATGATAGGAAGTCAGAACTTATACTGATTTTTCTCCTTCCTGTATTCATCCAGTTGAGGTAGCAAAATATCTCTGAAATGATGGCTCAGTGGTGCATAGTTATTTAGAGTTCTTCTAAATGTGATCTAGGGGAACCTGCAAATCACTAAGAAAACATGCTTAGAGGAATGTAACATTTATATTAGGTTCCTAATATCTGAAGTTTCTTTAAAAGACTAATTTGGAAGGTGTCATTAACACATTGGATTGTCACTTGAAATATCGGGAAACATAATGAAAAATAGTAGGAAAATGCCAGCCTGTAGTTTTTCTTTGCAGTGTGTCTGGGAATCCATATTTGAGGAAGAAAATATAAATATAAATTTAGCACTCCGTATACCTTGGATATCTGAGAATCTGGCCAGAAGGAAAAGGGCATATGAGATGGCACTGCTTGTGGTATCTGTCCCACCAATGAAGAGCTGAAACACAGACATGACCAAGTCTTCCATAGAGATTACGGAAGAATTTTGTTCCTGTAAGTTAAGGTAGAAATAAAATAAAGAGGCAGAAGTTTGTAATGCATAGCCTCATCATCATGTCATCAAGATGTCTGCCTACGTCTTCTCACTTTACTTTTTTTCTGGACCAATTTAGAGGGCAAGCAGCAAATAACCCAAGATAGAGTCCTCTATATTCTCGATATTAATTTGAATACCCAATTCAACTGATAGAAACACTTCTATTTCTACATTTTAAATAAGATCTCCCTGAAAAACTTCCAGAATCATATTACTGATGTTTAGTAGGTGGTTTTGATGTTGTTTGTACATGATTTTAGGCTGATTGTAAAATTACAGATTGAAATAGGAAATGCAATGTACGTTTAGCTCACAGTCCCACCCTAATGTTGACACAAACCAACCCCCCCCCCAAAAAAAAACAAGTATCCAAACTGGCCAGTTTTGGGGTGTAGGCTCTTTGTGTAAGTTGCTTTTTGGGTGGCTTGCTGGTGCAGAGGATGTTGGAGATTTCGAGTCTGATTCTGTTAGCGTCGTCGGGGTTGATTTTGGTCAGGCTGGTTTCAACTCCGCATATAATGGTTTCCGTGGGGATGTGTTTGGGAGCGACTGCAAAGTTGAATCCTTTGGAAAGGACATTGGTTTCGGCTTTGGTGAGGATCCTATCTGAGATGTTATGCACTGTTTGTTTCATGTGGCCACATGGGAAAGAAAAACTAGACAACTTCCTCACACACCTCAACAGCCTACACCCCAAAATACAGTTCACCATGGAAACAGAAGCTAACAACCAACTTCCCTTCCTGGATGTCTTAGTCTACAAGAAAGCCAATGGCTCCCTAGGACACACCATCTACCAGAAGAAAACACACACAAACCGCTATCTGCACGCACTCTCACACCACCACCCAGCACAGATCAACTCCGTAGCCAAGACACTCATCTCGAGAACAAAACGCTTAGCTGACGAACAACACCTAAAAACCGAACTACACACTCTCACTAACGTACTAACATCCAACGGATTCCAAAGAAATAAGATTACCAACCTAATCCAAAAAGAAACCCCCACTAAAATCCAAGACAGAGAACAAGAAAACGGCAAAGCCCTCCTCCCATACATAAAATGCACCACAGACAGAATCAGCAAGATCCTCCACAAACACAACATCAAGACAGCATTCTGCACAAACCGAAAAATATCCACCATCCTAAGAAACCCCAAAGACAAAATTGAGTTAGAAAATCAAGGAGTATATGAAATCCCATGCACTGCCTGCCCCACCACATACATCGGACAAACCAACAGAAGAATAAGTGCACGCATTGAAGAACACAAGAACTCAGTCAGAAAAGAGGAACCAACTTCTTCCCTGGTCCAACACCTTAAAGCCACAGGACATAAAATTGACTTTAAAAATACCAGAACTATCGCCAAAACTGAACACTTTAACAACAAAATAATCAGAGAAGCCATCGAGATAGAAAAACGCCCACACAGCATGAATAAACGAGATGACACCTCCCGCCTACCAGCCATTTGGAAACCCACCCTTATTGACAAACGAGTCCCTAACACTAGACCCACACTCACGAAAACCACACAGGATGTCACCACCACACATCCACGCAAAAAGCAAACCCAAACCCACACCGATGATGAGGCACGACCTCAAACCAGAAACCAAACCACAGCTGCATCATTAGCCATTTCAAACCCCTCCAATCCATACATGAAGCAAACTGACACCCACCTTGATGATATGGCACGACCACGAACGCGAAGCCAAACAACAGCAATGCAGCTCTCCATCTCAAATCCCGCTGCAACTCAGACTAATCTGAGCACAACAAAGCCCCCACCCAAACAGAATACACAGCCATCCAATCAGAGCACAGCCAACTCCCCATCCAATCAGAGCACAGCTAAGCCCTAACCAATCAGAACACACCTCCACCCAATCAGAACACAGCCAAGCTCCCACCCAATCAGTTCATACCCCCACTGGCAGTTAAAAGGAAGAAACAGCTGCGATCACACATTGCTCCTAGAAGCACGAAGCCGAAGAGACACCAGCCTGAAGATGACGAATGAGACTTCGTCGAAACGTCGCCAAGACACTTCCAATTTTACGCGGGATATATATATATATATATGTATGTATGTATGTATGTGTGTGTGTGTGTGTGTGTATGTGTGTGTATGTGTATATATATATGTATGTATGTATGTATATGTATGTTGAGAAAAATAGTCGAACACCGGGATAAATATAAAAACAACTGTTTAATAAACTAACAACTGTTTGATAAACTTAGCTTTCGTCGGCTAACTGCCGACGTCGTCAGAGTGGAATGCCAGAGGTTCGAAAGCCTGCTTATAAGACCGGCAGTTTTTGCGCTCTGCTCATAGAATGCGTTACCGGTCTACCCGCCCCAGTTGACCATATTGCTTCTAATAGTCTCGCATCCGTATACTCGTAAGCTCGGGGATCATCGCCTCTCTTGTTGTCGCTCTCTTTGCCCGCTTTGGACGTATCTGGGTACACGTTGCTATAGGATGGTTCCCCAGTGGCCTCCTGTCCTGTGGCCATCCCCCCTGTTGTGAGTGTGGCACCCCACCTCCCATCATTGGTTCCTGTACGAATCATGCTGGGGATTTCTCCCCTTTGCCGGTTGTGGTTGTATATGTATATGTGTATGTGTATGTGTATGTATATGTATATGTATATGTATATGTATATATATAACTTGGTGACTTCTTTGACCAGAGAAAAGACAATAGCTACATTCGGCAAAGGCTGGAAACCACACTTTTAGTGTGGAGCAGAAAAAAAAATCAACTTATTGATGATTAGACAGGATAGATTATAGAAAAAAGAGAATTATGTTGTAACCACAGATAAGAAATAAATTTACAATTGTACTTATAACTCATGTAAAGAAGATTGGAAACTATTTCTTTATTTCTTCTTTCTTTATTTTCTATTTTTCTTCTAGTTCTTTTTCCTTTCTTAACTTTAAAACTTTCTTTTGATTTCTTTCTTTTTCTTACTTTATAATAATTTGTATTAGTTTTTAATCTTCCTTTAGTATGTATGTAGATAGATAGATATAGATATTTCAATCCATTTCAAATTCAAGTTAGAATGTTGGAAGCAATAGTAATTCAGGTTAGGTTCCATCTGGTGATTTCAGTTTCCATCCATGATTGTCTTTAAGACTATTGGAATAAAGATTACTATTAATGATGAAAAAAAAACATTTTTTCTATATGAAGTACAGAGCAAAATTCTTGGAACAGATGTTTTATTCTGAGTTTACAGTGTTTTGAGATCAAAGCTTTTGTGCACTTCTAAGTAATTCTTAATTGTGCATGTGTCTCCTTTCCAAGCAAAAAGGTTGAACTTGCTTCTCCTTTTGAAACAGAAGCCTT
Source organism: Azemiops feae (assembly GCA_023970755.1). Classification (NCBI taxonomy): domain Eukaryota; kingdom Metazoa; phylum Chordata; class Lepidosauria; order Squamata; family Viperidae; genus Azemiops; species Azemiops feae. The sequence continues at coordinate 179,675 of JALGBA010000838.1, forward strand.
TATGTACATTTCTGTTTTAATATCTTGTGTTAGTTGCTTAACTGTTGCTGAGCAGGTTTAGCAGAAATAATCTGGTCTTTAAAATATGAGTGTTATTTTGTGAAAATTGCTTTCTGTTTTTCAAACAACTTCTTCTCCTTGAGGAACTTTTGCTTACATCCCAAATGAAAACCTCTCAAAAAAGCCTACAAAGGATATCAGAAGTTTAAAACAGCTATCATACAGTGCTGAAACAGGACACCCTCAATTTATTCAAAGTAATACACTGTATTCCCCTTCCCTACAACTATTTAATCCCACTACTAATCCCTTTCTATCTGAAAAAAGAAGTTTTAGAAGTTTAAAGCCTCTTCCTCTTCCCATTCAAGAATCTAATCTCTATTGCTTTAGGAGAACATCTTTTCTGCCTTAATATGGTAGATGGCGGCATCTGTTGACCAAAGGCTAGGCTTGTTTCACTGTAACAGAATTAGAAAGTAGGGGTTAAATATACATTCTGACTACATGTTCTTGAGTCCATATATTGATAATGCATTGATTCTTTTTCATTTCCTGATCTTTTCCACAATCTACAGCTGGAAATGTCCTATCTGCCTGGATTTGTTTCCTATTCCATAGTTTATTTGGTTCAGATATTTGTATCTGAGAGTGTCATGTAGAAGTCTGAATTTCCATTGCTTTTATATATAACAAGTTTTATTGGTTTTGTTTGTTTTACAACCAAGTGCTTGGAACTCATCGTGAAGATAGGGCACTCCATACAACAAAGTAAAAAATATAATCATACATAGACAATTTGAGTTACTTCTTTAAAGTTTCCCTCTCTAAGCAAGAAACGAAAAAACAAGTAGAAAAAAAAACACACACACAGACACAATATCAATAATATTTCCACCCGTTTTCAGGCTTAACTAACTCACAATTTAACATATTCCAATTTGGCCTTATATAAACATATAGTATACAATTCGGGTACCCATATAGTATAGATTATTTTTAAGATATAGATATTATTCCAGTTGTTCAATTTATACTTCTCTGTTTTAAAACCATTTTAGATTCAAGCCTGAGATGATAAAACAATAATTGTTTCTAAAATAGACTTATAATATGCCTATTATCTATCTATCTATCTATCTATCTATCTATCTATCTATCTATCTATCTATCTATCTATCTATCTATCTATCTATATATATTAATGTGTCTATATTTTATTTCCTGTACTCTATCAAATATTTTTATAAATCATAGTTAAATATTTCACCAATCTCTATCCAACTCCTAATTTTAGATTTTCCAATTTTCCATCTTGCCATCCGGATCAAAGTCTTGAACCTTAGGAATCTCAGGCATATTAGTTCAGTCAAAGTCTCTAAAAGCCATTTTTACCCATCCAATAAAATTTTAGCTCTGACTTTTAAACCTAATTCTAGCTTTCTTTTTGTGCCAAGCAGGTTTCCACAATAGGGCTTCTAATTCCTTCCATAGTATTTGACCATACAACAATTGAATCCAGTCATAGTCTTCTTCTCTTTTCTCCACTGTTGTCTGCACTATGTAATCAGTCTTAATCAATATGGTGATTGTTCGTTGTTTATTCATGTTGTCAGCATTTTTAACGTCTCGTATCTGAAAGTCTGTTCCTGTTGCCTTTAAAATTATAGATGTTTTAATTGAACTCTGCCTTTGGTCATCCAAAGTCTCTGTCATTTGTGTATAAGATGTAGTATCTTCCTCTTCAATAGATTGTAAATGTGTTTCCTCCATATCGTTAAGTTGTAGACCTAGTTGTGTATCATGTCCAATAAGTTGAATTTCAGTTTTTAACTCTGGGATTTCCCTTTTCCGAAGCATTCTAAAATGTTTTTTTAATTCCTCCTTTGTTTCCAAGATTTTTTCTAATATAAATCCATAGTTAAGCTGTGAGTGGGATTCCATTCTTCGGTTTTTTTAGTAGAATTTCAACTTAAAAGCTGAGTTGCAATTTTATAAAATATAAAATCCAAACAAAAATAGGAAAAAGCAAGTACAAAAATAAAGACAGCAAAAGTCCCAATCAATATTATGAATATCTAATTTATAATCCAAATAAATAATAGCAACTGGTGTCTCAATTATTATATTGTAATCCTAGAGCGAACAGATCCATTTTTCAGGGGAGTATACTTTGTATTATAAAGTCAAAAACAGCAGGCAGAAATTCAAACAAGTTCCAAAAGAAATGCAAGCGTCTGGGCGCAATCCACATAAATTCACCCAGGAGCCATAGCGTTTTTGTTTTTTGTTTTTAAAGTAGATAGCACTATTCAGAAGGGGGGGAAGAAGAAGAACACTCCACCCCCCTCCCTAAAGGTTTCCACTTAAGCTGAAAACAAGCAGGCAGAGAGAGAGAGTCACAGCAAGGATCCTTCTCTTCTCCTTTTTCCTCAGGGTTCTCCGAATTCCAGCCGCTCTAACAAACAATAGAAATTAGTCATTTTTTTCTTTTTCCACAGCTCTTTCCCCAAGTGATGAAAGGCTGCTTTCTCAAGGGGGGGAAGCAATTTCTAAGAGCTTTTCACAGGGAAATGAGTAAAATATCAAGAGGGAAAGAAAGGTCTCACCCGGATCTTCCACGGTGAGTCTTTATGCTTAGATGTTGCTGTGACTTTCGGCCAGAGCAGCTGAGTGATCGGCCAGTAACATGTAACAGTAACAGTAAAATTGCTTTTCCCCGTCGGCCCAAAGGTGATTGCTCGGATCGCAGAGGGAGTTGCCCCTCCCTCTGCAATCAGCGAGTGCCCTCCTCTACGGTGGTCGCCTCTCCGGGGCGACTTTCGACCCTGTCCAGGGTCTACCGGCGGGGGGAAACCGGTCGGCAAAGAGAGCATACTCTTTGCCTGACTGCAGGCACTGCCACAGGAACCGGAAGTCTGAATTTCCATTGCTTGATGAATGTGTGGGCAATAAATGAAGTATTGTCTTAACACCAATTTATTAACTTATGTCAGAAGAATATTTTCACTCCTGAATGAATGTCTTACACAGTTCAAGATTCCCAGTGATTCCAGGGCCCTTCATCACTCCAACTTTAGCATTCCTATCACCATTTTTGGTGTGTGAAGCTAGATGCTTACAATGCTGTGATAGTTAGAAGTGCACAAACATAAACTGGGTTTCATTACAAGTGATCAACAAAAAGAAGATGAGGAGAGCAAACATAAAAAATTGTCCAGCCACATTAAATGACCCATATGTCCCCTATATATAAAAATTTAATGAACTGAGAAAAGGAAACAAATTACTGTTCTCTGTATGTATTCATTAATTTTTTTTCTCTCAAGAATTTTGGGCACATGTACTCATCTACTTTGCAAGTCTTGTGACCTCCATATAACTAAGCACATATTAGTAATGAGAAAGAAACAGACTTTTACAAAATTGTACATAAACGGGCCTATCCTTTCCCAACATCCCAATGGGATGGTGTGTTATGGAAATATAATCACAGAGATGTTCTCTTTGGGCAAGAATGGGGGGGGGGTAGATAGGAAATGGGTGTTGTGATATGGGGATACAAACTCTACCACTTTTGTACTCATGCTGTATATTTTGCCATGTTGGCATCCTTGTGGTTTGGGATAAAGACACCAATGGATATGTACCATTTGTTGAATCACATTGTCAGCCTGGGAGTAAATGACATTATTTTTCTGCCAGAACCATAATGCTATATTTTACTGTGATTGTATTGTTATTATCTATTATGATTTTGGAGGAGGAATTAATCTTCTGTTCACCACCAAAGATTTTGCAATGCAGAAATACTAAGTCAAAATCATGTGTAAGGGAAAGAGATTGAAAAGCAAGTATATGTATTGTTGGGAACCACTTTTTGTTTCTTTGTTTACATATTTATATGTTGATGTGTATAAGTACATCGGGGTGACAGATTAAAATTGCATTTAAGTGCTCATGTGCACCAGATATATCATTGGATCCCAAATGATTACTTACTTCTGTTCTATTGCCCTCAGCAAATTCTCTTGAGATGACCAGTTGTGTAATGTTTACAAATGAAAAAAAAGAAGATATTTACCAAAAGGGAATATTTCCTTGTTCCCCAGGCCTAGGCACTAAACAGTCCTATTAAATATACAAAAAGCTATTATTGATTTTTTTCCAGTGGTCCTCTAATCTTAAACCTCTGTATATTTTCTACTATTTCAATGTAGATATGAGGGCAATTCGGAAATAAATCTTCGTTTGAGCATGTGCGAGAAATAGGCGGGGATAGCGACTCCTGTCCTATGGCGCCGTGTGCAGTAGTTCAGTAGGCAGTGAGGAGTGGAAGGAGAAGGTTGTGTTGCAGTTGACTCGTCCGCTAGATCAATTGAAAATGAACCCTGCCGTAGAAAATCCCACCAAATATGAAGTGCGTGCAGTAATACGATTCCTGTGTGCGAAAAAACTTTTGGCAGCTGTGATTCATCACGAACTGTGTAATGTTTATGGACCAAATGTGATGAGTGAAGGTGTCGTACATCAATGGTGTTGCATGTTTAAAGATGGACGAACTGATGTGCACAATGAGGCAAGAAGTGGCTGCCCATCTATAGTCAGCGATGAACTCGTGCAGGAAATTGACGAAAAGGTCCATGAAGTCCATCGGTTCATGATATCTGCACTTTCTTTACACTTTCCTCAAATTTCTCGGACTGTTTTGAACGTTTGAAGCAGTTCTGTTGGGAAGTTTTTGATCACCCCCCCTATAGCCCAATTTGGCACCGACTACTACCTCTTCAGGCACATAAAACTGGCTTGCATCGCACCACTTTGACAATGACAATGCGCTTCACGATGTTGTTACAGGGTGGCTTTAGTCTCAGGTGGGAGATTTTTTTGCAGAAGGAATTTCAAAGCTTGTAAGATGTTATGACAAGTGCCTCAATTTGAATGGCGATTATGTCAAAAAGTAATGTAATGTAATGTTGTAGTTTTCTAATGTGTATAATAAAAGTGTCTGTCATTGATAACCAAATGGAGGTTTATTTCCAAATTGCCCTCGTATTTTTGGCTCATAACTGTAAATGGTCATTGAATGAATGGTCATTAAATGAAGGCCACCTGTATAATAGTTCTTGTATTATCTAATCTACTTCTGGATATATAGTTTAACATTGGTAAGACTTTGTAGATGTTTCTAGACTCCCGACTAATTTCAAAAAAACTACCTGTTGTTTTTCCATACAGGTACTTAATGGTTTTCTCTAAATTAATTGAGCTACTCATTAGATATAAGATTTCCTTATTTAGATGCATAGATTGCAAAGTATATGAGTGTTGTGAAACTAATTATGGTTCTCTTTGGAAACAGTTATACCAAATATGATGGGGCAAGACTACAGCAATTACTGCAGGAATATCTCCTTTACTAAAACTGCTATTTTTGTTTCAAACTCTTTTATTTACTTTGTAAAGATCAAAAAGTTCAGTGATAGAAAACTGAGTTTTTCTGTTTTCATTCAAAATTGCCTGGAATAAATAAATTTGATATATTTACATTTTAATCAGGGAAGATTTTTTTATTCCAAATCAGAAATTTTATCTGAAAGCTTTTCAGCTAAAATGCATGATACTTTTAATAATTTGATAGCAAAATAAATAACTTTAGGAATGTTTTGCAGTTTTTAAATCAGATATATAATTTTGAGAGAGAAATATCAGAACAATGAAAATTTGTATGGAAATATCTGCTCCTAGTAGCTTTCCCTCCCTCAACAGCTATGCAGAAACCATTTTTAAAATATCATCTTTAAAATATAGCTAACATTTTATATATTAAAAACATTTTTCTATATAGTATGATGTTATAAAATTATATAATAATGAAAACAGCAATCAATTCTGCCTTAGTTTATGTCAGATTATGGAAGCTCTAAATATAACAAAACATAATATGAATATAAGTAATATTAGAGAGTCAATCTAGTATAGTAGTTAAGATACTAGGTTAAAAACTGGAAGTCCATGAGTTTTAGTACCCCCTCCTTAGACACAAAACCAACTGGGAATCATTTTCTTCCAATCCTAAGAAGGAGGCAAGGACAAGCCACTTCCAAAAACCTTGCCTTGAAATCTGCAGAAAATACTCCATGCAGTCACCAAAAGTAAAAAAGAAAAGCAGAGTCTAGGGAATATTATAATAATAATATGAATGCATATTATTTTATATGATGTAGCAATGCACTAATCTGAATTCTTAATTCTTAATTGCAATTATATTTATAATTTATAATATATTTAAATATATTATAAATTTAAAAAGCCATTATAATAAAAAATCTGAGGAGGCATGTGAATGTTGGGGATGGGTATGATGATGCTCTTTCTTAATCAATTAAGAAACCTAAATTAATGTCCTTAATCTGGGAAAGAAAAATGATGACCTTGTTTCAGCAGGAACAGTAGCCATTTTGTCCCAGTGATAACTGTCAGTTGGGAAGCACAGGCTGAAACTATGATGCACGGGCTGAAACTCCTTCTGGCCTAGGAGACAAAAGTTGGGTGATCTGCTGACTTTGGTGAAGAATAATGATACACATTATAAAAAAGGAGAAAACCTCCAACCAAAAATTAAGAAACTGCTTAATTTCAATTTCCCTCCTATTGTGCTCCAATTGATAATTGCAATCAATTTTATATTTTATAAAGATTTAAAACTGTTTCTTTTTTAACTTGATAGTGGAATAAAAAAGAAAAAAAGAAAAGCAATATACAAAAAAAAGAAGCATTTAAATACCCCCTCTCTTTCCCACCTCCTTTGTTTCCTTCTTCTCTGGATGTAAATAAGTTAGGACTTCTTTAAATTCTAATTATTAATTTAAAAATTGAAAATTTGTTATAAAGTTGACAACTATCATGGATCCTGTCTAGCCCCAAACATAAAATAAAATAATTAAACATTTTTTGAAGGGAGCAAAGGCTCTGGAGTAGTACCTGCCATGACTTTCGCTGAAGCTGATTGGCTACAACTGCAGGGCCAGGAAAGATCTACCTGCCTGGTGTCATGGGCAACAGAACCTGCCCTCAGGCTGTTCTGCTAAACTCTGGTACTGCATTGTGGTGGCACTCGCAACCCATACTGCTTCAGTTCAGTCAAAGTGGCCAGCTTGGGGAGGAGCTTTTGTGAAGCCAGAATTTTATGGAACCTAAATTTTATTATTATTATTATTATTATTATTATTATTATTATTATTATTATTATTATTATTATTATTATTATTATTATTATTATTATTATTATTATTATTATTATTATTATTATTATTATTATTATTATTATTATTATTATTATTATTATTATTATTATTATTATATTATATTATTATTATTATTATGTTGTTGTTGTTGTTGTTGTTGTTGTTGTTGTTGTAATTTAATGTTGTGTTTGACTTTTGTTTACTTATGCATTATATTTGATGAGTAGTATATATGAATGCAGTCACACCATAGAAGGGGCATAGCCGTTGTGCATTCCAAGCTGCAACTAAGGCCTCAGCCAGATGGCCCACCAATTCCTAAATGAAAAACCCAAGCTCCTCTGAACCCAACAAGGTCCATCAGCAATCTTGGGTGGGTTGATCTAACAGGCCTTGCCTCCCCATGAAGTCGGGTGACACCAGCAAACCAGAAAGCATCCAGAGAATGATTTCATCATGGCAATGAACTGATAATGATGTTCTCTAAAACTAGATATGTTGCTACTGCCACAAAACAAAGACTAATGTGTGGTCCCTGATATGCATTGGGTGTAGTGATTTGGGAGATGTCCATGGTTGCCATAAACTCCTGTAGTACCTTATACTCAAGGCTATCAGAAGTGAAGTTGAAATCTCCAAGAACCAACAGCCTCAGGTCTCTATTGTCAGCACAACATATTCAGCTGCTCAAGCAGGTATGATGCTGGTCAACAGATAATATACATGCAGCAATCACAATTGTTCCTTACAGCCCAAATTTAACCAAGAGCCTCACATCCAGTTTGCACCACAGGCCTCCAAACCCTCAACAATTTGCAGATGATAATGGCCAGCCTTTTCCCCCCTCCCCTAACGTTTGAACTAAATTCCAAGATAACTGCCCACTCTAGGGCCATTCAGAACATAGTAAGGCCAGCCAGATCTGTTGCCACATCCACAATCAAATTTTGGATGAAGAAAGATATATTGCAGACTCACTTGGCAATCAGCAGCAATAGCTGGAGTCCAGGATCTCACAGGCTTTATTTATTGATTGATATAGGTCAGCCAATCTAATTTGTAGGACTTAAAAGGAGCAATGTATAAGATACAATATGTGCCAGGAAAGAAGGGGAGGGGGAAGATGAAAATGGAGGGGAGGTGAAAAGAAATAAAAGAAGAGAAGAGAGAGAGAGAGAAAGAAAGTGAAAGAAAGAAAGAGAGAGAAAGAAAGAAAAAGGAAGGAAAGAAAGAAAGAGAAAGAAAGAAAGAGAAAAAGAAAGAAAGAAAGAAAGAAAGAAAGAGAAAGAAAGAAAGAAAGAAAGAAAGAAAGGAGTTGTCATTAATCATGATCTTGACTTCTTTCCTTTTCTTAATTATTGAACACAAGTGTCCACTGAACGTTTAACGGCTCGTATAAGAGGGGATTGATTCTTATTTTGGAATATCATAAACAGAGACATTATATCCATGTCTTTGGTGTCCCCATCCAGATAGAAGGTGAACTTCTGGAGCAAAGTGCTGAAGAACAGGAAGAGCTCCATCCTAGCCAGAGCCTCTCCTGGACAGGCCCTCTTCCCTGAAATAGCAAACAAGAAAACAAAGCTTATTCAAAGCTGATTAAAGAATAACATGGATCAGGCAAGCATATGAATTGGTAATACTGTCTGTCCCAGAGGACTGTACCTGCTGAGAATGGCATGAAAGCATCTCTTTTCCTGAACTGGCCCTTTTCATTCAAAAAATGATCTGGGTTGAACTTCTCTGGAGTCTCCCAATGGAGAAGATCACAGTGTACTGAGGAGAGGACTGGCACAACAGCCATGTACTAGAAGAAGGAGGTAAAGAAACAGATGACATTAATTGGTGCTACTTCATCCAGAGAATAAAGAGCCTCACTTGTGTCAAATATAATAGGCCAGCAGGGAGCAATCTGCAAACATTCTGAAATGCAATGAAGGGAGAGAGATTTGGTTTAATTAATTAATTTATTAAATTTGTATACTTCCCATGTCAGTATCCAAAGTGACTCTAGGCAATTCACAATGCCATAAATAATGCATATTAATACATACTTATTCAAACTGCCTTGAATATGAAGGATCTTTGACTATATAACAGTCAGTGCTTTTTTTGTAAAAAAAAAAAAAAAAAAAGGTGCCGGAACTCACACAGGTCATACAACCCGCCTTGCCTACCCTACAAGGTTTATCTTTGTAGTTGAAAAAAACCCTTCAATTTTTAGTGTATCTAAAAGACTAGGATTTTGTTCAAGGTAAGTTAATACTATTAATGTTACCATGCACAAATCCATTGAAAAAAGGTGCCGGAACTCCATTACTGTGCGTTCTATGACAAGAAAAGCCCTGATAACAGTCATCTATTTTTCTTCTTCTGCAGAATATCTTTACCAGTAATAATTATTGCCACACCTTGGGAATGTTGTAACCATGGAATTTTACATCACAAGTTGTTGCCCGTGGAAAGACTTCAAGGCTCTCAGTCCGATAACGTTGAACCTCATGGACAACAGCATTTGTGAAAGGCATCTTCAACCGGTCTTCCATGCTTGGAGTGCGATTTGTACCCACTACCTCATCAATCTCTTGTTGCACCTTAGCTGTGAGAAAAACATATTGAGATGAGATTGACAACCTTTTACTGTATTGTTCTGAGCACCCACAGTCAGCTACCACTTGAATAGAAACATGTTTTCCAAAGCACATTCAGAGAAGACACTTCCAGTCAGGAAAATGGCTCCTCCTCAAAGTCATTTCTCAGTGGAGACCATTTCAATTTTTCTAGTGCAAGAAGACTATGTTACGGTTGAAATTATGAAAGCTGGTGATCACAGTTTACACAAGATACTAGCAAAACTATACTTGAGATGCCTCAGAAAAGAAAAAATAACCGATGCATAGAAAAATGCTGAAGTGATTCTTATACACAGGAAAAGGGCCCAAGATGATTTAAAGAACTATTGCCCAATAAGCCTTCTTTCACTCATTAACAAGGTTTTCACCAAGATAATAACAAAAAGAATATTGAGAACATTAAATGATGCACAGCCAAAGGAGCATGCAGGGTTCAGAAGTGGTTACAGCACAATGGATCACATCCAAGTTGTTCATCAAGTCATTGAAAGGTACAACAAATACATCATGCCTCTGTGCATGGCTTTCATTGACTACAATTTCATTGACTACAATTCAGAATTCCAGCAAGCAATAATTAGGGCATTGCTCAACCAAGGCATAGATACTTCTTACATAAACGTACTACAGTCAATATATGAAAAACAATGGCAACAATTTGCCTTAATGATCTTAAAGTGGAAATCAACATAGAACAAGGTATAGGACAAGGTGATACAATATCCCTATTCTTTTCTCAGCCTGCCTTTAGAAGTATTTTGCAAACTAGACTGGGCAAAAAATGGAATAAAAAATCAGTGGCGCTTTGCAAATGATATTGTTCTCTTCTCACAAGATCCAGAAAAGCTACAAAGAAACATATGACAGCTGCACAAAGCAGGAGAACCATTTGGCTTAAAAATAAACTTGAAAAAGAGCCAGGTTATGTTTAATAAATTCACCAAAGAAAGAAAAAAAAATCTGAAGAAGAACTAGATATAGTAGACCACTGCATATACCTTGGCCGATGGATGTCAATGAAAGGTGATACAATAAAGGAAATTGATCGACATGTTAAATGTGGTTGATAAGCATTCAGCAAGCTAAGTATAATTTTCAAAAACAACCTCCTCCTATGACTGAAGAGAAAAGTTTTTGATCAGTGTGTACTACCTGCTCTAACATATGCCAGTGAAACATGAACACTAATCTCTCAATCGATACAAAAGCTACAAGTGGCACAAAGTGCCATAGAAACATACATGCTTGGCATTACAAGACAAGATAGAAAGACCTGCACGTGGATTAGTGAACAAACGAAAGTATATGATATCATCAAGAAGAGTAAAAGAACTGAAATGGAAATAGGCCGGTCACATAGCAAGAAGAACTGATGGCAGGTGGACTAAGGCAGTCATAGAATGAATCCCACTTGATAAAAAGTGTCCATGAAAAAGACCTAAAACAAGATGGATCGACAACATCAGCAAGTTTTGTGGGCCCAATTGGCAGGATTGTATGGGTCTTTGACTGTAATAAACTTGAACTTGAACTTCATCCTGCAGTAGATAGAGAATGGTAAAAATGCTGATGAGGATGAATATTATGTGCCAGCAGAGTACAAAGAATTTATTCCCTCAAAAACCTCAAGGTTCATTTCCAAAGAAGGAATGCTTCAGGATACAGCTGCCAATCAATTTTGCAGGGGTATTGTAGATTAAGATTTATTATATTGTCACTGCTTATAGCAGTATGGTTCAAATGTTAAGGATGATATCTTGAGTTAAAAGGATGTGGATTTATACTGATACAAAAATGATCCTTAAGAAATACTATACGATATTAAATTAATCATTCATACTAGGACTCCATAAAGCAAGTACTCAATTAATTAATTGATCTGCCTTAAGGCTGTATGAGGGAAAAGACTGCTGTTGTTAAAGCATTCAGTCACATCTTGCCTCTTCATGACCTAATGCAGTGGTCCCCAACCTCTCTGGCTCCATGGACTGACAGCAGTGGTGGAGGCAGGAGGGAGGATTTGGTTTCGCATGCGCAACTTAACTCCCACGCATGCTCAAATGAAGCCTCAAGCACTCGCCCCCTGCTTGCATGGCCTGGTTCCCAACAATACTGGTCCAAGGACTCAGGATTGGGGACCCTTGATCTAGTGGATATTATTTTACTAGAATTGTCTTCATGTAATCTCAAGATTTGATGGAAGCCCAGTTGTTCCAAGGGCATGTTAGTTAAACTGGGAAATAATAATAATAATAAAAACATTGTGTAAAAGGATCTTGGCAAACATTTCCCAAAACCTCCCAGGAAAACTGCGGAAATGCAGCTGCAATGAGTTTACTTTACTCAACAGCATCCTTACTTTATTTTTTCCAGGATTAATACTGGAAGAAAGCAGGGGTTTTCAAACTGGGCCCTTTTATGACTTGTGGACTTCAACTCCCAGAATTCCTCAGCCAGCGTGCCTGGCTGAGGAATTCTGGGAATTGAAGTCCACAAGTCATAAAAGGGCCAAGTTTGAAGACCCCTGCCCTAAAGAGTTGACACCTTTATATATTTGTGGTTATTTCTGTACCTTGAATGTGTGGCAATTTAGCTATTGCTAGGAGGCTGCGGAGCAAAGCTTGACTTGTGGTTATTGTCCCAGCAGTAAAGAGACCAAGCACATTAATCACAAGATCTTCAGGAGTGTAGATTCCCTCAGACGAGTTCTGCTCCTGAAAAGAAAATAGAAAAGGAAACAGAAGGATGAAAATGGGGTTGATTTAAAGTAATTCATGAAACTCTTCCTAGTGTCTCAGTTAAAGGAAACTTAATTCGACCAGACTAACTTTAGAATATATAGGATAATTTTTCAATTGTAAAGCATTTATGCAATCACCATTTGATGCAGAGAGGAAACAACTTGCCTGTCTGATCTACCTATCAAATATTTACCACAAGAAATTACCAGAATCAAAGTGTTAACCTTTGACTAAGGTTGTTATTTAGAGCTGGACAAAAGCAACTCTTAAGCTGTATGGTGAGAAAACAGGATTAGATCTGAGCATAGAAGCTTGAATATTATATCTGAGAGACTAATTCTAATAGAAATTGCTCCTGCAAGATGAATGATTATCTTTATATCACCTATTAAGAGTGTAGAAGATGTGTAAATTAGTATGTAAAGCAAATGTCTACACTTATTCATTTTTAATTATGTCGGGCATAGGAGTACATGTTAACAAATGGCAAATTAAAGTAAGAAATTAAAGAAGGGGGAATAAATATTTTCATATTCTTTCATACGAGGTGAACTAGTTTCATCTTAGATACATACTGGAGATATTTAGACAGTTATGCAGAGATGGTATCTGTGCCTACCTTCTCCATTCTATGAAGGAAGCAATCAATATAGTCACGCGGGTTCTGGGGATCCAATGTCTTCTTGTGCAATTCCACCTTCTCACGGATATAATCACAGACTTTTTCAGCCGCAGCAAAAGGCTTGATATGTCGTCCAAAAAAGTATTCCATTGTTTTTGGAAAAGTATTGTACACCTGTTACAGAGTTGATGTTAAACGTTATATGTTTTTAGACCATAATGGTGAAGGCTTAATGCCCCAAATATTCAGAGAGTAGCTTTTACTCTGATATTGTTAATTATCAAACCTCAGCTAGGTGCCAAGACCAAGAAGACAAGTTCTGCAAGAATTTCAGTAAGCTATCTTTAATTTTAGTGTTGAGTAAATACAGTGTCTTGGGAACTACTGCATGGTAGGAATTTTTATTTATAATAAGTTGGTTAAAAAGGAGTCTCTTTGAAAACCCTTTTCCCCAGATCTTTCCTCACCTAGGCTGATTTCCATGCAGGATATATTCTGTCAAGCCTCACCCCAGCTATCCCATGAAGGGATAATGATGAAAATGATGATAGTTCTTGAAGCAGGGAGGAAAGAAAGACATAAGAATAGGGGAAATGTCTAAAAATGCCGTGATAAGAAGAGAAGCACCTGTGCATAATTTGATATGATGATTAGTACTGCTAATATTATTTATAGTTAAATATGTAGCATTGTACTTTTTAAAAAGATTATAATAATATAATAATATACCTTTCAGTTTGATCATAATATTGATATTCCTCTTATATCACAAACCTAATAACTTGGGGGATAATGCTATTATCATTTGTTAGAACAACATAGAAATACATTTGAGAACTAAAGTTCAGTCAAGGGATGAAAAAATTAAGTGAAACATTACAATTAGGAGGAATCAGCCCCTCCAGTGAAATTCCATGTTTGGCCCTCCCTGACTAGTTAAGAAATGGGCAAGTCCTAGAAATAAGCAGGTCAGGGACCAAAGCAGTTACGAGAGAATGAAATGATCGCATGGGAAATAAGCCCAGCCAGGAAAGAAGGTTTGCTGAGAACCAATTTATATTTTGATGGCTCAGTCTTGCTGGATGTCTAGATTTGACTTCTCCTGCTTAGTAGCTCATCACATCTACAGTAATCTTCACATCCCTTATTTGGATATTCGAACACACAGAGAGACCCACTAGTAAAAATGATTGTTTATGGCAGGAAGAGCATCAGAGAGGAAAAACATACCAGTCCTAGGAAACTAGTCAGAAATCCTATTTGAGACTCCACAATCTGTTGGTTCTCTATGAAGGTTTGATCTTTGTAATCAAATCGATTGCCAAAGACGACTGCACAGATCACATTAGAAACAGCACTTGCAAAATTTCTTCTTGGGTCAAAAGGCTGCCCTGCAACAAAGGCCACAGACATTTATGGGAGGGATCAAAGAATGGGGATCTTCCCTTCCACAATTCTCACCACAGAACTGCAACAAAAAAGTGATTTCGGTCAAAGAAGTTATTCAAAGATTTTATTGGTATTTTTTAATAAATAATATTAAATAGAAGAGCCTATATGTAATTAAATGAAAACATAAACCTTATTACCACTAGAGTTTCTTCAAAACCTTTTTGCTGTCTTCTGTCAAGAATTGTTTTCTCACTCCTTTCTCTGCCTTCAAGTTTTAACTCTCCTGACTATCTCTCCCTCCACCTTCTAATTTCTTTCTTCTCTCTATATTCTTTCTTTTTTAAAAATAATCCTATTCTTTTCTTTCCATTTCTTTTCCCTTTTGATTCCAGAGATTTGTCCATTAATGATTATATTCAAAGAGGCACAAATCTTTAGAGGAATACTATTTATGACGATTCAGTCCAGATCCACAGTGGCTTTCAGATCTCCATCCTCATGCAAACTGCCTATTCTCTCGTCGTACCTATAAAAGCAAGACGTTATCCATGTTTTCCTTTCTAGCCTTAGATTACCTATGTCATTCATCCATAACTTCTTTTGCTGGCTGTTGAATTTGTCTGATATATAATCATGTTCAAACTAATTTTTTACACAGTTTTTTGGCTTCTTTTCCCAGTTTTAACTGAGCACTCTATTCCCTCAGCACTGTCTCCTTCTAATCTATCCCACTCTTTTTTAAAAAAAATTATATCCCATTCACATTTTTTTTCTATTTCTTTTTTAAAATTTCCTTCCAGAAAAGACTTGTCCACAGAAGATGATTTTCCAAGATGCTACATCTCCTGGAAAAAAATAAATTTATATCTGTCAAGCACCAGGAAAATCAGGCGATCCAGGCAGTTCAAATGAGTATAAAGATTTATTGTAAGCTTAAACTCTCTACAAGAATCTGAACTACTAATCGTCAAAGGAAATTAGCGGGAGATAAGAATAGAAGGAATCAAGGTAGGCTGGACGTAGATCTCTTGTGGGCACGAAGGGACTCATGACTGATGATTTGTTTGATCCCTCCCTTGGGGTCAGCCTGGTCATCTCCTACAATAGCCTTAATTAAAATCCACGTCACCTCACAGATCTCCATCACTCATGCAGTTGATTCTTATCCATATTTTCCTTACCTCATTTACTTTACATATATATATGCCTATCTAGGCTTTCTTTATTTTGTGCACTTAAGCACAGAGGATTTGAGTTTCAGTTTAGAATTTAGCTTTCCTGTAACTTTACATAATACAACAAACCCTTTCCAGTTTCATATTTTAAAAGATAATAGTCTTCCTGATATGATTCTTGTGTGGGAGAACAGCTCTCAGTTTCTTTAGAGGACCTTTTTTGTCAGCCATTTCCTCCACCAGACAAAGGGCTTCCTCCTGCACCCTCTCAGACATTCTTTTCTTTCCCATCCCAAAATCTCGCAAGGTGGACAGTGTGAACCGTCGCAGCTCCCTCCATTTCTTCTCATCATTTGTACCAAATCCTGAAACAAAAGACACCAAAAGGATCATGATGCTGGTCAATTCTCAGCTTTTGTGGAAGAGCATGTTTAGATACAATATTTCAGGCACTTTCCTTTTTCAAATCTTAGTTTCAATCATAGTTGAAAGAGGCTATCGCACTGCAATAAATTATGCATCAGAGAATTTTCCTTCCTCACATTTAAAGTAAACAAGGCTTGATGTTTGAAATACCAATGAAGCAAACTTCACAGTTGCCATCTTTCCATTCTTGACTGCTGTCATAGGTGTGTTATAGATAGAAAGAAATCCCTACACTAGACATGGAACTCTATACTGAGATGCCGTTTTCAGTAAGCAGAAGAAAATTGGAGTCGTTTTGAGTTGTGGATTTTATTTTATTATTATTATTTGCTGTAGAGGCTTTATTGAGAACAATAAGTCACTTCCAATTACTTATGTACTAGCTTGCTTGATTGTGTGCTAACAAGTTACTCTCAACTCTTAGCTACCTTTAGATTTCCTCCAACACAATCTATCCCTAACCTATTATTCAGGACTTGTAAGGGTACATTTGTCATCATTTTAACTGAGTTCATTGACATTGCAGATGGCCATCCTCTTCCATTTATCTTTCTCACCATTATAGCCTCCTCTAGAGAGCTAGACTTTTGAACCATATGTCCGAAGAATGATAATTTCAGTCTGGTCATTTATGCTTTGAGTGGAAACTCTGAGCTGATTTGCTCAATGAGCTATTTGTTTCTTATTCTTGGCTGTCCACAATATTCTCAGAGATCTTGTCCAACATCAAAACCATATTCTTTCAATATTCTTTCTCTCCTGTTTATTCAAAGTCCAAATTGCCAAAGTATCCTCTTTGAAAAGCATTTTGTCTGCCTTCCCAAAGGACCAGTTTAGAGGTGAGATTACTTTTTTTTTGAGGGGGCATGTAAGGAACAACCAGAACAGATTCCAGAAGTGATCAGTGGAAGCGAAATGGTGAAAAAAAGCATGACCAGATCAACCTCTTTACAAAACTTCATTTCAAGTGAAACTTTCATAACTATCAATAATATTAAGAGCATTAAAATAGTTTAAAATTACTTATAGAAAATTAAAAAGAGCAATAACAAATTAGGAAATAAAAGAGAATCAACCTTTATTTTGGAACACTCGTCTGTGAAAGGGCGTATGAGTTCGCCCACCAAATTCTTCTGCTTGATTTATCAAAGCATCTTTTACCATCTCATATCCACAAAGAGCAACCATTGGTTTTGATCCAATCCAGATAGTAAATATAGGTCCATACTTCTCTGTAAGCTAAAGGTAAAATTAGATGAAAACCCAGTTAATTACACGATAAAGCATATTTGGTGAAATTATTCTAAAGCATGCTTGAAATACTTCTTAAATTCACCACAGAGAAATCATGTTGAATCTAAGCTTTAATAATTCTTAATATCTACAGGGTACATCAATATGTTTGGATAAATTGGATAAATTGCATGTATCTCCTAGCTGGTGAGATGATGGGAATGAGATAATCACAATTTTGATTGTATAATACATTTTTGCAAGTAATCTGGTACTGCAAAATATATGATAACAAGTTTTTCTTGTAACCACATATTTTAATGAACTTTGTAACCTCCATTGTGTGTTTATCAGATTGTAACTAGGTGACTTTACATTAAAATTCCTACTGAAGATGCACAAGAGCCCCTAATAAAATTGGACTCTTATAGAAGAAAATCAAACTCCTTAAACTAGGGAAATGTGCATATATCTTTCAAAATAATCACCTGAAAAAGCAAAGAAGTACAATAGTTACCTAATCTTACCTTTTTATAGGATTTATTTAGAGGTAGTACATCTTGCTGAAAGAGGTTCCCCAGAATAGGCCATGGAGTAGGTCCAGGGGGGAGCTGCCCTTTTTTCTTGTACGTTTGGAAAGATGAGAAAAGGGTGAAAAGTATACAGAGAAGAAGCAGAGCTCCTGCCCATGTCAGCTCCATCCTCTCCTGAGTTGTTTTCCTCTTCAAAAATCCAAAAAACTGTTTAAAAGATTGAAAGGAGACCAACTGAATCCCCAATCACATCTAAATTCTTCACTTCCTCTAACCTTTACAAACCTCCTTGTTTACATTCAGCTCAAATTATTCTTTCACCTCTATTAGTATAGGAGAGTTACATATCAACATTCTTATCTTTGGACTGTGGACAAAGGTGAGTTACAGTTTATGTTTGGGGGAAAATATGGAGTGAATGCAGTCGTGGGTTTCAAATAATTTAACAACCGGTTCTCTGCCTTCCCTTCCCTCCACCGTGGTCGGGGTGGGCTGCTAGGGGGTGGGCTGGGCTGGGCTGTGGGCAGGAGGTCCCAGCGGGGGGGGGTAGGAGCTCCCGGTTACGGAATTGCTGGAAGTCCCAGCTGGGGAGGGCAGGAGGGTATGGTGGGGGGACTGCAGGAGTCTCGGAATGGGGTGGGTGCAGGAGGGGCGGTCAGTAGATCCCAGCTGGGGGAAGTGAGGGGGTCTGGCTACGGGTGGTGGTGGGAGGGCTGGGATGCTTCCGCCAGGGAAAGCTGCGCCCCCACTGGCTGAACCTGTCATCCACACCGTGGTCAGGTAGGATTGCATAGAAGGGGCACCGTCTCCCTTCCTCAGCGCAGCCCCATCGGAGCGGGCGAAGACGGCCCCGGGACAGCCGGAAGTGGGCCCTTGCCGGCCTGGGCCCCATCCACTCGGCAGCTCTGCTGGGGGCAGCAGCTGCTGCTCTGAACCCCTCAATCAGCCGGCGACACAGGGAAGTAGCTGTGGTGTCCATCTTCACATTGGTGAGGGTGGGGGAAGGCGGGCTCTGGCGTGCACCCACCCCTCGCTGCTTCTGCTCCACATCCTGTGGCCCCTCACCACTGCCATCCCGGCAGATGCTATGCTGCAGAAGGGAGACAGCATGCTGCTGGCTGGGCCTGGTGATGCAGGGATCATCGCTGCCGCCTCCTCCTTCCCAGCCCCATGCATTACCCAGGCATCGCAGCGCACCATCTGCCGGCCACGCAAAGAAGCAGGAGGAGGTGGCGGCGATCCCTGCATCGCCAGGCCCAGCCGGCAGCATGCTGTCTCCCTTCCTCAGCACAGCATCTGCTGGGACCCCACCAAACACCACCCCCACCATCGCAAGGACGGGCAGGACAGCTTCGCTTCCAGAGCTGCTGCCAGCCAGGCCAGGTGATGCAAGGATCGCCACCGCTGCCTCCTGCTTCTCTGCGTGGCCGGCGGGGCAAGAGGCTCAGAGCAGCAGCAGCATCAGCTGCCCCCATTAGAGCTGCCAAGCAGACAGGGCCCGGGCCGGGTGAGGACTCCCTTCCAGCCATCCCGGGGCTGTCTCCACCCACGCTGATGGGGCTCCGTGGCTGGTTCGCCATGATGCAGGGCAGCACCTATTATGTTTTTTATTACAAGTGGTACCTTCCTCGACCACACGGTCTCCTGAAAGCTATCAGTTCTAACACCGGACACAGGTGGTTGGAGGAAAATAATAAGTCGCCATTTGATACCTCCCTTCTTCCAATAGAACCAAAGTTAGAGGGCGGGTGGCTGAAGAGAGGGAAGGTCGGGTTTTGCCTGCTTTATTACAGCGCAGGCTATTAACAGGCAGCCTGATCCATTTCCTTAAAAAAAAACCTATTTTTTAAAATTTTTGAATGAAATGGAGTGGGCTGCCCGTTAATAGCCTACCATGTAATAAAGCAGGCAGAACCGCAACCGTCCCTCTCTTCAACCAGCTGCCCGCTAACTCGCCAAAGTCCTATGTGGCCCGATACATCCTAGCATGGCTGGTTTCCCTCCCCCCATCCCAGCCTCACATGCTCTCATTTTCCTGGGCACGACTCACTGCAGTGTGTCCTCAGCTGTTGGCCGGCCAGCCAGCCAGCTCAGAGGTGGCTTCTCTGGGGCTGGGGCTGCAGCACATGCAGGGGCTGCTTTTTGTCTTCTCCGGACAGCTTTGGCAGATCCCCCCTCACCTGCCCACCCATCCTCTTCCCTTTCACTCCCCTTCCGAGCCCTCTTCATAACTCCACAGAGACGACGGTTTCGTGGTCGCCCCACCGGACAGCTGAGCAGCTCAGTTCCAGGCCGCTGAACAGCTGTTTGGCACGGGGAAGCAGCAGGGAGCCAAAAGCCGACAGCGCGGCCCGACGCACAGCCAAACGACGCAGGGACGCAGGAACTGGGGCTGCAGCACATCCTGCCTTTTGATCTTTTGTTATTTGTTATTTCTCTGGATTCTATCCTGCCATGTAGAAAAATATGTAGAAAATCTCTCTATAAATGTGAATTCCTAACAAAATGTATGGATTAGGTAAAATGCGTATTCATACAGGAAAAACATGACAATAGACAAATATTTTCATGAAACATAAAAATGTAGGATGGAACAACCTAATATGAGAAAAAGGAGAAATTGAGAATAACCAAAAACGGCTGATTTATTTACCATTAAATATAACCTATTTGGCAGGAGATCGCATGCCTAAGATTAAGGTATATTAGAGGAATTGCTATTCCATTCATTGAAAGGGGGAAAAATGTCTTGGTGATATTGTGTAAGAACTTTTACTGCCTAGTCTATTTACTGTGTAAAAGTGAACAGATGCCTGAAAATTGGAAAGAAAATGATATGTTTAAGTGAAGACAAGGGTCATTTGTTGCAATCTTTTGTCAAGGAACATATACTTCCACTTCCTGTATCATTTGTGTAAATTGTATATAGAAGGGAGAAGGGTATATGCAAAGGATGGATTCCTAAGCCACATTAGAGCAAAAGAAATAACCTGGAATTCTCCCAACCAGGATAATTTCAGATCTCAGATGTAGATTAGGATTTGATTTGATCCATAGTCTATTTGCAGCTAAAATAAAATCTTTTTAAAATGTAATATAGTACAGTACAAAATAGAAATACGATTAATGTCAAACTTTTAAAAATTATTTATGTGTGTCTCTCTCTGTGTGCGTGATGTTTTATCATGGTTGGAGGTACTTTACAGGACACAAAGTACCCTTTGCAAGCCTGGCATAAGTTTGAACTGTTGTGTTGTATGTCAAGGGCTATCTGTATTTTAATATGACAACTAAATAAATACTTCTACTTTTTTGATTTCATGGATTTCTTACTTTTATTTTCTCTAATAATTTTTATTGAAGTATAGAAATAAAAAGATGAAAAACTAATGCAAGCTAAGAATATAAAAAAGAAAAAAAAGAAAAATAAGAATTGCAAAAAAAAGAAATTTTAAAAAATAAAGAAAAAAAAGAAAAAATTATATAAAGAATTGACTCCCTTAAGATAAATACAAACAAGTTCAGTAACTTATCACCTTCTCTGGTGTTTCAATAAACGATTTCTTCTTCCTATTCTCATCTCATATCAATAAACAAATGGTGAAATAGCCCTAATTAAAAAAATCCATTAAGATTTACCAGAAATAATAGCATATCTACTTAATCAAATCAGTTTTATATTCCCTTTTCCTTTTAACACAGTTATTTATCAGTTTCTCTAAAAATACAGCAAAAAAATCTTGCAATATCTAGTTTGTTATCTATACACAAATCTTTAGAGCCTAATTATTTCGTCCCAGTAAAAAAATAGTCCATTGAGAGCTACCAGAATATATATATATATATATATACAGTATTAACCTTGCCAAATAAGTCCCGTTTGTATTCCCTCCTTTTACTTTTAAGAAAATTGATATTTCTGTTGGTTTCTTATCATTTTCTTTCTCTCAGAAACTATTACACAAATTTGAGGACCTTTCTTTTATTAATCCAAAATAAAAAAAGCTGCTCAAATCACACTTCTGATTTATTATTTGTATGTCTCCTTTAATTATTACATAAGGCAGTAAATCCAGTGTAACATTGTTTTCCATATCATTTTTGGAACCTGACATTTTAAAATCCATTTGCAGATCCACATCTAAATTAGCCACAGTCTCTGTTTTATCTACTAAAATCTATTACTTTCCCACAATTTACTTTGAATTCTTCCACAATCAAATATCACTGCTCCAGTGTTTATTTCTACAGTATTTATCGCTGTGATTTATAACCATGCCTTTTGTCTATTTGTAACATCATAAGGGAAGCATTTTTAGGAAGAGGGATTAATTGATCTGCATTATTAGAAGAAGAAGAAAATGGTGTAGTGTTGGCTAGCATGCTTCAGCTATGCAATCCTCTGCTCAACTAAGTGAGAAATTCTTTTAGGAGAAAAATAATTTGAAAAGGGTAAATACAAGGCCAATTATCCCAACAGGTTACAACTCTGACAGTCTGCCAGGCCCAGTTTTCTGCCAAGTATTCCCTGGAGTTCCATCTGATGGGATTCACTAACGTCTCGTTTGCAGATATTAAAACATTTAATATTTACAAATAATTGCAAACATACAGATGAACACCCAATTTGTTTTCACCATCCCCTGTTCCTTTAACCCAGTGATGGCGAACCTTTTAGACACCGAGTGCCCAAAAACCACCCCGTCCCCGCTCGGTCTCCCCCCTGCCCCACCCACCCGCAGGGCCACCTATCGCCTCCATGGCCCACCGCACATTGCCCAGGTGGCCCTGCAGCACGAGTCCATTTTCCAGGTCCGTTCCTATAGCTTTCTCAGTTGTTCTCACCAGCAGGAACGCAGGTTCTTGTTTCCACATGTGGGTCTCAAACTTTCTCACTTGGAGATTTCTGCTGCATAGATTAGGTGAGGTGATTGAAATTCAGACTGGCTTGAACCAAAGTGGTTTCCACTCTTTTAATCAGGAGACAGATTAGCTGTTTAAGAGACTTCAATTGATTGAGGCTATAACTGACTTGGGTGATTTGCAAACTCATAATCTGGTAAATCACCAAGCTTGGGCCTCTTCCCTGTAGCTACAGGGCCCAGGAAAATCTCAGGTGGAGGAAATATATACCAGTGGTGGCGAATCTATGGCACGCGTGCCACAGGCAGCACGCGGAGCTGTCCCTGATGGCACGCGATCCATTGCTGGGCCGAGCTGCTTCCCTCTTCCTCTTTGCGCATGCGCAGCGTTTTTTTTGTGCTCTGCGCATGCGTGTTTTGTGCTCTGCATGCATGCACAGCTCCCCCATGCATGTGCAGCCTGGGAAGAGGCAAGAGGGTATAAAAGCAACTTTTGGAGGACACAGCATTTGCGGTAGAAGGCGAGAGAGACAGAGCACCAGCGGACAGCGGACAGCAAGCATGCGAGCACGAGCCGAGAGCGGTAAGTTTCAGCAGCGGGGGCAGAGCGGTAGTGGCACGGGGATGGGGGGGCCTTGCCTTGCCTTGCCTTCGGCGGTGAGAGCAAATGTTAATGGTCTGCACGTCGTTCTCTGCTCCGCGAGTGGCGGTGGCCCACTAATGGTGGCCCGCTAATGGCGGCCGGGCTGGGGCTGCGCATCGTTTTCTGCTCCGTGAGTGGCGGCGACCCGCTAATGGCGGCCCGCTAATGGCAGCCGGGCCCGGCTGTCTTGCCTTCCCTCGACTTGCCTCGTGCTCCTGCAAGGCGGCGGTGGCGGTGTTGAACGCTAATGGCAGACTCGTTGGCAGTGGCAATGGTTGGGGGGTGTGGCCTGGTGTTTGAAGCTGCCTCAGCAGGCCCCAACAAGGCAGCATTCACACTCACTGGCTACCCAGCCTTGTGGGGCAGTGGCAATGGTGTGGGGGGGTGGCCTGGTGTCTGAAGCTGCCTCAGCTGGCCACTGGCCTCAGCAGGCATCAACGAGGCAGCATTCACACACTCACCAGCTGCCCAGCCTGTAAAAAATGGTCTTAAGTCACTTCAAACCGTCACTAAGTGAACTGTTGTAAGGTGAGGACTACTGTACTTTATCACTTTTTTCCTTTTGGGGGGGGGTCATCAGGTTTACATCAAGCTTTTGACACCTTGCTAGGCAACTGGAAAAGCCCTGTTCCAGTACCCGGATTGCAGCTGCTTTCTTGCAGGTATGTGGAATGGCCTGGGACCCACAGGGTTTGCAAAGTTAAGTGAGGAAGTTGGTTACAGCTTATTAGGAAAGATAAAATAGACAACCAAGAATGCTTTATTGACCATTCTTTGTCCAGATTTTATATCAGTTACATCTGCTAATACAGGCGTTCTGCTTCAGATTTCTCTGCTATTTTAATGAATGAGTACTTTTCCAACAACCTGTAAAATCCAAGACACTGCTTTCATTGTTTAATTCCCCCCTCCTAGATTGTTGATTCAGGAAATATCCATTTCTTTAGTATTAACTAATAGTGTTAGTTATTTAGAGATAGATTTGTATTGGTTGCTTCATTTTTTTTAAATTTTGTGTTTTTCTAGACTCCAAGTCTTGTACACTCACCCAAAAATAACTACAGCCAAAAAAATCAAAAATAGATAGTGGAAGATCATTCCAAGAGGCCTGGACACAGTCATTTGGAGTGATTGAACGCAGTGGGAAAGCATTATGTGTTCTATGCAACGAAAGTGTTGTGTGTCGCACATCAAGTGTCAGACGGCACTTTGAAACCAACCACAGAAATGTTGCCCAACTTGGCGATAATGAAAGGAAAGAGTTTATTGAAGGGAAATTGAGGAGCTATCATTCCCAGCATCTTAGTTTTTCCAACTATCTTTCCAGAACAAATCATCTGACAGCTGCCAGTTTTAAAATTTCACTGTGCATAGCAAAACATGGTAAGCCCCTCTCTGATGGGGATATTATCAAAATGGCCATGTTGTCTGGGAGTGATTCTCTTTTTCATGATTTCCCAAACAAGGATAAAATTATTCAATGCATCTCTGAGATGCCGCTAAGCAGAAAACTGTTAAAGATAGAGTCCAGCGCATGGCAAGTGATGTTAGTCAGCAGCTCACCACTGACTTACAAAAGGCAGCCTGTTACTCCATGTGCTTGGATGAAAGCACAGATATCAATAACCATGCAAGGCTGGCAGTAATTTTGCGTTATGCTGTTGGTGACATCATGAGAGAAGAGCTGCTGAAACTGATGTCTTTGCCTGAAAGAACACAAGGTGTAGATATCTACAATGCTGTGAAGGAAGCTTTTTTGTCACAAGACATAAGACCAGAAAAGGTGGTTTCAATTACAAGTGATGGACCACCTTCTATGGTGGGGGCAACATCTGGTTTCATACAGTTGTTTCTTCAAGAAACAAAACATAAAGTCATTCAGTTCCACTGCATCATTCACCAGGAAGCTCTTTGTGCCAAAGAAAGCAACAAAAAATTTGACAATGTCCTCAAAGACGTCACAAAAATAGTGAATTACATCATGGCTCGTGCTCTGAATTGTCGGCAGTTTCAAGTTCTACTTGAGGAGGTTCAGGCACAGTATGATTGTTTATTTATGTATAACAATGTCGGGTGGCTGAGCAGAGGACGAGTCCTGGAGAGATTTGTGGCCTGCTTGGATGAAATTCGGCTATTTATGCATGAAAAAGGGCAAAAATATCCACAGCTCACTGATATGGCCTGGCTTACCAACCTCATGTTTTTCACAGACTTTACACACCACTTCAGCCTGTTGAATAAACAATTACAAGGTGCAGGGAAAACAGCAGAAAAAATGTTTTGTGATATCAAAACATTTGAGAGAAAACTGCAGGTTTTTGAAAGAGACCTTAAATGCATGAAAGCACTTGGGATTGCTTTCCTTACTTTGTTTGGATCATCTTATGCTTGTGAGCAGCTGTTTTCAGCTATGAATTATATAAAATCTGACACCAGAAGCAGACTAACAGATGACCTGAGTGCTGCATGTGTTGCTCTCAAACTTACAGACTATGAGCCAAGGGTAGATAAGTTATCAGCAGGCATACTACAGCAAAAATCACATTAATTCTTTAAAAGCATGCCAAATGCAAACTTTTACTTTTCAATAAAAACTTGTTTGTATCATTGAAAGCTCCGTTGTTGTGTTTTTGGGAGGTGGAGTGAGTGGGGGATTTTTACTTTTTGCCTCGTTTTGCTCTTTTAAAAAGAACGCCCCCCAACGCCCCCCTGCATAGCCAGAAGCTTTGCGCCATCGCTGTTCTCCTGCCGTGCTCCCCCAAACCCTCTTTCCCTTCCTTTGAAACAAACAACCCCCCCAATCCTCCCGTTCCTTCCTTCTGAATTAAAACGAGAGAAAGCCAAGTTTTTTCTTTTGTGGTCTTTACATATTTAACTTGCAGCTAGAAGGAAGTGGGGAAGAAAACCATCGCGAGACTCTCTTCTGTTTTAACTTTTTTTCCTTGTTGCTTTTTGGAGTTTTCATCCTGTTTTCGTGAGAGGGCAACGTTTGGGAGGGGGTGTAGCTGCCCTTCACCTCCAAGCCATCAGCTGAGCTAGACACCCGCCTGCCTATGCTCTTCCCCTTGTCCGAGGCTTTCATTGAGGATTGGGGGGGCTGTTTGGTTTTTATTCCCCTCCCATCTGCTGAGTGGTTGCAGCAGGTTTTGGTCTCTTCTGTCGTGCTTTGAGGTTACCCATGAAACACGTTTGTTTTGGGGGGGGAATCCCCACTCTGGTTGCTAAGCTTGCTTAATCCCTATTCCACCTCCTCCTCACCGGAGCCCCAGCCCCTGCCTCACCTTGCCTTGCCCCACGGCAATGGCACCCTGCCCTGCCCCCTTCCTCGCCTCACCTCACCCTGCAGGACAAGCCTCCTACCCATTGCCCCACCTGCCAGAGAACCCCTGGATCTCCCCCAATCCTGCCCGGCCCCCACAGGCATCCCTCCCCAGGAGCAACATCGAGGTGGCCACGCCCACCCTGGCCACGCCCACCACACTGCCATGACTACCATAGCCACGCCCACTTGGGTGGCCACACCCACCCTGGCCTCGCCCACCACACTGCCATGACTACCATAACCACGGCCACTCGGTGGCCATGCCCACTCGGTGGCCACGCCCCCGGCACCCGGCGATGCATGAGTGGGTTTCGGGTTGCAGTTTGGGCACTCAGTCTCTAAAAGGTTCGCCATCACTGTGCTAGGTTGATTTTTACTGCCCTAAAAAGACAAATCAGGAGAGGTTAGCATAATTGTAGCAATGCATGGAACTCCCATGTGGAGAGCATTGTCCCAGAAAGCAGGTCCCTATATTGTAATTGGACTATTTGAATTCACCTATACCCTAAGGCAAGACTTGGACTGTCCCTTATTTGAGCTGCAAAGGTATTTAATACTTTCCCATTTCTTAATAATTTCCCAGAATGAGATCCTGCAGAGCTGGAAGGGTATATAAGAATGTGTTTATTTTTTTTCTTGTTTCAAATAGAGTCTAACTATCCATTGAGGCTCTATTATTGCTCAACCTTGTTTCCACCCTCCCCTTTCACCCTTATCAAATGCCATGTTAAGGACAAAGTTGAAACCCAGTAAACATGTTTTCATGACCCAGTTAGGATTTTTAAAGGTAAAACACACAGGTAAAAGGTAAAAAAAAATCACACACCTTTCAATTTTTCTCACTGGCCTGCATGGAGTCTACAATGCTGGAATGTTTCTGTGCAAGGCAGATGATGGGATTACTGATAGAGCCTGAAATGCAAATTTGTCTTGGAGGTAGCACAGCAGATTAGGCAATAACAGCTGAGAAAGCAAAAATGTGCTTTTTCCTAGAGCTAAGAGAGAATGTCATCAAACTGGCTTTCATGGCTAAAGTAAGACTTGAACCCACATTCTTTTACTTTCTAGCCTGGTGCCTTAATCACTAAACCAAACTGGCCCTCTTATAAAAGCTTGCTTTTTCCTTGATTCCAAGGAAAAGGAAAACAAATTTAGTATACACATTTTAACAATAACTTCTCACCCCTTGCAGTACTAAGGATTCTAAATGCATTATTAATGATAAATCCAGACTAAAATGCAAAAATCACTCTAACGTTGCTATACAATAAATGCTAACTTCAAATCTTCTGAACCACATCTTAAATTGACCATAAACTTTTTCTTGCTTCTTACATTCTATCTAGACCAGTCTTTTAATTCCTTCTAAAGCTGGTATCTCCTTCATGGATTACTGCCTTGTCATGGCGAAGGGGCTTGCGTAACTCAATGAAGCTATGAGCTATGCCGTGCAGGGCCACCCAAGACGGACAGGTCATAGCAGAGAGTTCTGACAAAATGTGATCCACTGGAGAAGGAAATGGCAACCCACTCCAGTATCTTTGCCATGAAAAACCCCATGGACAGTACTAAAAGGCAAAAAGATATGATGCTGGAAGATGAGCCCCTCAGGTCGGAAGGTGTCCAATATGCTACTGGGGAAGAGCAGAGGGCTAGTACTAGTAGCACCAGAAAGAGTGAAGCGACTGGGCCAAAGCCGAAAGGACACTCAGCTGTGGATGCATCTGGTGGTGAAAGGAAAGTCCGATGCTGTAAAGATTTTTTCTCCATAGGAACCTGGAATGTAAGATCCATGAATCAAGGCAAACTGGACATGGTTAAACAAGAGATGACAAGACTGAACATCGACATCTTAGGAATCAGCGAACTAAAATGGACAGGAATGGGTGAATTTAATTCAGAGGACCATCAGGTATACTACTGTGGGCAAGAATCCCTCAGAAGAAATGGACTAGCCTTCATAGTCAATAAAAGAGTAGGAAAAGCAATACTGGGATACAATCCCCAAAATGACAGAATGATCTCAGTGCGAATCCAAGGCAAACCATTCAATATCACAGTAGTCCAAGTCTATGCCCCAACCACTGGTGCCGAAGAGGATGAAGTTGACCGGTTCTATGAAGCCCTACAGCACCTTATAGAATCAACACCAAAAAATGATGTCCTTATCATCATGGGGGATTGGAATGCTAAAGTAGGAAGCCAAAGATAAACGGAATAACAGGCAAGTTTGGCCTTGGTGTACAAAATGAAGCAGGGCACAGGCTGATAGAATTTTGTCAAGAGAATACGATGGTCATAGCAAACACTCTTTTCCAACAACCCAAGAGACGTCTCTACACATGGACATCACCAGACGGTCAACACAGAAATCAGATTGACTATGTGCTCTGCAGCCAAAGATGGAGAAGCTCTATACAGTCAGTAAAAACAAGACCAGGAGCTGATGGCTCAGATCATGAGCTTCTTGTTGCAAAGTTTAGGCTTAAATTGAAGAAAGTAGGGCAAAACACTAGGCCACTCAGATATGAACTAAATTATATCCCTGATGAATATACAGTAGAGGTGACAAATAGATTTAAGGAATTAGATCTGA
Organism: Azemiops feae; assembly: GCA_023970755.1. Lineage (NCBI taxonomy): Eukaryota > Metazoa > Chordata > Lepidosauria > Squamata > Viperidae > Azemiops > Azemiops feae. The sequence continues at coordinate 209,097 of JALGBA010000838.1, forward strand.
TAGACAGAGTGCCTGAAGAACTATGGACGGAGGTTCGCAACATTGTACAAGAGGTAGCAACTAAAACCATCCCAAAGAAAAAGAAATGCAAGAAAGCAAAATGGCTCTCTGAGGAAGCTTTGCAAATAGCTGAGGAAAGAAGGGAAGCGAAAGGCAAGGGAGAAAGAGAAAGATACACCCAACTGAATGCAGAATTCCAGAGAATAGCTAGAAGAGATAAGAATGCCCTCTTAAATGAACAGTGCAAAGAAATAGAAGAGAACAATAGAATAAGGAGAACCAGAGACCTCTTCAAGAAAATTGGAGATATGAAGGGAACGTTTCATGCAAAGATGGGCATGATAAAGGACCAAAATGGCAGGGACCTAACAGAGGCAGAAGAGATTAAGAAGAGGTGGCAAAATTACACAGAAGAACTATACAAGAACGAGCTTAGCGTCTCTGATAACCACGATGGGGTGGTCACTGACCTCGAGCCAGACATCCTAGAATGTGAAGTCAAATGGACCTTAGGAAAGCTGAGCAACAACAAAGCTAGTGGAGGTGACAGTATTCCAGCTGAGCTATTCAAAATCTTAAAAGACGATGCAGTAAAAGTGCTACACTCCATTTGCCAGCAAATTTGGAAAACTCAACAGTGGCCACAGGATTGGAAAACGTCAGTTTACATTCCAATTCCAAAGAAAGGCAATGCCAAAGAATGTTCAAACTATCACACCATTGCACTCATTTCACATGCAAGTAAAGTTATGCTTAAAATACTACAAGCTAGACTCCAGCAGTATGTGGATCGAGAACTTCCAGAAGTACAGGCAGGATTTCGAAGAGGCAGAGGAACTAGAGATCAAATTGCCAACATACGCTGGATCATGGAGAAAGCTAGGGAGTTGCAGAAAAAGATCTACTTCTGCTTCATTGACTATGCTAAAGCCTTTGATTGTGTGGATCACAACAAATTGTGGCAACTTCTTAAAGAGATGGGAATACCAGACCATCTTATTTGTCTTTTGAGAAACCTATATGCAGGTCAAGAAGCAACAGTGAGAACTGGACACCGAACCACTGATTGGTTCAAAATTGGGAAAGGAGTCCGGCAAGGCTGTATTCTGTCGCCCTGCCTATTTAACTTATATGCAGAGCACATCATGAGAAAGGCAGGGTTAGATGAATCAAAAGTTGGAATTAAACTTGCCGGGAGAAATATCAACAACCTAAGATATGCAGATGATACCACTCTAATGGCAGAAAGTGAAGAGGAACTAAAGACCCTCTTGATGCGGGTGAAGAAGGAGAGTGCAAAAGGTGGCTTGAAACTCAACATTAAGAAAACCAAGATCATGGCATCTGGCCCTCTCAATTCCTGGCAAATAGATGGGGAAGAACTGGAGGTAGTGACAGATTTTATCTTCCTGGGCTCCAAGATCACCACAGATGGGGACTGCAGCCAAGAAATTAAAAGACGCTTGCTCCTGGGGAGGAAAGCTATGGCAAATTTAGACAGCATACTAAAAAGCAGAGACATCACCCTGCCAACAAAAGTACGTATAGTCAAGGCCATGGTTTTCCCAGTTGCAATGTATAGCTGTGAAAGTTGGACCATAAGAAAGGCTGAACGCAAAAGAATTGAGGCCTTTGAACTATGGTGCTGGAGAAGTCTCCTGCGAGTCCCTTGGACTGCAAGGCGATCAAACCGGTCGGTCCTAGAAGAGATCAACCCTGACTGCTCCTTAGAAGGCGAGATTCTGACGTTGAAACTCAAGTACTTTGGCCACCTAATGAGAAGGAAGGACTCATTGGAGAAGAGCCTAATGCTGGGAAAGATTGAGGGCAATAGAAGAAGGGGAAGACAGAGAATGAGGTGGCTGGATGGAGTCACTGAAGCAGTAGGCGTGAGCTTAAATGGACTCCAGAAGATGGTAGAGGACAGGAAGGCCTGGAGGAACGTTGTCCATGGGGTCGCGATGGGTCAGACACGACTTCGCAACTAACAACAACAACAAAGCTGGTATTCCTTCCTCAAAATCCCTTTCTAGTTGCAAAGTATTAACTTCCCTACAAGCAAAGCATATACAATTATGAAAATCAAAGCTGTAAGCATGGCAGCTGTCTTATCTCTACATGCCACTCATCCCTTACAATGCATTGTACAAATACAAAGATTTTGTGCCCTTCTAACTAATTGTGCAAGTGTCTCCGTTTTTAGCAAAAAGATTGAAACTGCTTCTCCTTTTGACAAGGAAGCCCTTATTGTTTTTAAGGAGAGAAAAAAAGGTAGGTATAAGATTTCCCCACTCCCCTCCCCCACTTGTTTTCTTCTTCTCTGGATGTATTTGGAACATATTTAAACTTTAATGATTATTAATTTTAAAATGCACCTAGCAACCCACACTACTGCAGTTCAGCCAAAGTGGCCAGCTTGGGGAGGAGTTCTTGCAAAGTTGGAATTTTATGGAACTTTATGGAGTTTTTTTCCAAGTAAGGCCTCAGCCAGATGGCCCACCAAATCCTCAGTGAAAAACCCAAGCTTCCTTGACACCCAAAAAGTCCATCAGGCAACTTGGATGGGCTGATTTAAAGACCCTGTCTCCTGTGAGGTGGGGTGACATCTAGCAAACCAGAAAGTATCTAGAGAATGATTTCACCATGGCAATGGAATGAATGTGATGTTCTCCAAAACTAGATAAGTCACAACTGCCACAAGACAAAAATTAGTGTCTGGTCCCTGGTATACATTGGGTGTAGTGATTTGGGACAAGTCCATGGTTGCCATGATGGCCATAAACTCCTGGACTACCTTAGACTCAAGGCTACCAGATGTGAAGTTGAAATACCCATGAACCAACAGCCTCAGGGTCTCTATTGTCAACTCAACAACAGATGCAGAAGCTCAAGCAGACATGATGCTGATCAAAAGGAAATATACCAGCAGCCATCAAAATGGTTCCCTAGAGCCCAAATTCAACCAAGGGACCTCACAACCAGTTGGCACCACCGGCCTCCAAATCCGCAATAACTTGCAGATGACAACTGCCAATAGGAGGTTCTTCTTAATTTCCCCATAAAATGTTATCAGAAAAGAGGTAAGAGTAATTATTTTTATTTCCCATAAAAAAAAAGTGTTCTTGGACTTCCGGTTGTGACGTCATCGTGGAGCGGGTGAAGGAACAGATCTCTGTTCCTAAATCCCGGGAAATTCTTCGTTAAGAGCCCGGTAAGGGCTTTACCGATCCCGGAGAGACCGGTAAATTAAAGAGGAAGCTTCAGAGAAGCCGGGTGGAAAGCAAACACCCGAGCAGACAGGAGCAGCACTCTTAAAATTGGCGGAGAAGAAGCCGGTCTTTAAGGCCGGCCGGGAGCGATGGCGACAGCCTGAGAGGGAAGTGAAAAATAGAACTGACAGCTTCGTACGGGAGAGGAGAAACCCCTGAAGGAGGTGAGGAATATTTGATAGAAGGCGCGGAAAAAGCAAAGCGATAAGGAGAGAGACACAGCGGCAACTGAAATTGAATAGAGCGGAGAAGGGAGCCTTAGAGCAGAACGAGAGCAGCGAGAAGAAGCAGAGAGCCCACAGTAAAGCTTATAAAACGTGAAAGGCTGGAATTTAAAAGCTGTAAGAAGCAGAGATTGAAACTAGAGAAAGGACTGGAGACGGCCAGAGGCAACAAAGGGTGATTAAGAGACTTTGAAAAAATCAACATAAGGATTAAAAGTTGAAGTGAGACAACGGAGAAACTTAATACCAATTACTGGATCTTATTTTTGAAGAACAAATACCATTGAAATTTGAATCTTAACTGACATATATCTGGACAAAGTGACTAGTGGACGTTTTGGATTTATTGGATATACAGAAGAGGAAATAAGGTGACATTTGGTGGATATGTGGACACATTAAACTGAGACAGAGAGAAAAAAGGCTGATGCAATATTGCAGCACCTGTTAACAAGCAGGGATCATAGAGAGAAAGGTGATTATTTAAACAAGAGTGATAGCGAATGAAATTAAGAGTGGTGATAATATTTTGAGAATAGTATATGTATATGCATTGTGTGTAGTATTACAGAAATATATAAAAGAGGTGTTAAGAGTATTATAAATTATATTATATAATAGTGGGATAAGAAAAGGTATAACTTTATTTGTAATCTTATTTTTAAGGTTAACCCAAAGAATAACGTTATATAAAATTGATATATGCAAGTGTGGAAAAATATTATCCAAGTAATAAAAATGACAAGTACCACAGCAACAACTAAAATAAGTAAAAAAACAGCTATAAATCCCACACCTATAATGGCCTCTCCTATAGGTCAAAGAACGATAGGAACCATGTTGGGGAAAGAAAAAGAAAAAGTAGAATTGGCGATGAACTCACAGAGTATACAGACAATGCTACAAATGATGCAGGAAACAATGACGAAAACCCAAGAGGCAATAGCAAATAATCATGAAGAAACAAAAACTCACCACAAAGAAATCAAAAATGAAATTAAAAACATGAATGACAAGATAGAGAGTATACAACAAACAATGATGAAGAACGAACAAAGAATTCAAAAAGTTGAAACAAAAATAGATCAAGTTGATGGCAAGATAGAAAAGATGGATCAGATATCCAAACAAGTAAACAGAGAGCTGACCCAATCTATTACCTTCTTGGAAATGGAAAAAGCTTCGTTCTTCCTAAGATTTCAAAATATCGTAGAGGAAAAAGAAGAAGATTTGGGAGAGAAGATGGCGGAGATATTGGCCGAGATATTAGGAAAGGACAAACAGGAAGCAAGAAGAGACATAGATGAAATATATCGAGTATATACAAATTATGCACGTAGGCACAGACTGGCGAGAGAGGTACATATAAGGTTTACTAGAAGATCAATAAGAGATGAAATATATAAAAAAACAAGAGACAAACAGATAGTATATAAGGGTAAAGAAATAATTGTATTAAAGCAAATACCACGTAGAATACGAAATCAGAGACGAGAATACCAATTTCTAACAACCCAATTAACTAAATACAAAGTTATGTTTCGATGGTTAGTACCTGAAGGCATATTTGTAACATGGCAAGAAAAAAAATATAAGATAGACACACTCGAGAAAGCGCAGGATTTTTATGAATGTCACTTTGCGCAGGGAGAAGAACAAGAAAGTAGGGAAGAGCCAGAGAGTAAAAGTCAGGAGGAAGACCTAATAGAAGAATTTGAACGAGAAAGAGAAACGCAAAAGAAACAAGAAAGAGAAAGGTTAGAAAGAGAAGGAGCAAAAGGAAGGGTAATAGAGACAAGAAGCACAAAAAAACCAGATCAAGTAAAAAACGGGAGAGGCAATTAAGCTCTTTTCTGTAAACATTAATGGTTTAAACATACCAAGAAAAAGAGTACAAACGTTTAATAAATTAAGGAAATTGGATGCAGACGTGATATGTCTCCAGGAAGTTCATATAAAAAAGGATTATAGAAAACTACTAGAGAATGTAAAATTAGGAACACTATACACAACACTAGCACAAAACAAGAAAGGAGGAATTGCTATATATGTTAAAGAAAAAATAAAATCAAAATTAATATATTCGGATGAAGAGGGGAGAATTTTAATGTTGGAAATAGAATTAGGGCAAAAACAAACTTTATTAACGGCAGTATATGCACCAAATAATAACCAACATGAATTTTTTAAAAAGGTACATAAGAAACTAGTGGATCTGGACTATGAAAATATTTGTATGATTGGGGATCTAAATGCAATAGTCGATGTTAAGAAAGACTATAAAAGTAGTAAAAAGACCAAAAAGAAGAAAAATATATTACCAAAATCATTCTTTAACATGGTAACAGAACTTAACCTTCGGGATATATGGAGAGAGACACACAGATCAGATAAACAATACACATTTTATTTGTATCCGCATCAATCCTGGTCCAGGATCGATATGGCCTGGGTAACAACAGAAATACAGAACGGGATAGAGGAAATTGAAATAGGACTTAATGACTGGGCAGATCACAACCCAATAACAATAAAATGGAAAGGCCAGAAACAGAGAAAAAGATGGTCAATGAATCAAAGACTATGTAAAGACAAACAATATATACAGATGCTAGAAAAGGAACTGACATTATTTTTTCAGGTAAATAAAAAGGAAGAGACATCAACACAAAATTTGTGGGATACTACAAAAGCCTACATTCGGGGATTGACAATTGCATACAACTCTAAGAAAAATAAAGATAGGAGACTTCAACAAGAAAAACTGCAAGAAGAACTTAAAGAAACAGAAAGTGACCTACAGAAGGATCCACAAAACAAAAAGATAAAAGAAAAATGGAATATTATAAAACACAAGATTAATCTGACAACACAAAAAGAAATGGCACAGAAAATTAGGATGGCGAAACAAAATTACTTTGAAAACGCGAATAAAACCGGTCGATGGTTGGCCTATAAATTAAAAAAAGAAAAAGGTAAAAGAGCAATACATCAACTACAAGATGAAAGTGGAACAGTACAATATAGACGGGAAGAGAAAAAGAACATAATACAAAATTTCTTCTCAAAGCTATACTATCAGGAAGATATAGCAGATGATAAAGTTAAACAATATATAGAGGCAGCAAAAATGAGCAAAATCACAGAAGAACAAAAGGAAATGTTGAATAGACCAATAACCGCAATAGAACTAGAAACAGCATTGAAAAAACAAAAAAATAATAAATCACCAGGCCCAGATGGAATTCCGGTTGAGTTTTATAAAAATATACAAGAGTCACTACAATGGATAATGTTGGAGATTTGTAATGAGGTGCTGGAGGAGGCGAAGATACCGGCATCTTGGACTGAAGCAATTATTACTCTCATCCCTAAGGAAGACTCAGACTTGCAACAAATTCAAAACTATAGGCCGATTTCTTTACTGAATACAGACTATAAGACATTTGCAACAATAATAGCAGAAAGGATTAAAAAAATCTTGAATAACTACATCCACCCAGATCAAAATGGATTTCTACCAGGACGACAGATAAAAAACAATATGAGGATAATAATGAACACCTTAGAATTCTATGAAGTCCACTCTGAAAGACAAGCTACACTGGTTTTCCTTGATGCCCAGAAGGCATTTGATAATTTGAATTGGAAATTTATTATAACACAACTGAACTACATGGAATTTGGGACAAAATTTGGAAAGATGGTTGAGAAAATATATACTAAACAAACAGCTAGGGTAATTATGAATGACGAAATGACAGAAAAAATTGAGATAACTAAAGGAGTAAGACAAGGGTGCCCACTCTCTCCTCTTCTATTTATTTTATCATTAGAAATACTTTTGACAAAAATCAGAGAGGACCAAGAAATAAAGGGTTTAAAAATTAAGAAGGAAGAATATAAGGTCCAAGCCTTCGCTGATGATTTGGTATTTATTTTGGAAGACCCATTAGAAACCGGCCCTAAATTAATTCAAAAAATAGAAGAATTTGGTGAGGTAGCCGGACTTAAGATTAATAAGAATAAATCCAAATTAATAACCAAAAATCTTACAAAGGCACAGGAAAGTGAATTGGAAGATAAAACAAAAATAAGCGTAACAAAAAAAATAAAATATTTAGGGATTTGGCTTACAGCGAAGTGCTCCTCAATTAAGGAGGATAATTATGATAAAATACTACACCAGATAAAAAAAGATTTAGAAAATTGGGAAAACCTACAAATTTCATTTTTAGGGAGGATTGCAACGATCAAAATGAATACATTGCCAAAAATATTATTCCTGTTCCAAGTTATTCCAATAAAACTAGGGAAAACATTCTTTCAAGAATTAAATAAATTGGTTACTAAATTTATATGGCAAAGGAAAAAACCTAGGATTAAATTAAAACTCCTGCAAGATACGAAAGATAAAGGGGGACTGGCATTACCAGAGTGGGAAATATATTATCAAGCATCAAGCCTAACTTGGCTAAAAGAATGGATGAAATTGGAAAATACCAGAATTTTAACACTTGAAGGACACGACTTGCAAGCGGGGTGGCATGCATTTCTATGGGACGAAAAATATAAAGTACATAGATACTTTCGAAGACATATAGTTAGGGATGCATTGCTACAGACTTGGGAAAAGATAAAACAAAAACATTACATAAGAATTCCAATGTGGTTATCCCCAACAGAAGCTCTGAAACACCCAAATCTACTGGACATAAATAAGATAATTAGATACAAGGAATTGGTAAATGAACAGGGAAATCTGAAAACAAAACAAGAATTGGAACAAGATGTAGGCAGAGAGATTGATTGGTGGACATTCACACAAATCCAATCTAAATATATAGAAGACAAAAAATTATACGAAATACAAAAAGAATCGCAAGAATTGGATAAAATTATACATGGAACAGAAATAAAATTAATTAGTAATATATATAAATATTTGCTGAGATATAAAATGGAAGATGAGGTTGTCAAAGACACAATGATTAGATGGGCAAAAAATTTCGGATACAACATAGAATTGGAGAAATGGGAAAAAATATGGGAAACAAACATAAAATTGACTATGTCTGCGGCATTCAAGGAAAATCAGTTGAAGATGTTTTACAGATGGCATCTTCCACCAGCAAAGCTTGCTAAGATGTTCCAGAACAACTCACCGACATGCTGGAAATGTAAAAAGATACATGGAACATATTACCATCTATGGTGGACATGCCCCGTTGCAAAAAAATACTGGACTAAAATAAGAAGATGGATGGAAGAAATAATAGATCAACCTGTAGATTGGAAACCAGAGATCTTCTACTGGGTATCTTAAATAGAAAATACAGTAAAGAAATACGGTACTTAATCTTACATATAATAACGGCAGCAAGAATAGTCTACGCACAGTTCTGGAAAAATGAGAATATACCATCAGAGGAAGAAGTGATAAGGAAAATCTTAGACTGTGCGGAGATGGACAAATTAACAAAAGAGATAAAAGAAAAGGAAGACACAGAGTACTATGTAATATGGAATAAGTGGTATAATTGGTTGGAGACTAGAAATAACAAATGAAAATAAATGCAGAAAGGTCAAGAAAGGGAAAATGTGTGTATAATGATGTATAATAATGTATAGTAATAATATGTATTATTCTTAATATGAAATATAGTATGAATGAAGAAAATGGAAATAAGAAACAATGGGACAACAAGGACAAATATTTTTTAAAAAAAGAAGAATAAAGGGGGAAAATGTAAATAACAGATGATTACAGTTACGAAATTGCTGTTTAAAAAAAAAAAAGGAGTATACATTGTATGTTTATGTGTGTTATGTTTTGTTGTCTTAAAAAATAAAAATATTTTTTTTTAAAAAAAAAAAGTGTTCTTCACAATCATTGTATTCGTATTCCACATCAGTTTCAAGATTGCCTTTAAAAGTAATAACTATTCCGCATGCTTTATTTGAGTATTTATTATCATAGGTCAGCCAATCCAATTCCTAGGCCTTAAAAGGAGCAATTTGTAGGATAGATTATGTGCCATGAAGGAAGAAAAGTGGGAAAATGGAAATGGAGGGACAGGAGGGGGGAAGGAAGGAAGGAGAAAGAAAGAAAAAAAAAGAGAGAGAGAAAGGAAAGAAAGAAAGAAAAAGAAAGAAAGAGAAAGAAAGAAAGAAAAAGAAAGAAAGAAAGAAAGAAAGAAAGAAAGAAAGAAAGAAAGAAAGAAAGAAAGAAAGAAAGAAAGAAAGAAAGAAAGAAAGAAAGAAAGAAAGAAAGAAAGGAGTTGTCATTAATCATGATCTTGACTTCTTTCCTTTTCTTAATTATTGAACACAAGTGTCCACTGAACGTTTAACGGCTCGTATAAGGGGGGATTGATTCTTATTTTGGAATATCATAAACAGAGACATTATATCCATGTCTTTGGTGTCCCCATCCAGATAGAAGGTGAATTTCTGGAGCAAAGTGCTGAAGAACAGGAAGAGCTCCATCCTAGCCAGAGCCTCTCCTGGACAGGCCCTCTTCCCTGAAATAGCAAACAAGAAAACAAAGCTTATTCAAAGCTGATTAAAGAATAACATGGATCAGGCAAGCATATGAATTGGTAATACTGTCTGTCCCAGAGGACTGTACCTGCTGAGAATGGCATGAAAGCATCTCTTTTCCTGAACTGGCCCTTTTCATTCAAAAAATGATCTGGGTTGAACTTCTCTGGAGTCTCCCAATGGAGAAGATCACAGTGTACTGAGGAGAGGACTGGCACAACAGCCATGTACTAGAAGAAGGAGGTAAAGAAACAGATGACATTAATTGGTGCTACTTCATCCAGAGAATAAAGAGCCTCACTTGTATCAAATATAATAGGCCAGCAGGGAGCAATCTGCAAACATTCTGAAATGCAATGAAGGGAGAGAGATTTGGTTTAATTAATTAATTTATTAAATTTGTATACTTCCCATGTCAGTATCCAAAGTGACTCTAGGCAATTCACAATGCCATAAATAATGCATATTAATACATACTTATTCCAGAAAAACATCTACTTCTGCTTCATTGACTATGCTAAAGCCTTTGATTGTGTGGATCATAACAAATTGTGGCAAGTTCTTAAAGAGATGGGAGTACCAGACCATCTTATTTGTCTCTTGAGAAACCTATATGCGGGTCAAGAAGCAACAGTGAGAACTGGACACAGAACCACTGATTGGTTCAAAATTGGGAAAGGAGTCCGGCAAGGTTGTATTCTGTCGCCCTGCCTATTTAACGTATATGCAGAGCACATCATGAGAAAGGCAGGGCTAGATGAATCAAAAGTTGGAATTAAGATTGCCGGGAGAAATATCAACAACCTAAGATATGCAGATGATACCACTCTAATGGCAGAAAGTGAAGAGGAACTAAAGACCCTCTTGATGCGGGTGAAGAAGGAGAGTGCAAAAGTTGGCTTGAAACTCAACATTAAGAAAACCAAAATCATGGCATCCGGCCCTCTCAATTCCTGGCAAATAGATGGGGAAGAAATGGAGGTAGTGACAGATTTTATCTTCCTGGGCTCTAAGATCACCACAGATGGGGACTGCAGCCAAGAAATTAAAAGACGCTTGCTCCTGGGAGGAAAGCTATGGCAAATTTAGACAGCATACTAAAAAGCAGAGACATCACCCTGCCAACAAAAGTACGTATAGTCAAAGCCATGGTTTTCCCAGTTGCAATGTATGGCTGTGAAAGTTGGACCATAAGAAAGGCTGAACGCAAAAGAATTGAGGCCTTTGAACTATGGTGCTGGAGAAGATTCCTGCGAGTCCCTTGGACTGCAAGGCGATCAAACCGGTCAGTCCTAGAGGAGATCAACCCTGACTGCTCCTTAGAAGGCCAGATACTGAAGTTGAAACTCAAGTACTTTGGCCACCTAATGAGAAGGAAGGACTCACTGGAGAAGAGCCTAATGCTGGGAAAGATTGAGGGCAATAGAAGAAGGGGACGACAGAGAATGAGGTGGCTGGATGGAGTCACTGAAGCAGTAGGCGTGAGCTTAAATGGACTCCAGAAGATGGTAGAGGACAGGAAGGCCTGGAGGAACGTTGTCCATGGGGTCGCGATGGGTCAGACACGACTTCGCAACTAACAACAACAATTCAAACTGCCTTGAATATGAAGGATCTTTGACTATATAACAGTCAATGCTTTTTTTGTAAAAAAAAAAAAAAAGGTGCCGGAACTCACACAGGTCATACAACCGGCCTTGCCTACCCTACAAGGTTTATCTTTGTAGTTGAAAAAAACCCTTCAACTTTTAGTGTATCTAAAAGACTAGGATTTTGTTCAAGGTAAGTTAATACTATTAATGTTACCCTGCACAAATCCATTGAAAAAAGGTGCCGGAACTCCATTACTGTGCGTTCTATGACAAAAAAAAGCCCTGATAACAGACATCTATTTTTCTTCTTCTGCAGAATATCTTTACCAGTAATTATTATTGCCACACCTTGGGAATGTTGTAACCATGGAATTTTACATCACAAGTTGTTGCCCGTGGAAAGACTTCAAGGTTCTCAGTCCGATAACGTTGAACCTCATGGACCACAGCATTTGTGAAAGGCATCTTCAACCGGTCTTCCATGCTTGGAGTGCGATTTGTACCCACTACCTCATCAATCTCTTGTTGCACCTTAGCTGTGAGAAAAACATATTGAGATGAGATTGACAACCTTTTACTGTATTGTACTGAGCACCCACAGTCAGCTACCACTTGAATAGAAACATGTTTTCCAAAGCACATTCAGAGAAGACACTTCCAGTCAGGAAAATGGCTCCTCCTCAAAGTCATTTCTCAGTGGAGACCATTTCAATTTTTCTAGTGCAAGAAGACTATGTTACGGTTGAAATTATGAAAGCTGGTGATCACAGTTTACACAAGAGACTAGCAAAACTATACTTGAGATGCCTCAGAAAAGAAAAGATAAATAAAGATAAATAACCTTTATTGTCATTTTTATATTGTGGGCACAATGGCACACATAAAAAATGAAATTTAGTTGCCCGCTCTCAAAGTGAAACATATACATGACACACACCTAAACATACTATGTACAACATATATATAGACCCACATCCCTACATATACATAGCAAATAAATATTAAATACTGTCCATCTTGAATATATAACGCAAGGAGGAAGTTTGAGAGTTCGCAAGGTTAATGCTTTATGGAATGAAACTATGGCTGAATCTGGATGTTCTGCTACGGATACCATGAAGCCTCCTCCCAGAAGGTAACAAGGAAAACAGGTTGTGAAGAGGATGTGTAGTGTCCCAGAAAATCTTGCGGGCCCTGCTCAAGCAACGCTTCTGTGCTATGTCCTGGATGGTAGGGAGGGAACTGCCAATGATCTTTTCGGCCATCCTCAACACTCTCTGCACCGCCTTCCTGTCTGAAGCAGTGATGCCTCCAAACCAGACTGTGATGCTGTATGACAGGATGCTCTCGATTGTCCCCCTGTAGAAAGTGGTCAGGACAGGGGAAGGAAGATGTGCTTTTCTCATGCGGCGCAGAAAATGCAGGCGCTGCTGTGCCCGCTTCACCAGTTTCTCACTGTTTAGCGACCAAGTCAGCCTACTCGTTAGCTGCACACCCAGGAATTTGATGCTGGTAACCATCTCCACAGGTGAAGCATTAATGCACAGAGAAGTGTGGCTGTGCCTGCCTTTTCTGAAATCAACAATGATCTCTTTGGTTTTTCTTGTATTTAAAACTAGGCTGTTTTCCTTGCACCAGTTCACCAACCCCTCAACCTCCTTGCAGTAAGCTTCCACCTTGTCATCCTGAATAAGGCCCACTACTGTTGTATCATCTGCGAACTTCACAATATGGTTGGTGGCAAACCTAGCACAGCAGTCATGGGTCAACAGGGTGAACAGCAGCGGACTTAAGACGTAGCCCTGAGGAGAACCTGTGCTCAAGAAAATGGTATTTGAGGTATTTGTTCCAACTCGCATATATTGGGGCCTGTTGGTAAGAAAATCCAGAATCCAGTTGCACAAAGGAGTGTTTAAGCCTAAAAGGCCCAGTTTGTCTACTAGATGCTGGGGAATGATTGTGTTAAACGCCGAACTGAAGTCGACAAACAGCAAACGCACATGAGTATTTCTTTCCTCCAAGTGCTTCAGGCTCAGATGGAGAACGGAAGAAATAGCATCCTCCGTAGAGCGATTTGGTCGGTAGGCAAACTGAAGTGGGTCAAATGCTGGCGGGAGGCTAGATACAATAGTGTCTTTTATCAGCTTCTCAAAGCATTTCATGATGGTGGATGTCAGTGCAACCGGATGGTAATCATTGAGGCCTGTAATTGTGGACTTTTTTGGCACTGGCAAGATGATGGCCATCTTAAAACACGATGGGACCACTGCCTGCTGCAATGAGAGGTTGAAAATATCAGTGAGAACACAAGCCAGCTCCTCTGCGCATTCCCTGAGGAAACGTCCAGGGATGTTATCTGGGCCTGCTGCTTTCCGAATGTTAACTGTCTGCAATGTTTTCCGGACAGAGGTGACATCAAAGCTAGGCACTTGCTCATCAGGATGGGGCACAGCTTTCCTAGCAGGAGTACTATTTGATGCCTCAAATCTACCAAAGAATGCATTCAGTTTGTTTAGGAAGTCTGTGTCATCCTTACATCTCGATGGAGCCACCTTGTAATCCGTAATGGCCTGGATCCCTTGCCACATTTGCCTGGTGTTTGTTTGGTCCTGAAAAAAGTTCAGAATTTTCTGGCAATGGGCTTGCTTTGCACCTTTTACGGCACTTTTCAGATTTGCTCTGGCTGGTCTAAGTGCCAGCATGTCCCCAGATTTAAAAGCCACATTCCGTGCTTTCAGCATCTTGCGGACCTCATAAGTCAGCCACGGTTTTTCATTCGCCCTCACAACAAAGCTTTTCAGGACACAGACATCTTCTATGCACTTTTGGATATATGCAGACACCGTGGTGGCATACTCCTCAACATTTGTATGTTGGTTATCAGTAGCTGCTTCCTTAAACATGCCCCAATCTGTACATTCAAAGCAGTCTTGTAATGCTTCTATAGCTCCCTCTGTCCAAATCCTCACCTGCTTTACTGTAGGTTTCACTCTGACTAATAAAGGTTTATATGCTGGAATAAGCAGCACTGAGAGATGGTCAGAGGAGCCCAGGTGAGGGCGGGGGATAGCTTTGAAAGCCTTCTTGATGTTGGAATAAGCAAGATCCAGTGTATTGTCCCCTCTGGGGACAATATGCATGTAAAATGCTGAAGTGATTCTTATACAAAGGAAAAGGGCCCAAGATGATTTAAAGAACTATTGCCCAATAAGCTTTCTTTCACTCATTAACAGGATTTTCACCAAGATAATAACAAAAAGAATATTGAGAACATTAAATGATTCACAGCCAAAGGAGCATGCAGGGTTCAGAAGTGGTTACAGCACAATGGATCACATCCAAGTTGTTCATCAGGTCATTGAAAGGTACAACAAATACACCATGCCTCTGTGCATGGCTTTCATTGACTACAATTTCATTGACTACAATTCAGATTACTTTACTCAACAGCATCCTTACTTTATTTTTTCCAGGATTAATACTGGAAGCCCTAAAGCAGGGGTTTTCAAACTGGGCCCTTTTATGACTTGTGGACTTCAACTCCCAGAATTCCTCAGCCAGCGTGCCTGGCTGAGGAATTCTGGGAGTTGAAGTCCACAAGTCATAAAAGGGCCAGGTTTGAAGACCCCTGCCCTAAAGAGTTGACACCTTTATATATTTGTGGTTATTTCTGTACCTTGAATGTGTGGCAATTTAGCTATTGCTAGGAGGCTGCGGAGCAAAGCTTGACTTGTGGTTATTGTCCCAGCAGTAAAGAGACCAAGCACATTAGTCACAAGATGTTCAGGAGTGTAGATTCCCTCAGACGAGTTCTGCTCCTGAAAAGAAAATAGAAAAGGAAACAGAAGGATGAAAATGGGGTTGATTTAACGTAATTCATGAAACTCTTCCTAGTGTCTCTTTCAGTTAAAGGAAACTTAATTCGACCAGACTAACTTTAGAATATATAGGATAATTTTTCAATTGTAAAGCATTTATGCAATCACCATTTGATGCAGAGAGGAAACAACTTGCCTGTCTGATCTACCTATCAAATATTTACCACAAGAAATTACCAGAATTAAAGTGTTAACCTTTGACTAAGGTTGTTATTTAGAGCTGGACAAAAGCAACTCTTAAGCTGTATGGTGAGAAAACAGGATTAGATCTGAGCATAGAAGCTTGAATATTATATCTGAGAGACTAATTCTAATAGAAATTGCTCCTGCAAGATGAATGATTTATATCACCTATTAAGAGTGTAGAAGATGTGTAAATTAGCATGTAAAGCAAATGTCTATACTTATTCATTTTTAATTATGTCGGGCATAGGAGTACATGTTAACAAATGGCAAATTAAAGTAAGAAATTAAAGAAGGGGGAATAAATATTTTCATATTCTTTCATACGAGGTGAACTAGTTTCATCTTAGATACATACTGGAGATATTTAGACAGTTATGCAGAGATGGTCTCTAGGCCTACCTTCTCCATTCTATGAAGGAAGCAATCAATATAGTCACGCGGGTTCTGGGGATCCAATGTCTTCTTGTGCAATTCCACCTTCTCACGGATATAATCACAGACTTTTTCAGCCGCAGCAAAAGGCTTGATATGTCGTCCAAAAAAGTATTCCATTGTTTTTGGAAAAGTATTGTACACCTGTTGCAGAGTTGATGTTAAACGTTATATGTTTTTAGACCATAATGGTGAAGGCTTAATGCCCCAAATATTCAGAGAGTAGCTTTTACTCTGATATTGTTAATTATCAAACCTCAGCTAGGTGCCAAGACCAAGAAGACAAGTTCTGCAAGAATTTCAGTAAGCTATCTTTAATTTTAGTGTTGAGTAAATACAGTGTCTTGGGAACTACTGCATGGTAGGAATTTTTATTTATAATAAGTTGGTTAAAAAGGAGTCTCTTTGAAAACCCTTTTCCCCAGATCTTTCCTCACCTAGGCTGATTTCCATGCAGGATATATTCTGTCAAGCCTCACCCCAGCTATCCCATGAAGGGATAATGATGAAAATGATGATAGTTCTTGAAGCAGGGAGGAAAGAAAGACATAAGAATAGGGGAAATGTCTAAAAATGCCATGATAAGAAGAGAGGCACCTGTTCATAATTTGATATGGTGATTAGTATTGCTAATATTATTTATTGTTAAATATGTAGCATTGTATTTTTTAAAAATAATATAATAATATACCTTTCAGTTTGATCATAATATTGATATTCCTCTTATATCACAAACCTAATAGCTTGGGGGATAATGCTATTATCATTTGTTAGAACAACATGGAAATATGTTTGAGAACTAAAGTTAACTTTTCAGTCAAGGGATGAAAAAATTAAGTGAAACATTACAATTAGGAGGAATCAGCCCCTCCAGTGAAATTCCATGTTTGGCCCTCCCTGACTAGTTAAGAAATGGGCAAGTCCTAGAAATAAGCAGGTCAGGGACCAAAGCAGTTATGAGAGAATGAAATGATCCCATGGGAAATAAGCCCAGCCAGGAAAGAAGGTTTGCTGAGAACCAATTTATATTTTGATGGCTCAGTCTTGCTGGATGTCTAGATTTGACTTCTCCTGCTTAGTAGCTCATCACATCTACAGTAATCTTCACATCCCTTATTTGGATATTCGAACACACAGAGAGACCCACTAGTGAAAATGATTGTTTATGGCAGGAAGAGCATCAGAGAGGAAAAACATACCAGTCCTAGGAAACTAGTCAGAAATCTTATTTGAGACTCCACAATCTGCTGGTTCTCTATGAAGGTTTGATCTTTGTAATCAAATCGATTGCCAAAGACGACTGCACAGATCACATTAGAAACAGCACTTGCAAAATTTCTTCTTGGGTCAAAAGGCTGCCCTGCAACAAAGGCCACAGACATTTATGGGAGGGATCAAAGAATGGGGATCTTCCCTTCCACAATTCTCACCACAGAACTGCAACAAAAAAGTGGTTTCGGTCAAAGAAGTTATTCAAAGATTTTATTGGTATTTTTTAATAAATAATATTAAATAGAAGAGCCTATATGTAATTAAATGAAAACATAAACCTTATTACCACTAGAGTTTCTTCAAAACCTTCTTGCTGTCTTCTGTCAAGAATTGTTTTCTCACTCCTTTCTCTGCCCTTTTCTGCTCATGGTGGGTTTTTTCCTCCCTGTCCCTTCCCTTAGAAGTTTCTACTTCCAGTTTTAACTCTCCTGACTGTCTCTCCCTCCACCTTCTAATTTCTTTCTTCTCTATATATTCTTTCTTTTAAAAAAATAATCCTATTCTTTTCTTTCCATTTCTTTTCCCTTTTGATTCCAGAGATTTGTCCATTAATGATTATATTCAAAGAGGCACAAATCTTTAGAGGAATACTATTTATGACGATTCAGTCCAGATCCACAGTGGCTTTCAGATCTCCATCCTCATGCAAACTGCCTATTCTCTCGTCATACCTATAAAAGCAAGACGTTATCCATGTTTTCCTTTCTAGCCTTAGATTACCTATGTCATTCATCCATAACTTCTTTTGCTGGCTGTTGAATTTGCCTGATATATAATCATGTTCAAACGAATTTTTTAAACAGTTTTTTGGCTTCTTTTCCTAGTTTTAACTGAGCACTCTATTCCCTCAGCACTGTCTCCTTCTAATCTATCCCACTCTTTTTAAAAAAAAAAATATCCCATTCACATTTTTTTTCTATTTCTTTTTTAAAATCTCCTTCCAGAAAAGACTTGTCCACAGAAGATGATTTTCCAAGATGCTACATCTCCTGGAAAAAAATAAATTTATATCTGTCAAGCACCAGGAAAATCAGGCGATCCCAGCAGTTCAAATGGGTATAAAGATTTATTGTAAGCTTAAGCTCTCTACAAGAATCTGAACTATTAATCGTCAAAGGAAATTAGCGGGAGATAAGAGTAGAAGGATTCAAGGTAGGCTGGACGTAGATCTCTTGTGGGCACGAAGGGACTCATGACTGATGATTTGTTTGATCCCTCCCTTGGGGTCAGCCTGGTCATCTCCTACAATAGCCTTAATTCAAATCCACATCACCTCACAGATCTTCATCACTCATGCAGTTGATTCTTATCCATATTTTCTTTACCTCATTTACTTTACATATATATATGCCTATCTACGTTTTTCTTTATTTTGTGCACTTAAGCACAGAGGATTTGAGTTTCAGTTTAGAATTTAGTTTTCTTGTAACTTCACATAATACAACAAACCCTTTCCAGTTTCATATTTTAAAAGATAATAGTCTTCCTGATATGATTCTTGTGTGGGAGAACAGCTCTCAGTTTCTTTAGAGGACCTTTTTTGTCAGCCATTTCCTCCACCAGACAAAGGGCTTCCTCCTGCACCCTCTCAGACATTCTTTTCTTCCCCATCCCAAAATCTCGCAAGGTGGACAGTGTGAACCGTCGCAGCTCCCTCCATTTCTTCTCATCATTTGTACCAAATCCTGAAACAAAAGACACCAAAAGGATCATGATGCTGGTCAATTCTCAGCTTTTGTGGAAGAGCATGTTTAGATACAATATTTCAGGCACTTTCCTTTTTCAAATCTTAGTTTCAATCATAGTTGAAAGAGGCTATCGCACTGCAATAAATTATGCATCAGAGAATTTTCCTTCCTCACATTTAAAGTAAACAAGGCTTGATGTTTGAAATACCAATGAAGCAAACTTCACAATTGCCATCTTTCCATTCTTGACTGCTGTCATAGGTGTGTTATAGATAGAAAGAAATCCCTACACTAGACATGGAACTCTATACTGAGATGCCATTTTCAGTAAGCAGAAGAAAATTGGAGTCGTTTTGAGTTGTGGATTTTATTTTATTATTATTATTTGCTGTAGAGGCTTTATTGAGCACAGTAAGTCACTTCCAATTACTTATGTACTAGCTTGCTTGATTGTGTGCTAACAAGTTACTCTCAACTCTTAGCTACCTTTAGATTTCCTCCAACACAATCTATCCCTAACCTATAATTCAGGACTTGTAAGGGTACATTTGTCATCATTTTAACTGAGTTCATTAACATTGCAGATGGCCATCCTCTTCCATTTATCTTTCTCACCATTATAGCCTCCTCTAGAGAGCTAGACTTTTGAACCATATGTCCGAAGAATGATAATTTCAGTCTGGTCATTTATGCTTTGAGTGGAAACTCTGAGCTGATTTGCTCAATGAGCTATTTGTTTCTTATTCTTGGCTGTCCACAATATTCTCAGAGATTTGTCCAACATCAAAACCATATTCTTTCAATATTCTTTCTCTCCTGTTTATTCAAAGTCCAAATTGCCAAAGTATCCTCTTTGAAAAGCATTTTGTCTGCCTTCCCAAAGGACCAGTTTAGAGGTGAGATTACTTTTTTTTTTTTTTTGGCATGTAAGGAACAACCAGAACAGATTCCAGAAGTGATCAGTGGAAGCGAAATGGTGAAAAAAAGCATGACCAGATCAACCTCTTTACAAAACTTCATTTCAAGTGAAACTTTCATAACTATCAATAATAGTAAGAGCATTAAAATAATTTAAAATTACTTATAGGAAATTAAAAAGAGCAATAACAAATTAGGAAATAAAAGAGAATCAACCTTTATTTTGGAACACTCGTCTGTGAAAGGGCGTATGAGTTCGCCCACCAAATTCTTCTGCTTGATTTATCAAAGCATCTTTTACCATCTCATATCCACAAAGAGCAACCATTGGTTTTGATCCAATCCAGATAGTAAATATAGGTCCATACTTCTCTGTAAGCTAAAGGTAAAATTAGATGAAAACCCAGTTAATTACACGATAAAGCATATTTGGTGAAATTATTCTAAAGCATGCTTGAAATACTTCTTAAATTCACCACAGAGAAATCATGTTGAATCTAAGCTTTAATAATTCTTAATATCTACAGGGTACATCAATATGTTTGGATAAATTGGATAAATTGCATGTATCTCCTAGCTGGTGAGATGATGGGAATGAGATAATCACAATTTTGATTGTATAATACATTTCTGCAAGTAATCTGGTATTGCAAAATATATGATAACAAGTTTTTCTTGTAACCACATATTTTAATGAACTTTGTAACCTCCATTGTGTGTTTATCAGATTGTAACTAGGTGACTTTAAATTAAAATTCCTACTGAAGATGCACAAGAGCCCCTAATAAAATTGGACTCTTATAGAAGAAAACCAAACTCCTTAAACTAGGGAAATGTGCATATATCTTTCAAAATAATCACCTGAAAAAGCAAAGAAGTACAATAGTTACCTAATCTTACCTTTTTATAGGATTTATTTAGAGGTAGTACATCTTGCTGAAAGAGGTTCCCCAGAATAGGCCATGGAGTAGGTCCAGGGGGGAGCTGCCCTTTTTTCTTGTACGTTTGGAAAGATGAGAAAAGGGTGAAAAGTATACAGAGAAGAAGCAGAGCTCCTGCCCATGTCAGCTCCATCCTCTCCTGAGTTGTTTTCCTCTTCAAAAATCCAAAAAACTGTTTAAAGGATTGAAAGAAGGAGACCAACTTTTACATACCTCCAAATTATTCTTTTACCTCTATTAGTATAGGAGAGTTACTTATCAACATTCTTATCTTTGGACTGTGGACAAAGGTGAGTTACAGTTTCTCCATGTTTGGGGGAAAATATGGAGTGAATGCAGTCGTGGGTTTCAAATAATTTAACAACCGGTTCTCTGCCTTCCCTTCCCTCCACCATGGTCGGGGTGGGCTGCTCGGGGGTGGGCTGGGCTGGGGGCAGGAGGTACCAGTAAGGGGGGGTAGGAGCTCCAGGTTACAGAATTGCTGGAGGTCCCAGCTGGGGAGGGCAGGAGGGTATGGTGGGGGGACTGCAGGAGTCTCGGAATGGGGTGGGTGGAGGAGGGTGGGGGGGTCAGCAGATCCCAGCTGGGGGAAGGTGAGGGGGTCCAGCTAGGGGTGGTGGTGGGAGGGCTGGGATGCTTCCGCCAGGGAAAGCTACGCCCCCACTAGCCGAGCCTGTCATCCACACCGTGATCAGGTAGGATTGCATAGAAGGGGCGCCGTCTCCCTTCCTCAGCGCAGCCCCATCGGAGCGTGTGGAGACGGCCCCGGGACAGCTGGAAGTGGGCCCTTGCCGGCCTGGGCCCCATCCGCTTGGCAGCTCTGCTGGGGGCGGCAGCTGCTGCTCTGAGCCCCTCAACCAGCCGGCCACACAGGGAAATAGCTGTGGTGTCCATCTTCGCGTTGGTGAGGGTGGGGGAAGGCGGGCTCTGGCGTGCACCCACCCCTCGCTGCTTCTGCTCCACACCCTGTGGCCCCTCACCACCGCCATCCCGGCAGATGCTACGCTGCGGAAGGGAGACAGCATGCTGCTGGCTGGGCCTGGTGATGCAGGGATCGTCGCTGCTGCCTCCTCCTTCCCAGCCCCATGCATTGCCCAGGCATCGCAGCGCACCTGCGATGGGGCCTGCATTGCCAGGCCCAGCCGGCAGCATGCTGTCTCCCTTCCTCAGCACAGCATCTGCTGGGACCCCACCAAACACCACCCCCACCATCGCAAGGACGGGCAGGACAGCTTCGCTTCTAGAGCTGCTGCCAGCCAGGCCAGGTGATGCAAGGATCGCCACCGCTGCCTCCTGCTTCTCTGCGTGGCTGGCGAGGCAAGAGGCTCAGAGCAGCAGCAGCAGCAGTTGCCCCCATTAGAGTTGCCAAGCAGACAGGGCCCGGGCTGGGTGAGGGCTCCCTTCCGGCCATCCCGGGGCTGTCTCCACCCACGCTGATGGGGCTCCGTGGCTGGTTCGCCATGATGCAGGGCAGCACCTCTTATGTTTTTGATTACAAGTGGTACCTTCCTCGACCACACAGTCTCCTGAAAGCTATCAGTTCTAACACCGGATTCAGGTGGTTGGAGAAAAATAATAAGTCGCCATTTGATACCTGCCTTCTTCCAATAGAACCAAAGTTAGAGGGCGGGTGGCTGAAGAGAGGGATGGTTGGGGTTCTGCCTGCTTTATTACATGGCAGGCTATTAACAGGCAGCCTGCTCCATTTCCTTAAAAAAAACCTATTTTTTTAAATTTTTGAATGAAATGGAATGGGCTGCCTGTTAATAGCCTACCATGTAATAAAGCAGGCAGAACCGCAACCGTCCCTCTCTTCAACCAGCCACCCGCTAACTCGCCAAAGTCCCACGTGGCCGGATACATCCTAGCATGGCTGGTTTCCCTCCCCCCATCCCAGCCTCACATGCTCTCATTTTCCCGGGCATGACTCACTGCAGTGCGTCCTCAGCTGTTGGCCGGCCAGCCAGCCAGCTCAGAGGCGGCTTCTCTGAACTGCTGGTGGCGGGCGAGGCAGGGGCTGCTTTTTGTCTTCTCCTCCGGACGGCTTTGGCAGATCCCCCCTCACCTGCCCACCCATCCTCTTCCCTTTCATTCCCCTTCCGAGCCCTCTTCATAACTCTGCAGAGACGTCAGCTTCGTGGTCATCCCACCGGACAGCTGAGCGGCTTGGTTCCAGGCTGCTGAACAGCTGTTTGGCACGGGGAAGCAGCAGGGAGCCAAAAGCCAACAGCGTGGCCCGACGCACAGCCAAACGATGCAGGGACGCAGGAACTGGGGCTGCAGCACGTCCTGCCTGGATGCTTTAAAACTGTGCATACCGGATGCTGGCTAGGTGGGAGGGGGTGGGGCCGGCTGAAGGGTGTGTAATATAAGTC
This sequence comes from Azemiops feae, assembly GCA_023970755.1. Taxonomy (NCBI): domain Eukaryota; kingdom Metazoa; phylum Chordata; class Lepidosauria; order Squamata; family Viperidae; genus Azemiops; species Azemiops feae. The sequence continues at coordinate 232,415 of JALGBA010000838.1, forward strand.
GCTGGGAGGCGGTTGCTCCCAGCGCTGACTTTGATTGTTGTTTACTTGCCTAAACGCATGCCAGAAGTTCCTTGATTAAATCCAGCCACCTGTGAGCTCGTCGACTCGTGTCTTCTTGCCAGGGGTGTGGTAAGGAGTTCTGACAGCAAATATATGTGTCCCGGGATAACATCACCTGTATCTCCTATAGTCACATTCAATGTTTGGATGAGCCCACATTGTAATGATGGCCAAAAAGACTTTTTTACCTGTAGTTGATTTGGCCACAGTGGCACATGCCTTGATTCAAGGTTGACTCAGCCTACCATCCTTCCGAGGTCAGTAAAATGAGGACCCAGGTGGTTGGGGGTAATATGCTGACTCTGTAAACTGCTTAGAGAGGGCTGTAAAGCACTGTGAAGCAGTATATAAGTCTAAGTGCTATTTCTTTCATAAGAAATATATTTAATAGTGCTTAGAAGCTTCATACAGTTCATAGGATATGCACAAAGGGGCTTCCTGAAACATGGGAGGGATAGTGGTTTTAGGCAGTCCTGATTAGTTTATCGGATGATTAGGGAATGGGTGTTGAGTGCGATAGGGGAGGGGGGAATCTGCGTCAGGGATAGGATATAAAAATAGGTTTGGGAAATGACCCATTCAAGTTTAACAAGCAGTAGTTTTGTGAAAGATAAGAATGTATAGCAGAAGACAGGGCTGTTGGATTGGGGAGAGGACAGCTTGAGGAGCAGCCACCACAACAAAAGTTATGTTTCTTTTGTTCAATATCAATTTTTCAGGGGCCTTACATCTACAGTGCTCACACTAGTCATTTGATTTATCCAGAAAAAAGCCAGATACCTTGCCTTTTGATCTTTTGTTATTTGTTATTTCTCTGGATTCTATCCTGCCATGTAGAAAAATATCTAGAAAATCTCTCTATAAATGTGAATTCCTAATAAAATGTATGGATTAGGTAAAATGCGTATTCATACAGGAAAAACATGACAATAGACGAATATTTTCATGAAACATAAAAATGTAGGATGGAACAACCTAATATGAGAAAAAGGAGAAATTGAGAATAACCAATAATGGGTGATTTATTTACCATTAAATATAACCTATTTGGCAGGAGATCGCATGCCTAAGATTAAGGTATATTAGAGGAATTGCTATTCCATTCATTGAAAGGGGAAAAAATGTCTTGGTGATATTGTGTAAGAACTTTTACTGCCTAGTCTATTTACTGTGTAAAACTGAACAGACGCCTGAAAATTGGAAAGAAAATGATATGTTTAAGTGAAGACAAGGGTCATTTGTTGCAATCTTTTGTCAAGGAACATATACTTCCACTTCCTGTGTCATTTGTGTAAATTGTATATAGAAGGGAGAAGGGTATATGCAAAGGATGGATTCCTAAGCCACATTAGAGCAAAAGAAATAACCTGGAATTCTCCCAACCAGGATAATTTCAGATCTCAGATGTAGGTTAGGATTTGATTTGATCCATAGTCTATTTGCAGCTAAAATAAAATCTTTTAAAAATGTAAGATAGTACAGTACAAAATAGAAATACGATTAATGTCAAACTTTTAAAAATTATTTATGTGTGTCTCTCTGTGTGTGTGTGATGTTTTATCATGGTTGGAGGTACTTTACAGGACACAAAGTACCCTTTGCAAGCCTGGCATAAGTTTGAACTGTTGTGTTGTATGTCAAGGGCTATCTGTATTTTAATATGACAACTAAATAAATACTTCTACTTTTTTGATTTCATGGATTTCTTACTTTTATTTTCTCTAATAATTTTTATTGAAGTATACAAATAAAAAGATGAAAAACTAATGCAAGCTAAGAATATAAAAAAGAAAAAAGAAAAATAAGAATTGCAAAAAATAAAGAAATTTTAAAAAATAAAGAAAAAAAAGAAGAAGAAAAATATATAAAGAATTGACTCCCTTAAGATAAATACAAACAAGTTCAGTAACTTATCACCTTCTCTGGTGTTTCAATAAACGATTTTTTCTTCCTATTCTCATCTCATCTCAATAAACAAATGGTGAAATAGCCCTAATTAGGAAAATCCATTAAGATTTACCAGAAATAATAGCATATCTACTTAATCAAATCAGTTTTATATTCCCTTTTCCCTTTAACACAGTAATTTATCAGTTTCTCAAAAAATACAGCAAAAAATCTTGCAATATCTAGTTTGTTATCTATACACAAATCTTTAGAGCCTAATTATTTCATCCCAGTAAAAAAATAGTCCATTGAGAGCTACCAGATATATATATATATATATGCAGGTCTTGGCGTATTCGGGTCTTTTCCCGTGTAAGATTGACAGTATCTTGGCGATGTTTCGACGAGGTCCCACTCGCCATCTTCAGGCTGGTGTCTTCGGCTTCGTGCTTGTGCGAGCAAAGCGTGATCGGAGCTGCCGTCCTTCTATAAATATTGGAGGGGGGTGTGGCGTGTTGGCTTTGTAGCTGTAAGCGAGTTGGTTGGCTGTGTTGTTACATCTTGATTGGAAGATGGAATTGATCTTTTTTTTAAAAAAAATATATTTTATTGGATTTTTATGGGGGTGGAAAGGTTACATCAAGGTGCTTAGGAACCACCGTGGAGATGGGAATATCAAACATCCAAAAGAAAAATCACAGATATATAGCTCAAATTAATTCATTGAAAATTCCCTCTCTAATTCCCTCATATAGTATTGCATATTCAAATTAATACATTTCTAAATAAACTTCAAACAATCCTATCAAACATCAATCACATTTCAATTATAAAAATCCAAGTCCTGTTTTTAGGCTTTACTAATTTACAGTTACCATATTCCAATTAGCCTTAAATAGACATATTATTAACACTTCAGGTGTCCTTCATTTCCCTTTTTAACATAATAATTATATCTAAAATGAGTATATTATTCCCACAATAACATTCTTATGTTTTCTTCATTAATACCATTTCTTCTCTTGTCACCAATCCCTCTTATTCTTCTTCTATTACAAAATAATTATCTTATTTAAAATAAAAATATCAGTCCAATAGATACATTTCTATCTGATTTAAATATATATTCTATCAATTCATCTATGTCTATAGAAAGTCTTTTTAACCCAGTAGATAAAGTTTACCTCTCCAAGTAATTATCATATCTAAAACAAAATATTATTACAAAGGATATCCTCTTACAGAATTCACGTACTCCGTTAGTTATTAAATCAGTCAAAATCTCAAAAGCCTTTTTAAACCCATTAAATGAAATTTTAAAACACATTTTTAAATCTAACTCTAGGTTTCTTTCTGTGCCACACCGGTTTCCATAATAAAATTCCTGCATCATCAAACCACAATATTAGAAAGTCAGTATTCCTCAACGCTTCAGATTGGTCAAAGTTCTCTTCCCTTTCTTCTAGTAGCCTTTGGATGGTGGAAGCCGTTTTATTCCATGTTGTAGTTACTAGTTGTTTATCCACATTATCACCATTTTCAATAACTTGTATCTGAGTGTCAGTCTCTATTGATGTTGATGCTTCAGGCATCTCAGTTAAAATTATTCTTTGATCATCAAGCTTCTCCATAGATTGCATTTGGGGTTGTATAAAATTGATTTGTTCCTTAGTTTCCACAATTTCTCCTGGTGTAGTTTCATAGTTGAGTTGTAGATATGGTTCCTCTTTAGGTTGTATATATTGCTCACTAGTCTCTTTAGCGCCACTCTGCTCCTTCTCCACTGTTCTTCGACCTATAACTTGATCCGTCAAAATTTGGAAGTAAGAGTTTATATCCTCCGTGGCTTCCAAGATTTTTTCCAGTATAAACTCATAATCCAGCTGTGTGTTAAGTACCTCCATGTCAGTGGTGAAAGGATCTTTTAATCTTTTAGTGAAGGCTATATTTCGTAAAAGTCAACAAATATTCACCTCCAATTCTTAGTAGACCAAATCACCACACAGCTGTTTCAGTTATCTTACTCTTATCATCCTTTGAAGGTTAAAGCCATCCTCCAGCAATGAAAAAAAATATACCGTTACAGTAAAACTTTTCGTCACAAGATGTCCTCAGCAGGCTATAAGGTCTTTCTTTCCAAGTTAATAGATTTTTTATTTTTCACATTAAAAAAATAAAGAAGAAAGGCCTCTCCAAAATAGTAGATAGCGTAGTTATAATAGTAATAATCAAAAATAGAAATGTTTTCAGGCTCCCAACTCCCAGGAGTTGAATAGTCAATAAAAAATTAACTGGTTTTTTTTTTTTTTTCAATTCCCAAAGCTGTTTTTCCCAAGTGCCCAAATGCTGCTCTCTCACAGCAGGGAAGTAATTCAAATACAAAAGCTTTTTACAGGAGAGTAATTAAGGAAAGACGGGGGAGGAAAGGTCTCACCCGGATTCTCCACGGGGGTTCTTTATGCTTAGTTGTTCTGGCTTTCGGCTGGTGCAGCAAAGTGATCGTCCATTTTACTGGCCGATCTTTTCTCCGACGGCCCTAAGGAGCTGGCTCAGACTGAGGAAGGAGCTGCCGCCCTTCCCCAGTCAAACGAGGGCCTCCTCAACGGTGGTCGCCCCTCCAGGGCAACTTTCGACCCAATTAAGGGTCTACCGGCGGAGGGAAAACAGCCGGTGGGAGAGACGGATCTCTCCGTGAGACTGCGTGTGCCGCGATCCGGAACCGGAAGCCGTGTTGTTACATCTTGATTGGAAAATGGAATTGATGTAAGCAAATTAGTCAGTTGTTTGGTAACATCCTGTGTGGCTGAGGTGCTGGCTGTGTGCCCATTGTTCTTTTGTACCGGGGTAATGGGCTGTGTGGTAACATTCTGAGCTCTATTGTAGTGATATCCTGAGTCCTGTGCTGCCACATCATGGGAGGTAGGCTGCGTTGTAACATACTGGGCCTTTGCGATGTAACCTCCTGAGTTCTGTGATGTAATGTCCTGAGTAGATGGCTGTGATGTAACATCACAGGCTTTGGTTTGGCTCCGAGTTTGCGGTCTGGCCATGTGTTTATGGCGTGTTTCAGTTTGCTTTGTGTGGGGGTCGACAGGGGGTGCAGCAGTTGGTGATGCCACCGTGGTGTGGATTCTGGATGATGGTTGCATTTCGTCTATGGGATGGGTTTGGGTTTGAGTCTGGTGAGGGTGATTGGTGGTGGTGTCCTGTGTTGTTCTGGGTCCGGTGTCGGTTTTCGTGGTTGGGACTCGTTTGTTGACTAGGGCTAGTTTCCAGATGTCTGGTAGGCGGGAGGTATCGTCACGTTTATTCATGTTGTGGGGGTGTTTCTCTATTTCGATGGCTTCCATTATTATTCTCTTGTTGAAGTGTTCAGTTTTGGAGATTAATTTGGTACCTTCAAAATCAATTTCATGTCCTGTTGCTTTAAGGTGCTGGAAAAGGGAGGAAGTTTTTCTTCTTTTCTGACTGCGTTCTTGTGTTCTGCAATGCGTGCATTTATTCTCCTATTAGTTTGTCCAATGTATGTAGCTGGGCAGATTTTGCATGGTATTTCATAGACTCCTTGGTTTTCTAGCTAGATCTTGTCTTTGGGGTTTCTTAAGATGTTGGCTATTTTTTGGTCAGTGCCGAAGGCTGTCTTGATATTGTGTTTGTGGAGAATTTTGCTGATTTTATCTGTGGTGCCATTGATGTAAGGGAGGAGGGCGATGCCATTGTCCTGTTTTGTGTCTTGGTTTTGGGGGGATGTCTCCTTTTGGATTAGGTTGGTAATAGTGTTTCTTTGGAATCCGTTGGAAATTAATATGTTTGTGAGAGTGTGTAATTCAGTTTTCAGGTGGTCTTTGTCGGCTAGGCGTTTGGTTCTGGAGATGAGGGTCTTGGCTATGGAGTTTATCTGTGCAGGATGGTGATGGGATTGTGCGTTTAAGTAGTGGTTGGTGTGTGTTTTTTCCCGGTAGATGGTGTGTCCTAGGGAGCCATTGGGTTTTTTGTAGATTAGGACATCCAGAAAGGGAAGTTGGTTGTTTGCTTCTGTTTCCATAGTAAATTGTATTTTGGGGTGTAGGCTGTTGAGATGTGTGAGGAAGTTGTCCAGTTTTTCCTTCCCGTGTGGCCAAATTACAAAAGTGTCATCTACATATCTAAGCCAGAGTTTGGGTTTGTGTTCAGATTTATCTAAGGCTTTGGTTTCAAAATGTTCCATGTATAGGTTGGTGATGACGGGTGAGAGGGGTGATCCCATAGGTGCTCCTTCTATCTGTTTGTATCTTTGTCCATCAGAGCAAAACCAAAGCCCGTGATGTTACATCACAGCCATCTACTCAGGACATTACATCACAGAACTCAGGAGGTTACATCGCAAAGGCCCAGTATGTTACAACGCAGCCTACCTCCCATGATGTGGCAGCAAAGGGCTCAGGATATCACTACACTAGAGCTCAGAATGTTACCACACAGCCCATTACCCAGGTACAAAAGAACAATGGGCACACAGCCAGCACCTCAGCCACACAGGATGTTACCAAACAACTGACTAATTTGCTTACATCAATTCCATCTTCCAATCAAGATGTAACAACACAGCCAACCAACCCACTTACAGCTACATCAGCTAATTTGCTTACATCAATTCCATCTTCCAATCAAGATGTAACAACACAGCTAACCAACCCACTTACAGCTACAAAGCCAACATGCCACACACCCCCTCCAATATTTATAGAAGGACGGCAGCTCTGATCACGCTTTGCTCGCACAAGCATGAAGCCGAAGACACCAGCCTGAAGATGGCGAGTGGGACCTCGTCGAAACGTTGCCAAGATACTCTCAATCTTACACGGGAAAAGACCCGAATACGCCAAGACCTGCATACCTTTTCCCGTGAAAATCTATGAAAACACACACACACACACACACACACACACACACACACACATATATATTATCATTTTCTTTCTCTCAGAAACTATTACACAAATTTGAAGACCTTTCTTTTATTAATCCAAAATAAAAAAGCTGCTCAAATCACACCTCTGATTTATTATTTGTATGTCTCCTTTAATTATTACATAAGGCAGTAAATCCAGTGTAACATTGTTTTCCATATCATTTTTGTAACCTGACATTTTAAAATCCATTTGCAGATCCACATCTAAATTAGCCACAGTCTCTGTTTTATCTACTAAAATCTGTTACTTTCTCACAAATTATTTTGAATTCTTCCACAGTCAAATATCACTGCTCCAGTGTTTATTTCTACAGTATTTATCGCCGTGGTTTATAACCATGCCTTTTGTCTATTTGTAACATCATAAGGGAAGCATTTTTAGGAAGAGGGATTAATTGATCTGCATTATTAGAAGAAGAAGAAAATGGTGTAGTGTTGGCTAGCATGCTTCAGCTATGCAATCCTCTGCTCAACTAAGTGAGAAATTCTTTTAGGAGAAAAATAATTTGAAAAGGGTAAATACAAGGCCAATTATCCCAACAGGTTACAACCCTGGAGTTCCATCTGATGGGATTCACTAACGTCTTGTTTGCAGATATTAAAACATTTAATATTTACAAATAATTGCAAACATACAGATGAACACCCAATTTTTTTTCACCATCCCCTGTTCCTTTAACCCAGTGATGGCGAACCTTTTAGACACCGAGTGCCCAAAAACCACCCCGTCCCCGCTCGGTCTGCCCCCTGCCCCGCCTACCCGCGGGGCCACCTACCGCCTCCATGGCCCGCTACAGATCGCCCAGGTGGCCCTGCAGCACCATGGCGGCCAAGCTCTCTGCCCGCGCCCCACAGCATCATCTGCGCGCGACGGGGTGCGAGGGTGGAGTCTTGTCCCTGCTGCTCATCTGACATGTCCTTGGCTGCACTGCTCTGTGCGGGCCACGCCCGGGAGCTACTCTCCTCCGGGGGGGCTGGTGAGGAGGGGGCCATGGGGGAAGGCGGGGCTGAGGCAACGGTGCGCGTGCTCACAGAGAGGGCTCTGAGTGCCGCCTCTGGCATGCGTGCCATAGGTTCACCACCACTGCTTTAACCTTACATAGCACGAGTCCTAGTATGAGTTCAGTCAGTTGTTCATTAATGACAATGTAGGTTGGTCTCGGCATCTGTGGCAATCAGCAGGAAGAGGCACAATAGAAAGTCAGGCAGGCAGTTTGGTTAGCGGAGGCTAACCAAGTCCAATGCTGTTTAGCTTTCAGTAGCTGGGAGAACTCTTCCTGAAGTGACCGCCATTTCTCCTGATAGGTCCCTATTGAAGTCTACAGAATTAAAAGACAATCATTAGCCATTATATTGGGCAAGCCAGGGGTCTATTATCACTGTACTGTATACCCAGTTGTGCCAATTCTGATACTGAGTGCCCATCTCCATGGGCATTTTCCAGGTCCGTTCCTATAGCTTTCTCAGTTGTGCTCACCAGCAGGAACGCAGGTTCTTGTTTCCACATGTGGGTCTCAAACTTTCTCACTTGGAGATTTCTGCTGCATAGATTAGGTGAGGTGATTGAAATTCAGACTGGCTTGAACCAAAGTGGTTTCCACTCTTTTAATCAGGAGACAGATTAGCTGTTTAAGAGACTTCAATTGATTGAGGCTATAACTGACTTGGGTGATTTGCAAACTCATAATCTGGTAAATCACCAAGCTTGGGCCTCTTCCCTGTTGCTACAGGGCCCAGGAAATTCTCAGGTGGAGGAAATATATACCAGTGGTGGCGAACCTATGGCACGCGTGCCACAGGCAGCACGCGGAGCTGTCCCTGATGGCACGTGAACCATTGCTGGGCCGAGCTGCTTCCCTCTTCCTCTTTGCGCATGCACAGCATTTTCTTTGTGCTCTGCGCATGCGCGTTTTGTGCTCTGCGTGCATGCACAGCTCCCCCACGCATGCGCAGCCTGGGAAGAGGCAAGAGGGTATAAAAGCAACTTTTGGAGGACACAGCATTTGCGGTAGAAGGCGAGACAGAGAGAGAGAGAGCACCAGCAGACAGCGGACAGCAAGCATGCGAGCACGAGCCAACAGCGGTAAGTTTCAGCAGTGGGGGCAGAGCGGTAGTGGCACGGGGATGGGGGGCCTTGCCTTGCCTTGCCTTCGGCGGCGAGAGCAAATGTTAATGGTCTGCGCGTCGTTCTCTGCTCCGCGAGCGGCAGCGGCCCATTAATGGTGGCCCACTAATGGCGGCCGGGCCGGGGCTGCGCATCGTTTTCTGCTCTGTGAGCAGCGGCGGCCCTCTAATGGCGGTCCGCTAATGGCGGCCGGGCCCGGTCTGCATGTCATTTTCTGTTCTGTGAGCAGCGGTGGCCCGCTAATGGCGGCCCGCTAATGGCTGGGCCCGGTCTACGCATTGCTTTCTGCTCCGCGAGTGGCAGCGGCCCGCTAATGGTGGCCAGGCCCGGTCTGCGAGTCGTTTTGTGCTCCATGAACGGCGGCGGCCCGCTAATGGCGGCCGGGCCGGGGCTGCGCGTCGCTTTCTGCTCCACGAGTGGCGGCGACCCGCTAATGGCGGCTGGGCCCGGCTGTCTTGCCTTCCCTCGACTTGCCTCATGCTCCTGCAAGGCGGCGGCGTTGAACGCTAATGGCAGCCTCGTAGGCAGTGGCAATGGTTGGGGGGTGTGGCCTGGTGTTTGAAGCTGCCTCAGCAGGCCCCAACGAGGCAGCATTCACACTCACCGGCTGCCCAGCCTTGTGGGGCAGTGGCAATGGTGTGGGGGGGCGGCCTGGTGTCTGAAGCTGCCTAAGCTGGCCACTGGTCTCAGCAGGCATCAACGAGGCAGCATTCAGACACTCACCAGCTGCCCAGCCTGTAAAAAATGGTCTTAAGTCACTTCAAACCATCACTAAGTGAACTGTTGTAAGGTGAGGACTACTATACTTTATCACTTTTTTCCTTTTTTGGGGGGGTCATCAAGTTTACATCAAGCTTTTGACACCTTGCTAGGCAACTGGAAAAGCCCTGTTCCAGTACCAGGATTGTAGCTGCTTTCTTGCAGGTATGTGGAATGGCCTGGGACCCACAGGGTTTGCAAAGTTAAGTGAGGAAGTTAGTTACAGCTTATTAGGAAAGATAAAATAGACAACCAAGAATGCTTTATTGACCATTCTTTCCCAGATTTTATATCAGTTGCATCTGCTAATACAGGCGTTCTGCTTCAGATTTCTCTGCTATTTTCATGAATGAGTACTTTTCCAACAACCTGTAAAATCCAAGACACTGCTTTCATTGTTTAATTCCCCCCTCCTAGATTGTTGATTCAGGAAATATCCATTTCTTTAGTGTTAACTAATAGTGTTAGTTATTTAGAGATAGATTTGTATTGGTTGCTTCATTTTTTTAAAATTTTGTGTTTTTCTAGACTCCAAGTCTTGTACACCGACCCAAAAATGACTACAGCCCAAAAAAATCAAAAATAGATAGTGGAAGATCATTCCAAGAGGCCTGGACACAGTCATTTGGAGTGATTGAACGCAGTGGGAAAGCATTATGTGTTCTATGCAACGAAAGTGTTGTGTGTCGCACATCAAGTGTCAGATGGCATTTTGAAACCAACCACAGAAATGTTGCCCAACTTGGCGATAATGAAAGGAAAGAGTTTATTGAAGGGAAATTGAGGAGCTATCATTCCCAGCATCTTAGTTTTTCCAACTATCTTTCCAGAACAAATCATCTGACAGCTGCCAGTTTTAAAATTTCACTGTGCATAGCAAAACATGGTAAGCCCCTCTCTGATGGGGATATTATCAAAATGGCCATGTTGTCTGGGAGTGATTCTCTTTTTCATGATTTCCCAAACAAGGATAAAATTATTCAATGCATCTCTGAGATGCCACTAAGCAGAAACACTGTTAAAGATAGAGTCCAGCGCATGGCAAGTGATGTTAGTCAGCAGCTCACCACTGACTTACAAAAGGCAGCCTGTTACTCCATGTGCTTGGATGAAAGCACAGATATCAATAACCATGCAAGGCTGGCAGTAATTTTGCGTTATGCTGTTGGTGACATCATGAGAGAAGAGCTGCTGAAACTGATGTCTTTGCCTGAAGGAACACAAGGTGTAGATATCTACAATGCTGTGAAGGAAGCTTTTTTGTCACAAGACATAAGACCAGAAAAGGTGGTTTCAATTACAAGTGATGGACCACCTTCTATGGTGGGGGCAACATCTGGTTTCATACAGTTGTTTCTTCAAGAAACAAAACATAAAGTTATTCAGTTCCACTGCATCATTCACCAGGAAGCTCTTTGTGCCAAGGAAAGCAAAAAAAAAATTGACAATGTCCTCAAAGACGTCACAAAAATAATGAATTACATTATGGCTCGTGCTCTGAATTGTCGGCAGTTTCAAGTTCTACTTGAGGAGGTTCAGGCACAGTATGATTGTTTATTTATGTATAACAATGTCAGGTGGCTGAGCAGAGGACGAGTCCTGGAGAGATTTGTGGCCTGTTTGGATGAAATTCGGCTATTTATGCATGAAAAAGGGCAAGAATATCCACAGCTCCCTGATATGGCCTGGCTTACCAACCTCAAGTTTTTCACAGACTTTACACACCACTTCAGCCTGTTGAATAAACAATTACAAGGTGCAGGGAAAACAGCAGAAAGAATGTTTTGTGATATCAAAACATTTGAGAGAAAACTGCAGGTTTTTGAAAGAGACCTTGAAAGTGGGCAGCTGAAATATTTTCCTAGTCTAAAAGTTCATTTAGAAAATTCTACATTTGCAGACAATCCTACAAGCCATCAGAAAATCTACAAGGAGTTTTCTAGCATTGTTGCAGCTGCAAAGCTAAATTTTAGTAACAGTTCCGTAAGATGGAGACAACCCTGTGTTTTTTTACTTCTCCAGATAAAGCTGAATTTGAAGAACTTGATCTTTCCTGCTTAGAGTGGTTAGATTTGGGAAATCTGGAAATGGAGCTACTGGAATTCCAAGAAAATACTATTTGGAAAAATAAATTCTGTGACCTGCGTGAAACACTAGAGAAGATGGAAGGGATGACAAAGGACAGCGCAGTTAGTTCTGAGAACGAAATCCTCAAAGTGTGGAATTCTCTGCCAGATAATTTTAAATGCATGAAAGCACTTGGGATTGCTTTCCTTACTTTGTTTGGATCATCTTATGCTTGTGAGCAGCTGTTTTCAGCTATGAATTATATAAAATCTGACACCAGAAGCAGACTAACAGATGACCTGAGTGCTGCATGTGTTGCTCTCAAACTTACAGACTATGAGCCAAGAGTAGATAAGTTATCAGCAGGCATACAACAGCAAAAATCACATTAATTCTTTAAAAGCATGCCAAATGCAAACTTTTACTTTTCAATAAAAACTTGTTTGTATCATTGAAAGCTCCGTTGTTGTGTTTTTGGGAGGTGGAGTGAGTGGGGGATTTTTACTTTTTGCCTCGTTTTGCTCTTTTAAAAAGAACGCCCCCCAACGCCCCCCTGCATAGCCAGAAGCCTTGCGCCATCGCTGTTCTCCTGCCGCGCTCCCCCAAACCCTCTTTCCCTTCCTTTGAAACAAACAACCCCCCCAATCCTCCCATTCCTTCCTTCTGAATTAAAACGAGAGAAAGCCAAGTTTTTACTTTTGTGGTCTTTACATATTTAACCTGCAGCTAGAAGGAAGTGGGGAAGAAAACCATCGCGAGACTCTCTTCTGTTTTAACTTTTTTTCCTTGTTGCTTTTTGGAGTTTTCATCCTGTTTTCGTGAGAGGGCAATGTTTGGAAGGGGGTGTAGCTGCCCTTCACCTCCAAGCCATCAGCTGAGCTAGACGCCCGCCTGCCTGCGCTCTTCCCCTTGTCCAAGGCTTTCATTGAGGATTGGGGGGGGGCTGTTTGGTTTTTATTCCCCTCCCATCTGCTGGGTGGTTGCAGCAGGTTTTGGTCTCTTCTGTCGTGCTTTGAGGTTACCCATGAAACACGTTTGTTTTGGGGGGGAATCCCCACTCTGGTTGCTAAGCTTGCTTAAACCCTCTTCCACCTCCTCCTCACCGGAGCCCCAACCCCTGCCTCACCTTCCCTTGCCCCACGGCAATGGCACCCTGCCCTGCCCCCTCCCTCGCCTCACCTCACCCTGCAGGACAAGCCTCCTACCCATTGCCCCACCTGCCAGAGAACCCCTGGATCTCCCCCAATCCTGCCCGGCCCCCACAGGCATCCCTCCCCAGGAGCAACATCGAGGTGGCCACGCCCACCCTGGTCACACCCACCACACTGCCATGACTACCATAGCCACGCCCCCTAGCCTCGCCCACCACGCTGCCATGACTACCATAACCACGCCCACTCGGTGGCCACGCCCCCGCCACCCGTTGATGCATAAGTGGGTTTCGGGTTGCAGTTTGGGCACTCGGTCTCTAAAAGGTTCGCCATCACTGTGCTAGGTTGATTTTTACTGCCCTAAAAAGACAAATCAGGAGAGGTTAGCATAATTGTAGCAATGCATGGAACTCCCATGTGGAGAGCATTGTCCCAGAAAGCAGGTCCCTATATTGTAATTGGACTATTTGAATTCACCTATACCCTAAGGCAAGACTTGGACTGTCCCTTATTTGAGCTGCAAAGGTATTTAATACTTTCCCATTTCTTAATAATTTCCCAGAATGAGATCCTGCATAGCTGGAAAGGTATATAAGAATGTGTTTATTTTTTTCTTGTTTCAAATAGAGTCTAACTATCCATTGAGGCTCTATTAAATATTGCTCAACCTTGTTTCCACCCTCCCCCTTCACCCTTATCAAATGCCATGTTAAGGACAAAGTTGAAACCCAGTAAACATGTTTTCATGACCCAGTTAGGATTTTTAAAGGTAAAACACACAGGTAAAAGGTAAAAAAAAATCACACACCTTTCAATTTTTCTCACTGGCCTGCATGGAGTCTACAATGCTGGAATGTTTCTGTGCAAGGCAGATGATGGGATTACTGATAGAGCCTGAAATGCAAATTTGTCTTGGAGGTAGCACAGCAGATTAGGCAATAACAGCTGAGAAAGCAAAAATGTGCTTTTTCCTAGAGCTAAGAGAGAATGTCATCAAACTGGCTTTCATGGCTAAAGTAAGACTTGAACCCACATTCTTTTACTTTCTAGCCTGGTGCCTTAATCACTAAACCAAACTGGCCCTCTTATAAAAGCTTGCTTTTTCCTTAATTCCAAGGAAAAGGAAAACAAATTTAGTATACACATTTTAACAATAACTTCTCACCCCTTGCAGTACTAAGGATTCTAAATACATTATTAATGATAAATCCAGACTAAAATGCAAAAATCACTCTAATGTTGCTATACAATATATGCTAACTTCAAATCTTCTGAACCACATCTTAAATTGACCATAAACTTTTTCTTGCTTCTTACATTCTATCTAGACCAGTCTTTTAATTCCTTCTAAAGCTGGTATCTCCTTCATGGATTACTGCCTTGTCGTGGCGAAGGGGCTTGCGTAGCTCAATGAAGCTATGAGCTATGCCGTGCAGGGCCACCCAAGACGGACAGGTCATAGCAGAGAGTTCTGACAAAATGTGATCCACTGGAGAAGGAAATGGCAACCCACTCCAGTATCTTTGCCATGAAAATCCCATGGACAGTACCAAAAGGCAAAAAGATATGACGCTGGAAGATGAGCCCCTCAGGTCGGAAGGTGTCCAATATGCTACTGGGGAAGAGCAGAGGGCTAGTACTAGTAGCACCAGAAAGAGTGAAGCGACTGGGCCAAAGCCGAAAGGACGCTCAGCTGTGGATGCATCTGGTGGTGAAAGGAAAGTCCGATGCTGTAAAGATTTTTTCTCCATAGGAACCTGGAATGTAAGATCCATGAATCAAGGCAAACTGGATGTGGTCAAACAAGAGATGACAAGACTGAACATCGACATCTTAGGAATCAGCGAACTAAAATGGACAGGAATGGGTGAATTTAATTCAGAGGACCATCAGGTATACTACTGCGGGCAAGAATCCCTCAGAAGAAATGGACTAGCCTTCATAGTCAATAAAAGAGTAGGAAAAGCAATACTGGGATACAATCCCCAAAATGACAGAATGATCTCAGTGCGAATCCAAGGCAAGCCATTCAATATCACAGTAGTCCAAGTCTATGCCCCAACCACTGGTGCTGAAGAGGATGAAATTGACCGGTTCTATGAAGCCCTACAGCACCTTATAGAATCAACACCAAAAAATGATGTCCTTATCATCATGGGGGATTGGAATAATAAAGTAGGAAGCCAAAAGATAAACGGAATAACAGGCAAGTTTGGCCTTGGCGTACAAAATGAAGCAGGGCACAGGCTGATAGAATTTTGTCAAGAGAATATGATGGTCATAGCAAACACTCTTTTCCAACAACCCAAGAGACGTCTCTACACATGGACATCATCAGACAGTCAACACAGAAATCAGATTGACTATGTGCTCTGCAGCCAAAGATGGAGAAGCTCTATACAGTCAGTAAAAACAAGACCAGGAGCTGACTGTGGCTCAGATCATGAGCTTCTTGTTGCAAAATTTAGGCTTAAATTGAAGAAAGTAGGGAAAAACACTAGGCCACTCAGATATGAACTAAATTATATCCCTGATGAATTTACAGTAGAGGTGACAAATAGATTTAAGGAATTAGATCTGATAGACAGAGTGCCTGAAGAACTATGGACGGAGGTTTGCAACATTGTACAAGAGGTAGCAACTAAAACCATCCCAAAGAAAAAGAAATGCAAGAAAGCAAAATGGCTGTCTGAGGAAGCTTTGCAAATAGCTGAGGAAAGAAGGGAAGCGAAAGGCAAGGGAGAAAGAGAAAGATACACCCAACTGAATGCAGAATTCCAGAGAATAGCTAGAAGAGATAAGAATGCCCTCTTAAATGAACAGTGCAAAGAAATAGAAGAGAACAATAGAATAGGGAGAACCAGAGACCTCTTCAAGAAAATTGGAGATATGAAGGGAACGTTTCATGCAAAGATGGGCATGATAAAGGACCAAAATGGCAGGGACCTAACAGAGGCAGAAGAGATTAAGAAGAGGTGGCAAAATTACACAGAAGAACTATACAAGAACGAGCTTAGCGTCCCTGATAACCACGATGGGGTGGTCACTGACCTCGAGCCAGACATCCTAGAATGTGAAGTGAAATGGACCTTAGGAAAGCTGAGCAACAACAAAGCTAGTGGAGGTGACAGTATTCCAGCTGAGCTATTCAAAATCTTAAAAGACGATGCAGTAAAAGTGCTACACTCAATTTGCCAGCAAATTTGGAAAACTCAACAGTGGCCACAGGATTGGAAAAGGTCAGTTTACATTCCAATTCCAAAGAAAGGCAATGCCAAAGAATGTTCAAACTATCGCACCATTGCACTCATTTCACATGCAAGTAAAGTTATGCTTAAAATCCTACAAGCTAGACGCCAGCAGTATGTGGATCGAGAACTTCCAGAAGTACAGGCAGGATTTCGAAGAGGCAGAGGAACTAGAGATCAAATTGCCAACATACGCTGGATCATGGAGAAAGCTAGGGAGTTGCAGAAAAAGATCTACTTCTGCTTCATTGACTATGCTAAAGCCTTTGATTGTGTGGATCACAACAAATTGTGGCAACTTCTTAAAGAGATGGGAATACCAGACCATCTTATTTGTCTTTTGAGAAACCTATATGCAGGTCAAGAAGCAACAGTGAGAACTGGACACCGAACCACTGATTGGTTCAAAATTGGGAAAGGAGTCCGGCAAGGCTGTATTCTGTCGCCCTGCCTATTTAACTTATATGCAGAGCACATCATGAGAAAGGCAGGGTTAGATGAATCAAAAGTTGGAATTAAACTTGCCGGGAGAAATATCAACAACCTAAGATATGCAGATGATACCACTCTAATGGCAGAAAGTGAAGAGGAACTAAAGACCCTCTTGATGCGGGTGAAGAAGGAGAGTGCAAAAGGTGGCTTGAAACTCAACATTAAGAAAACCAAGATCATGGCATCTGGCCCTCTCAATTCCTGGCAAATAGATGGGGAAGAAATGGAGGTAGTGACAGATTTTATCTTCCTGGGCTCCAAGATTACCACAGATGGGGACTGCAGCCAAGAAATTAAAAGACGCTTGCTCCTGGGGAGGAAAGCTATGGCAAATTTAGACAGCATACTAAAAAGCAGAGACATCACCCTGCCAACAAAAGTACGTATAGTCAAGGCCATGGTTTTCCCAGTTGCAATGTATAGCTGTGAAAGTTGGACCATAAGAAAGGCTGAACGCAAAAGAATTGAGGCCTTTGAACTATGGTGCTGGAGAAGACTCCTGTGAGTCCCTTGGACTGCAAGGCGATCAAACCGGTCAGTCCTAGAGGAGATCAACCCTGACTGCTCCTTAGAAGGTGAGATTCTGAAGTTGAAACTCAAGTACTTTGGCCACCTAATGAGAGGGAAGGACTCATTGGAGAAGAGCCTAATGCTGGGAAAGATTGAGGGCAATAGAAGAAGGGGAAGACAGAGAATGAGGTGGCTGGATGGAGTCACTGAAGCAGTAGGCGTGAGCTTAAATGGACTCCAGAAGATGGTAGAGGACAGGAAGGCCTGGAGGAACGTTGTCCATGGGGTCGCGATGGGTCAGACACGACTTCGCAACTAACAACAACAACAAAGCTGGTATTCCTTCCTCAAAATCCCCTTTCTAGTTGCAAAGTATTAACTTCCCTACAAGCAAAGCATATACAATTATGAAAATCAAAGCTGTAAGCACGGCAGCTGTGCTTATCTCTACATGCCACTCATCCCTTACAATGCATTGTACAAATACAAAGATTTTGTGCCCTTCTAACTAATTCTTAATTGTGCAAGTGTCTCCGTTTTTAGCAAAAAGATTGAAACTGCTTCTCCTTTTGACAAGGAAGCCCTTATTGTTTTTAAGGAGAGAAAAAAAGGTAGGTATAAGATTTCCCCACTCCCCTCCCCCACTTGTTTTCTTCTTCTCTGGATGTATTTGGAACATATTTAAACTTTAATGATTATTAATTTTAAAATGCACCTAGTAACCCATACTACTGCAGTTCAGCCAAAGTGGCCAGCTTGGGGAGGAGTTCTTGCAAAGTTGGAATTTTATGGAACTTTATGGAGTTTTTTTCCAAGTAAGGCCTCAGCCAGATGGCCCACCAAATCCTCAGTGAAAAACCCAAGCTTCCTTGACACCCAAAAAGTCCATCAGGCACCTTGGATGGGCTGATTTAAAGACCCTGTCTCCCTGTGAGGTGGGGTGACATCTAGCAAACCAGAAAGTATCTAGAGAATGATTTCACCATGGCAATGGAATGAATGTGATGTTCTCCAAAACTAGATATGTCACAACTGCCACAAGACAAAAATTAGTGTCTGGTCCCTGGTATACATTGGGTGTAGTGATTTGGGACAAGTCCATGGTTGCCATGATGGCCATAAACTCCTGGACTACCTTAGACTCAAGGCTACCAGATGTGAAGTTGAAATACCCATGAACCAACAGCCTCAGGGTCTCTATTGTCAACTCAACAACAGATGCAGAAGCTCAAGCAGACATGATGCCGATCAAAAGGAAATATACCAGCAGCCATCAAAATGGTTCCCTAGAGTCCAAATTCAACCAAGGGACCTCACAACCAGTTGGCACCACCGGCCTCCAAATCCGCAATAACTTGCAGATGACAACTGCCAATAGGAGGTTCTTCTTAATTTCCCCATAAAATGTTATCAGAAAAGAGGTAAGAGTAATTATTTTTATTTCCCATAAAAAAAGTGTTCTTCACAATCATTGTATTGGTATTCCACATCAGTTTCAAGATTGCCTTTAAAAGTAATAACTATTCTGCATGCTTTATTTGAGTATTTATTATCATATGTCAGCCAATCCAATTCCTAGGTCTTAAAAGGAGCAATTTGTAGGATAGAATATGTGCCATGGAGGAAGAAAAGTGGGAAAATGGAAATGGAGGGACAGGAGGGGGGAAGGAAGGAAGGAAGGAAGGAAGGAAGGAAGGAAGGAAGGAAGGAAGGAAGGAAGGAAGGAAGGAAGGAAGGAAGGAAGGAAGGAAGGAAGAGAAAGAAGGAGAGAGAGAGAGAAAGGAAAGAAAGAAAGAGAAAGAAAAAGAAAGAAAGAAAGAAAGAGAAAGAAAGAGAGAGAAAGGAAAGGAAAGAAAGAAAGAAAGAAAGAAAGAAAAAAAGAAAGAAAGAAAGAAAGAAAGAAAGAAAGAAAGAAAGAAAGAAAGAAAGAAAGAAAGAAAGAAAGAAAGAAAGAAAGAAAGAAAGAAAGAAAGAAAGAAAGAAAGAAAGAAAGGAGTTGTCACTCATCGTGGCTTCTTTCCTTGTCTTAATTATTGAACACAAGTGTCCACTGAACGTTTAACGGCTCGTATAAGGGGGGATTGATTCTTATTTTGGAATATCATAAACAGAGACATTATATCCATGTCTTTGGTGTCCCCATCCAGATAGAAGGTGAACTTCTGGAGCAAAGTGCTGAAGAACAGGAAGAGCTCCATCCTAGCCAGAGCCTCTCCTGGACAGGCCCTCTTCCCTGAAATAGCAAACAAGAAAACAAAGCTTATTCAAAGCTGATTAAAGAATAACATGGATCAGGCAAGCATATGAATTGGTAATACTGTCTGTCCCAGAGGACTGTACCTGCTGAGAATGGCATGAAAGCATCTCTTTTCCTGAACTGGCCCTTTTCGTTCAAAAAATGATCTGGGTTGAACTTCTCTGGAGTCTCCCAATGGAGAAGATCACAGTGTACTGAGGAGAGGACTGGCACAACAGCCATGTACTAGAAGAAGGAGGTAAAGAAACAGATGACATTAATTGGTGCTACTTCATCCAGAGAATAAAGAGCCTCACTTGTATCAAATAAAATAGGCCAGCAGGGAGCAATCTGCAAACATTCTGAAATGCAATGAAGGGAGAGAGATTTGGTTTAATTAATTAATTTATTAAATTTGTATACTTCCCATGTCAGTATCCAAAGTGACTCTAGGCAATTCACAATGCCATAAATAATGCATATTAATACATACTTATTCAAACTGCCTTGAATATGAAGGATCTTTGACTATATAACAGTCAGTGCTTTTTTTGTAAAAAAAAAAAAAAAAGGTGCCGGAACTCACACAGGTCATACAACCCGCCTTGCCTACCCTACAAGGTTTTACTTTGTAGTTGAAAAAAACCCTTCAGTTTTTAGTGTATCTAAAAGACTAGGATTTTGTTCAAGGTAAGTTAATAATATTAATGTTACCATGCACAAATCCATTGAAAAAAGGTGCCGGAACTCCATTACTGTGCGTTCTATGACAAAAAAAAAGCCCTGATAACAGACATCTATTTTTTCTTCTTCTGCAGAATATCTTTACCAGTAATTATTATTGCCACACCTTGGGAATGTTGTAACCATGGAATTTTACATCACAAGTTGTTGCCCGTGGAAGGTTCTCAAGGCTCTCAGTCCGATAACGTTGAACCTCATGGACCACAGCATTTGTGAAAGGCATCTTCAACCGGTCTTCCATGCTTGGAGTGCGATTTGTACCCACTACCTCATCAATCTCTTGTTGCACCTTAGCTGTGAGAAAAACATATTGAGATGAGATTGACAACCTTTTACTGTATTGTACTGAGCACCCACAGTCAGCTACCACTTGAATAGAAACATGTTTTCCAAAGCACATTCAGAGAAGACACTTCCAGTCAGGAAAATGGCTCCTCCTCAAAGTCATTTCTCAGTGGAGACCATTTCAATTTTTCTAGTGCAAGAAGACTATGTTACGGTTGAAATTATGAAAGCTGGTGATCACAGTTTACACAAGATACTAGCAAAACTATACTTGAGATGCCTCAGAAAAGAAAAAATAACCGATGCATGTAAAAATGCTGAAGTGATTCTTATACACAGGAAAAGGGCCCAAGATGATTTAAAGAACTATTGCCCAATAAGCCTCCTTTCACTCATTAACAAGGTTTTCACCAAGATAATA
Organism: Azemiops feae; assembly: GCA_023970755.1. Taxonomy (NCBI): domain Eukaryota; kingdom Metazoa; phylum Chordata; class Lepidosauria; order Squamata; family Viperidae; genus Azemiops; species Azemiops feae. The sequence continues at coordinate 253,351 of JALGBA010000838.1, forward strand.
ACAAAAAGAATATTGAGAACATTAAATGATGCACAGCCAAAGGAGCATGCAGGGTTCAGAAGTGGTTACAGCACAATGGATCACATCCAAGTTGTTCATCAAGTCATTGAAAGGTACAACAAATACACCATGCCTCTGTGCATGGCTTTCATTGACTACAATTTCATTGACTACAATTCAGAATTCCAGCAAGCAATAATTAGGGCATTGCTCAACCAAGGCATAGATACTTCTTACATAAACGTACTAAAGTCAATATATGAAAAACAATGGCAACAATTTGCCTTAATGATCTTAAAGTGGAAATCAACATAGAACAAGGTATAGGACAAGGTGATACAATATCCCTATTCTTTTCTCAGCCTGCCTTTAGAAGTATTTTGCAAACTAGATTGGGCAAAAAATGGAATAAAAATCAGTGGCGCTTATTTAAATCACTTAAGATTTGCAAATGATATTGTTCTCTTCTCACAAGATCCAGAAGAGTTACAAAGAAATATATGACAGCTGCACAAAGCAGGAGAACCATTTGGCTTAAAAATAAACTTGAAAAAGAGCCAGGTTATGTTTAATAAATTCACCAAAGAAAGAAAAAAATATCTGAAGAACTAGATATAGTAGACCACTGCATATACCTTGGCCAAAGGATGTCAATGGAAGGTGATACAATAAAGGAAATTGATCGACATGTTAAATGTGGTTGGTAGGCATTCAGCAAGCTAAGTATAATTTTCAACATCCTCCTATGACTGAAGAGAAAAGTTTTTGATCAGTGTGTACTACCTGCTCTAACATATGCCAGTGAAACATGAACACTAATCTCTCAATCGATACAAAAGCTACAAGTGGCATAAAGAGCCATAGAAACATACATGCTCGGCATTACAAGACAAGATAGAAAGACCTGCACGTGGATTAGTGAACAAACGAAAGTATATGATATCATCAAGAAGAGTAAAAGAACTGAAATGGAAATAGGCCGGTCACATAGCAAGAAGAACTGATGGCAGGTGGACTAAGGCAGTCATAGAATGAATCCCACTTGATAAAAAGTGTCCATGAAAAAGATCTAAAACAAGATGGACTGACAACATCAGCAAGTTTTGTGGGCCCAATTGGCAGGACTGTATGGGTCTTTGACTGTAATAAACTTGAACTTGAACTTCATCCTGCAGTAGATAGAGAATGGTAAAAATGATGATGAGTGTGAATATTATGTGCCAGCAGAGTACAAAGAATTTATTCCCTCAAAAACCTCAAGGTTCATTTCCAAAGAAGGAATGCTTCAGGATACAGCTGCCAATCAATTTTGCAGGGGTATTGTAGATTAAGATTTATTATATTGTCACTGCTTATAGCAGTATGGTTCAAATGTTAAGGATGATATCTTGAGTTAAAAGGATGTGGATTTATACTGATACAAAAATGATCCTTAAGAAATACTATACGATATTAAATTAATCATTCATACTAGGACTCCATAAAGCAAGTACTCAATTAATTAATTGATCTGCCTTAAGGCTGTATGAGGGAAAAGACTGCTGTTGTTAAAGCATTCAGTCACATCTTGCCTCTTCATGACCTAATGCAGTGGTCCCGAACCTCTCTGGCTCCATGGACTGACAGCAGTGGTGGCGGCAGGAGGGAGGATTTGGTTTCGCATGCGCAACTTAACTCCCACGCATGCTCAAATGAAGCCTCAAGCACTCGCCCCCTGCTTGCATGGCCTGGTTCCCAACAATACTGGTCCAAGGACTCAGGATTGGGGACCCTTGATCTAGTGGATATTATTTTACTAGAATTGTCTTCATGTAATCTCAAGATTTGATGGAAGCCCAGTTGTTCCAAGGGCATGTTAGTTAAACTGGGAAATAAAAAAACCAAAACATTCTGTAAGAAGATCTTGGCAAACACTTCCCAAAACTTCCCAGGAAAACTGCAGAAATGCAGCTGCAATGAGTTTACTTTACTCAACAGCATCCTTACTTTATTTTTTCCAGGATTAATACTGGAAGCCCTAAAGCAGGGGTTTTCAAACTGGGCCCTTTTATGACTTGTGGACTTCAACTCCCAGAATTCCTCAGCCAGCATGCCTGGCTGAGGAATTCTGGGAGTTGAAGTCCACAAGTCATAAAAGGGCCAAGTTTGAAGACCCCTGCCCTAAATAGTTGGCACCTTTATATATTTGTGGTTATTTCTGTACCTTGAATGTGTGGCAATTTAGCTATTGCTAGGAGGCTGCGGAGCAAAGCTTGACTTGTGGTTATTGTCCCAGCAGTAAAGAGACCAAGCACAGTAATCACAAGATCTTCAGGAGTGTAGATTCGCTCAGACGAGTTCTGCTCCTGAAAATAAAATAAAAAAGGAAACAGAAGGATGAAAATGGGGTTGATTTAAAGTAATTCATGAAACTCTTCCTAGTGTCTCTTTCAGTTAAAGGAAACTTAATTCGACCAGACTAACTTTAGAATATATAGGATAATTTTTCAATTGTAAACCATTTATGCAATCACCATTTGATGCAGAGAGGAAACAACTTGCCTATCTGATCTACCTATCAAATATTTACCACAAGAAATTACCAGAATTAAAGTGTTAACCTTTGACTAAGGTTGTTATTTAGAGCTGGACAAAAGCAACTCTTAAGCTGTATGGTGAGAAAACATGATTAGATCTGAGCATAGAAGCTTGAATATTATATCTGAAAGACTAATTCTAATAGAAATTGCTCCTGCAAGATGAATGATTATCTTTATATCATCTATTAAGAGTGTAGAAGATGTGTAAATTAGCATGTAAAGCAAATGTCTATACTTATTCATTTTTAATTATGTCGGGCATAGGAGTACATGTTAACAAATGGCAAATTAAAGTAAGAAATTAAAGAAGGGGGAATAAATATTTTCATATTCTTTCATACGAGGTGAACTAGTTTCATCTTAGATACATACTGGAGATATTTAGACAGTTATGCAGAGATGGTCTCTAGGCCTACCTTCTCCATTCTATGAAGGAAGCAATCAATATAGTCACGCGGGTTCTGGGGATCCAATGTCTTCTTGTGCAATTCCACCTTCTCACGGATATAATCACAGACTTTTTCAGCCGCAGCAAAAGGCTTGATATGTCGTCCAAAAAAGTATTCCATTGTTTTTGGAAAAGTATTGTACACCTGTTGCAGAGTTGATGTTAAACGTTATATGTTTTTAGACCATAATGGTGAAGGCTTAATGCCCCAAATATTCAGAGAGTAGCTTTTACTCTGATATTGTTAATTATCAAACCTCAGCTAGGTGCCAAGACCAAGAAGACAAGTTCTGCAAGAATTAAACTATCTTTAATTTTAGTGTTGAGTAAATACAGTGTCTTGGGAACTACTGCATGGTAGGAATTTTTATTTATAATAAGTTGGTTAAAAAGGAGTCTCTTTGAAAACCCTTTTCCCCAGATCTTTCCTCACCTAGGCTGATTTCCATGCAGGATATATTCTGTCAAGCCTCACCCCAGCTATCCCATGAAGGGATAATGATGAAAATGATGATAGTTCTTGAAGCAGGGAGGAAAGAAAGACATAAGAATAGGGGAAATGTCTAAAAATGCCATGATAAGAAGAGAGGCACCTGTGCATAATTTGATATGATGATTAGTACTGCTAATATTATTTATAGTTAAATATGTAGCATTGTACTTTTTAAAAAGATTATAATAATATAATAATATACCTTTCAGTTTGATCATGATATTGATATTCCTCTTATATCACAAACCTAATAGCTTGGGGGATAATGCTATTATCATTTGTTAGAACAACATGGAAATATGTTTGAGAACTAAAGTTAACTTTTCAGTCAAGGGATGAAAAAATTAAGTGAAACATTACAATTAGGAGGAATCAGGCCCTCCAGTGAAATTCCATGTTTGGCCCTCCCTGACTAGTTAAAAAATGGGCAAGTCCTAGAAATAAGCGGGTCAGGGACCAAAGCAGTTACGAGAGAATGAAATGATCGCATGGGAAATAAGCCCAGCCAGGAAAGAAGGTTTGCTGAGAACCAATTTATATTTTGATGGCTCAGTCTTGCTGGATGTCTAGATTTGACTTCTCCTGCTTAGTAGCTCATCACATCTACAGTAATCTTCACATCCCTTATTTGGATATTCGAACACACAGAGAGACCCACTAGTAAAAATGATTGTTTATGGCAGGAAGAGCATCAGAGAGGAAAAACATACCAGTCCTAGGAAACTAGTCAGAAATCTTATTTGAGACTCCACAATCTGCTGGTTCTCTATGAAGGTTTGATCTTTGTAATCAAATCGATTGCCAAAGACGACTGCACAGATCACATTAGAAACAGCACTTGCAAAATTTCTTCTTGGGTCAAAAGGCTGCCCTGCAACAAAGGCCATAGACATTTATGGGAGGGATCAAAGAATGGGGATCTTCCCTTCCACAATTCTCACCACAGAACTGCAACAAAAAAGTGGTTTCGGTCAAAGAAGTTATTCAAAGATTTTATTGGTATTTTTTAATAAATAATATTAAATAGAAGAGCCTATATGTAATTAAATGAAAACATAAACCTTATTACCACTAGAGTTTCTTCAAAACCTTCTTGCTGTCTTCTGTCAAGAATTGTTTTCTCACTCCTTTCTCTGCCCTTTTCTGCTCATGGTGGGTTTTTTCCTCCCTGTCCCTTCCCTTAGAAGTTTCTACTTCCAGTTTTAACTCTCCTGACTGTCTCTCCCTCCACCTTCTAATTTCTTTCTTCTCTATATATTCTTTCTTTTAAAAAAATAATCCTATTCTTTTCTTTCCATTTCTTTTCCCTTTTGATTCCAGAGATTTGTCCATTAATGATTATATTCAAAGAGGCACAAATCTTTAGAGGAATACTATTTATGACGATTCAGTCCAGATCCACAGTGGCTTTCAGATCTCCATCCTCATGCAAACTGCCTATTCTCTCGTCATACCTATAAAAGCAAGACGTTATCCATGTTTTCCTTTCTAGCCTTAGATTACCTATGTCATTCATCCATAACTTCTTTTGCTGGCTGTTGAATTTGCCTGATATATAATCATGTTCAAACGAATTTTTTAAACAGTTTTTTGGCTTCTTTTCCTAGTTTTAACTGAGCACTCTATTCCCTCAGCACTGTCTCCTTCTAATCTATCCCACTCTTTTTTTTTTTTTAAATATCCCATTCACATTTTTTTTCTATTTCTTTTTTAAAATCTCCTTCCAGAAAAGACTTGTCCACAGAAGATGATTTTCCAAGATGCTACATCTCCTGGAAAAAAATAAATTTATATCTGGAAAATCAGGAAATTAGCGGGAGATAAGAGTAGAAGGATTCAAGGTAGGCTGGACGTAGATCTCTTGTGGGCACGAAGGGACTCATGACTGATGATTTGTTTGATCCCTCCCTTGGGGTCAGCCTGGTCATCTCCTACAATAGCCTTAATTAAAATCCATGTCACCTCACAGATCTCCATCACTCATGCAGTTGATTCTTATCCATATTTTCCTTACCTCATTTACTTTACATATATATATGCCTATCTAAGTTTTTCTTTATTTTGTGCACTTAAGCACAGAGGATTTGAGTTTCAGTTTAGAATTTAGTTTTCCTGTAACTTCACATAATACAACAAACCCTTTCCAGTTTCATATTTTAAAAGATAATAGTGTTCCTGATATGATTCTTGTGTGGGAGAACAGCTCTCAGTTTCTTTAGAGGACCTTTTTTGTCAGCCATTTCCTCCACCAGACAAAGGGCTTCCTCCTGCACCCTCTCAGACATTCTTTTCTTCCCCATCCCAAAATCTCGCAAGGTGGACAGTGTGAACCGTCGCAGCTCCCTCCATTTCTTCTCATCATTTGTACCAAATCCTGAAACAAAAGACACCAAAAGGATCATGATGCTGGTCAATTCTCAGCTTTTGTGGAAGAGCATGTTTAGATACAATATTTCAGGCACTTTCCTTTTTCAAATCTTAGTTTCAATCATAGTTGAAAGAGGCTATCGCACTGCAATAAATTATGCATCAGAGAATTTTCCTTCCTCACATTTAAAGTAAACAAGGCTTGATGTTTGAAATACCAATGAAGCAAACTTCACAATTGCCATCTTTCCATTCTTGACTGCTGTCATAGGTGTGTTATAGATAGAAAGAAATCCCTACACTAGACATGGAACTCTATACTGAGATGCCGTTTTCAGTAAGCAGAAGAAAATTGGAGTCGTTTTGAGTTGTGGATTTTATTTTATTATCATTATTTGCTGTAGAGGCTTTATTGAGAACAATAAGTCACTTCCAATTACTTATGTACTAGCTTGCTTGATTGTGTGCTAACAAGTTACTCTCAACTCTTAGCTACCTTTAGATTTCCTCCAACACAATCTATCCCTAACCTAATTATTCAGGACTTGTAAGGGTACATTTGTCATCATTTTAACTGAGTTCATTGACGTTGCAGATGGCCATCCTCTTCCATTTATCTTTCTCACCATTATAGCCTCCTCTAGAGAGCTAGACTTTTGAACCATATGTCCGAAGAATGATAATTTCAGTCTGGTCATTTATGCTTTGAGTGGAAACTCTGAGCTGATTTGCTCAATGAGCTATTTGTTTCTTATTCTTGGCT